>JAWNNH010000021.1:0-600000 GCA_035043045.1 Hirtodrosophila alboralis
TATTCTTTTTTTTATATTACTAATTTAACTTTTAATTATAATCACTTTTACAACTTTTATTACTAACTCTCTTCTGTTTAGCTTCATGTTCAAATAATGACACTGACTAACCTGGCTGTGATTAGGGGCATAGCTGGCCGGACTGGCAAATAAATATCCCCTGTGTCAGTGTCATTAATATTTGAAACTTATGTAATTTAATTAGACTTTTTCTATCCTTCTATTACATTTAAGAAATATTATAACGTTTGCTTATCTGGGACAGCACTGATTGTCTGCCAGAATAAATAAATGAATTAAATTAAAAATTAAAAAAAAATAATAGAGTTCATATGGCTTAACTAGATATAGGCTTGATCTCGTTAGTAAATTGAAGAAAACTTACTTAAGCTAATAACTCTCATGAGATCTGTCTCTTTGACACTCAGTTTTTATTTTGAAAACAGTTCAAAATTTATATAATTTAGTCTTTTACAGTATATTCAAAACAATACTCGTTCAAAATCAAACTGTTTTGTAAAATTTTAGCTTGTTCCACAATTTATTCCAAATGAAGTTTCGTCGCAATCCACTGCCTCGACGGCCCTTGGACATTTTATGTTTTCTTTTAATAGGTGTTGTGTTACCCTGTGTGTTCCTATATGACATGACTATATTGCTACCAAGTATCTATGAACCAGGTAGCTTTCTATATGTGCTTACATTTGTAACTGCCATGTTTCTGTTCTTGAACGTAATGGGCAATTTCATAGCAAGCATGATCATTGATACCAGCGTTGATTGTGAGTATTATCGATATAGAGATGATTCTTTATGCATATATATAATTATATCCCCTACAGGTGAGAGGGTAAAGCTACTGCCAGATGAGACTTCAGATCGTCTGGAGTGGCGACATTGTAAGATCTGTGATCGTTCAGCACCTCCCGAATCTTCTCATTGTAATGCTTGTGGTGTATGCATACTAAAACGTGATCATCATTGTCGATTTACGGGTTGTTGCATTGGCCATCGAAATTATCGTTATTTTATATGCTTTCTGGTGTATCTAGTTGTCGGATCGACTTATGCCCTTGTCTTTAGCTCATTTGAGATATGGAGGCAATATGACACCTATTTTAAAGCTTGGGGAAAATATTTTAGTCCGATGCATCCTATTATGCTAAAAGAAACCTATGTCGATTATTGGATACATATACATCTGAATTCCTTTGTTCTGAACATATATTTAGTGCTATTTTCGTTTGCGATATTGATGTATCATTTGCCCACTCTGTTATATGGTAAAGTCAAGGACGACAATCAAAAGGAGCAAAAATACAATAACTTGAAAAGAATTTTTGGCGATCGCATGCACAGGGCCTGGATATTTCCCTTGTTCAAAAGTCAATTGCCCGAAGATGGTTACACTGGGAAGATTAAGCCAATCTAAGAATCTAAGTATTACTTTTAAGTCTGCTAAGAGATTATTCTTAATTAAAAGAATACAGTAAATAGGCTCTTCCATTCCTGATCTACTAGCAAGTCCTATATGACATGTAGATTCCTGTCTACCATGCACAGATTAAGTAAAAGAGTATCAAATGATCATCTCACAAATGAATAAAATTACGTTGTCAAATAAATGTAGAAGACATAATACTTCCAATTAAATAGACATTCCTCATGTAAATCGGTTTAATTTACATAAGATTATAATATTTATGACAATTGTGTGCACTCAAAAAAAAGTTTACATCCAATTGTGGAAAACCGACATCAGTGGTTGGAAAAACAGGATAGAAATAGCGCCATAGAAATTTTTTTATGTCCTGTAGATTTAATTACCACAAAGTGAAGAAAATGTTGTAACTCTGGCAGATAAAATTTTCTGTTTTATTTATTTTATTTAATTATTTCGATAACTCGAGGAAACTTTTTCTACAAAACATGGAAAAATCTATAATTTTATGTCCATAATAAAAAAAATCCGTTATTTTTTTAAATTTGAATAAAAAAATTACTTTACTTTGGTTAAAGAAATCAGTCAACATATTTTGTAAAAATTTATATTGAGCATAGAAAATTTTCTGCAGGTTAATGAATTTTATATTCATTTCATAGAACACCTGGATTTCATATTGTAGAAAATCCATACTTCCGATTATAAACCCATAATTTTTTTCGTTTATTCATATCATAGAAAATATATTCGTACTGTGGAAATTTTCACTTCTTTGTAGAGATTTATACTCTGTTTGTAGAATTTTATATTATTTTTTTTATCGAAAGTGTTTCTATACTTAAAAAAATTTCTTTTTTCTTAGTGTGCCAAGTGTAAACCAGTTGTACTATCTATGGTGCCAAAGATTACTTTTTTTTCAGCATTTGCTGAATATTAAATTTTTTACACATAAAAAAGAAAAGGAAAGCCCAAATAAAAAATGATTTCACCGTATTTCGGGCCTTCTTAATAGCATTGCATTATTATTTTTTCTGGTTAACACGATGGTTACATACAAAATTCTTTTTAAAATTCAATAATATGGTAATTTTTTTCACAGGTGTCAGATTTTTAGTCGATTCATAAATCTGTTGGTGTTGGTTCTTTCTAAAAACATACTTTGGAAAAGTTTTTCTAAATTCTCTACAGTTTAACTCTAAAGAACACAGCAAACCATAAAATTGAGGTGCTGTAGGTATTTTGGGCTTAAATAATTGAAAAATTGCAATCTGATAGCCAATTTTATAACTTTTTTGTTAACTTAACAATTGGCAGTTTTATTATAGCTTAATAAATCTGAATAGGGTCCAACTGTTTCATTTGGCCTTTCTTTTTTTCCTACTTCAACAGTTTTAATAATTATAACAAATCAATTTTTTTTTTACAGAAATTTCAAATTAATTTTTGATCGTAGAAACCTATATGAGATCTATCACTTTAGCACTCAGTTTTTGATTGGTTCAATAGGGGGAACAGCAAAAATATTTAGATATTTTATATTTTACAGTATATTCAAATTGACACACGCTCAAAATCGATTCATATTTATTGTAAAATTTTTGTTTATCCTATAAGAATTTATTCCAAATGAAATTTCGCCGCAATCCACTGCCTCGACGGCCTATCGACATCTTATGTTTTCTATTAATGGGTGTTGTTTTTCCATGTGGATGCCTATACGACATGACAATTTTGTTGCCAACTATTTATGAACCAGGTAGTTTTCTATTTATCTTTACATTTCTGACGGCCATGTTTTTGGTTTTAAATATAATGGGCAATTTAATTGCGTGTATGATAATTGACACCAGCGTTGATTGTGAGTATATATCGAACTACAAGGCTTTATTTTATATTTATTAATTTATCACTTTCAGATGAGTTGGTCAAACCACCGCCAATTGGAACTATAGAACGCTTTCACTGGCGACATTGCACAATCTGTGATCGTTTAGCACCTCCCAAATCTTGGCATTGTAATTCTTGTGGTGTATGTATACTAAAACGTGATCATCATTGTCTTTTTACGGGAAGTTGCATTGGACATCAAAATCATCGGTATTTTATCTGCTTTTTATGGTATCTATTTGTCGCCTCGATCTACGGCTTGGCTTATAACTCCTTCGAGATATATAGGCGTCCTCGTGATTATTTAGCCATTTGGTCAATTTATACTGGTTTAAATTTACGTGCTGCAACGCAATCAATTAGATTCTCACCCTGGGAACATATACAGTGGCATATCTTTATTCTCAACGTTTACATAACGATGTTTTCAGCTGCAGTATTGATACAACATATGCCAATTGTGTTACGTGGTGGGGTCTCTGCCGTCAAGAATAAGGATCAAACGCAAAATTCTAAGGATATGTGCTTTAACTTAAAAAGTATTTTTGGCAAACGTATGCATGTGGCTTGGATATTTCCATTGTTCGAAAGTAAATTGCTCGATGATGGATATAACTGGAAAATAAAGGTTGACGAAGATTCAAACAACAACATCGAACTGGGTTTCCGAACTTATAATTATACCTAACTAAAATATATAAAATGTATGTGGACAAGCAAAATTAAGCAATTCATAATCTTAATCGTATCTTGTAATACTTTTCATTTAAATTGTTGGATTTTGTTGGTATAAATATTCATAAAATAGTCCAGATAATACTTGGTTGCAATCTTGTGAAATTTGACTTCAATTTGTCTTGGATTTGCGGAATCTAATAAATTTTTTATTAAATCTGTATTTTCACACAGTTTTGAATCTTAATTCCATATATATGACAAAGTTCATAAGTTCATGATAAATCTTCACAGCAACGAAATAAAATGAGCATTTAAAATTGTGACAACAGTTAGCAGAATATCTTTGGAGAGTTAGCTGGGCTTGAATTTTAAACTCTTCCCGCTTAATAAAAATAAAGTCCAAAAGTAGATTATAGATTTTACAGACGATTTAAAGTAATACCTGTCACAGTCAAATATTTATTTAAAAATTGTTAGTCTAGCTTTCTGTAATAATATTAAAGCCGAAATGAAGTTTCGGCGCAATCCACTACCCCAACGGAAATTGGACATCCTGTGTGTCCTTGTCATTTGCGTGCTCCTGCCAATCATAAGTGTATTCAAAATCATTACAATACTGCCGGCTATCCATAAGACAGGTAGTATTCCATTCATCTTTAATTTGCTAATGGGCATCTTCATATTACTCAACATACTTGGCAACTTGATAGCAATGATGATAATTGACACCAGCGTTGATCGTGAGTTGCAATTAAACTGAAGGCAATATTCGGCAATTCGTATACCCTATATTCTTTTCAGATAAGCGTGCTAGAATACCGCCAGATGATGATCCTGAACATCTCGAGTGGAGATATTGTCAGATCTGTGATTGTTTAGCACCTCCTAGATCTTGGCATTGTGAGTTTTGCGGTGTTTGCATATTAAGACGCGACCATCATTGTCTATTTTCGGGTTGTTGTATTGGCCATCAAAATCATCGTTATTTTATATTTTTTCTGAGCTACCTTTTTATTGGATCTACATACAGTCTAATCTATAATATCATCTACATGTGGGTTCTGAATGGTGATATCTATGATACCAAATCTATAATATACGCAATGATACCTTTTGCGTCTTTCATCAGCCGCTGTGAGCCCTTGCAGCTTATTCATCTGATTACCTTTAATCTGAACTTTATCTTAACATTTACTTCATGTTTCGCATTGGTCTATCATGTGAACCACCTGCTTTGTGGTCGAGTGTGTTTCCAAAAAGGAATAAACAAATACAATAATGGAATCTATTTCAACATGAGAAGTGTCCTTGGCGAACGTATGCATGTAGCTTGGCTATTTCCCTGGATCGCAAGCCAATTGCCCCTCGATGGATATACTTGGAATATTGGAAAATCCTACAGAAGTTAGTTTGATATGAGCAATAAAAAAATTTGTTCAAGTATCAAAAATGTTAAATTTATTAGGAGTTTAAGTTATAGAAATCTGTGGTACATTAAAATTTTGATGTTGGTAGCCCATATATGACAACAGTTACTTGGGGATTGATAGATTTGGACTCCTTGCACTGAAGGCAGCGCAAGCACAATATAGTAAAATTAAAACCAATACCTCCTTGGATTATCTCAGATGTCACAGCCGATTCCAATTGGCGCTCATCAAAAACCAAAATTGAATTTATTGTAAACTTGGGTTCATCCTTAAAAGCATATCATGTAGGTTGTACGAGCTTATAACTATATATTTTAATATAATTACCACTTTTGTTAATTCATCGGCATACTCCATGAAATGAAGATCACTATTCCAATTAATTTCAACTTCATAAATTGCCACTGATGACGGATGCATATATCCGAATTGAATAGAATAACCAAAAATTATAGATCTGTTTGTCAAAAGTATATAATAAAGGAAAACTATCGGAAATAAATATGGTGACATGTTTCTCTTTTGATGTGTCAACTTATTGCTTTTTGGAATGTTTCATAAATAAATTACAATAGAATGTTTCATAAATAAATTGAAGTGGTAAAATAGGGACTTTACACCACAGTGGGGAACTGTGGTGAATTGCGTGTGTGTGAAAATGAGAGGCAGGTGGTGTATATGTGTGGGGAGAGGCATGTGTGGTGTATATGTGTGGGTATGTAGGCGGGGCTAATTTATATATGTACTTATAAGTACAGCCAACCGCCATGTTTATATGTATTTGTGTATTCGGCTCGATCGATCGATCACTTTAAACGTATATTCGTATGTATGTGTGTAATCTATCAATGACATCATCTTGATATATATATAAAAAGTTTTTGTATTAATTTTGTTAAACTACCAAGCTGATTAATAATTATAAGCATTATCTAAGATCTTAAAATGTATTTACGTAGGTACACTTGAGATAATAAGCTTTTTGGTATGTGACAAGTATTTATGTGGTTCCTTCTATCGTTCAGTTATTGCACCCTGAACGTTTTTAAAATGAGTAAAAGCGTTCATAAAAGTGTGCTAATGTATGTAACAGGCATAACGAGTCATCTCCGATCAAATAAAGTATTTATATGTATATACAGTGTATCTATTCAGCCGTAGCGACCTGTCACACATGCAAATGTCGCCTTTGAACTGCTTTGCACTGCTTGTCTCTAATGTACTTGAGAATATATGTGTCTGCGGCCTGGGTGCAGGGTGTCCTGTTGGTGGGTACACTCAACTATAGCATTGTTTCTACAATATTCGCGGTAATCCTTTATTGAATATAAAATTGAAAAATTTTGTCCCTGATTTCAGCAAGCAATGACAAAAATCAAAGTACTAAGATTTGCCGGAGGACAATCGAAATTTTGAAATAAACCCGATGTGTGTTAGGTATAAATTACCGAAATACAAAATTTAATGTATCTAGATTTAATGGTCTAGGATATCTATGCGTTCATACACATACAGACAGACAGCTACAAGGCATTCAACATTCACACCATTTATACCATAATTTCATTTATTAGTTTCGCGCACAAATTACTGGTCGGGCAACCAGTAGAAAGATTAGGACTAAATTGACCAAAAATGTAAGATTTTGGTTAGTATATATTATAATTAATCAGCATGGTTGGTTAACAAACTCGTTGTCGTATGTTTTATGTATCCACTATTATAATTAACGACTGTTCTGCTCTCGATCGAGTCTCCTTGACGTTCTCTAATCGACTGTATAAGTATGTGCTGCTCGCCTTGCCACTTAGTTGGCTACTCCTCTTGCGTTGCCCCGCCTACACCCCACACACGGACACACACATGCTTATACACAACTCAGCACACACCATCTCCCTCTTCCCATCGCAGCACCGATCTACCGACCTGTGGTCTACAATCCCCAGAATACTACTGCCAAGAGCGTAGTTAGTTATTGCTACTACTACTATAAATAAGTCTTATATTATCAATTTATGTGTGCTTTTAATGTAATTGATTTTATCGAGCACACTACTTATGAGGTTGTGATGCTAAAAAATTAATTTTTTGGGCAAAATATTGTACAAGTTTAACAAATTTAATTGAATACCTGTTATCATAGACAATTTAATTAAAAAGGTATTCTGACATTGGGTGCAAAGAAAATATTTAAAGATACTCTAATTACACTATGCAACAGCATTTTGTATGCCGGAATTTTTAGAGTCGATTCATATGTAAAATGAGTCACTGATTCCGAAAAATATCAATGGTGCCTGGTGGGTAGTTTACCCGATCATTGTCGTTGATTAAGTGGATGCCTGGTCCACTAAGCTATTAAATCTAACATCAGCAGGCCAATTTGTAAATTCAAATTGCTAAACCTTTGTTCACAGCTATATTCTGATCATTTATTCAAGTTTTTAACTAGACAATAATTCTAGTAGCGTAGCCCCGACTGTGAAATTAGCCAAGAGACCTGGGTAAACCTTAAGACGGTTCTGGGTGGTCTTAAATTTTTAAAAATCTATTATTGGAACTTGAGAAATTAAAATGAAGAGATTAATTTGTTGGCTGGTTAGATAGTACTATTTCGACTGCTGCCAAGCAAATCTCTTTATATAGCTCAGTATTAACGACTATTGTATGAATTGCGTTAATTTTATAGGTGTGTGGATCAGTTGTGGATTCATCACTTAACTTTCGGATAGGAGCTATAAAATTATTGCATCAGCCGGAAAAGTTCTTTGGGGTTATTTCTGAGAGCCGTCTGACTTGAATATTATGTTTTGAGCCACGCACATATTAGAACAGAAACACATATCTATAAAATAGTGTTTATGTTATTAATGGCTGTTGTTCAAAAAGCTCGAACACTGACCCTGATAGAATGGAAAATACGATAACATTAATCTGATCGAATAAAATATAAGAGTAAAACAAAAGTAAATCATTTTTTAAAAAGTTATTTTAGAAACTAATACCATGTAAATCCGAAAGAAGAAATCCTGAATTTTCAACAACTATATGTGGGCTTTTGTAACATTATTTTCAACTATTTTAAAAATTTGCCAGTACACAATAACCGCTTCGACCCGGCTGCCAATATGAGTTCGCTTTATTGGCTCTGCGAACTGGTTCTTTGAACAACAAATAAGTTATGGGCAACTTATCGCTTATCGACCTATCGACTTTGATTTACCAGCCCTAAAATGTCGATTCGATAAAACACTGTGCAGTCTTGCTTCGTTTCAATTTTCATTTAAATTTAATATAACTTTAAATTAAGCAATTAAACAACACAAACGCCAGCCGCAGCAGCTGCTCTATTGGCCATGCCCGACGATACGCAAGATGCCAAAGCGCAAAAGTTGGCAGCGGCACGTAAAAAGGTAAAACAAGAAATAAATAAAAACTTTGTGACGTGGACACAGCATTTGGCACTTGTATTGATTTTGATAATTGTTGTAGCTGAAGGAGTATCAACAGCGCAACAATAACAATATTGATGAAAACACTGGCACCAATACCAACTCATCGACCGTGAGCATTGCCAGCAATTTGTCCGAACATTCAGACTGCGACCCGAGTGTGAACAATGGCGGTGGAGCACAACAAACGCTGGAACACACAGCATCTGCGGGCGCAACAGCAGCTCCAGTTGAATTAGCTGCATATTTTGGACAGCAGACGTTACCGCTGCTGGAGGCAGCTCACAATGGGCAGGGCGACACAAATTTGCAGACAATCCAAGTGTTGATTGGTGAAAAGGCTCAGCTAAATACAGAACTGACCAGGTGCCGGCATTTGTGCCGAGAACGTGAATTGGAACTTGAGGAGCTGCGCACAGAACATGGCCAGGCGGGACAACGAGTGGAGCAGCTACAGCAACGTTGTCAGGATCAGCAACGTAGCGTTGAACAGCAGCGAAATCAAAACGCTGAGTTGCACCACAACCTGGCGCTGAAAAATGCCCAAATAGAGGATCAGCAGATGCATCTTAATGAGCTGGAAGCCCAGCTTAAGCAGATAAATGCACGCCAGGATGAATTGCAAGCGCAGCATGCTGGCAAGTGCAATGAACTCGACATGGCACAATTGCGTCTACGACAGCTCTCCGATGAGTCCAACATCAATGCGGATAATCGTGTAGAGACGCTGACCCAAACGCAGTATATGTACGAGCAACAAATAAGAGATCTACAGCAAATGGTCAGCCAGCTGACTCAGGACAAGGAGCAGGCGGCCATTCAGTACCAGAACTATGTGGCTAACCTAAACGAGCGCAACTCTGAGCTGGGCGAGGAGTGTGCCCAGCTAAAAGAGCGCGAGCGTCAGCTGGTGGAACATGTTAGCGGCCTTGAGCGGGATATACAAAAAAATTTAGCACTCCAGGCACAATACAAAGAGGCAGCCAACCATCAAAGCCAGCAATCAAAAGAACAGTCAGAGGTGAGTGATAGATAATAATGCCAGATTTAAATCCGGTATCTAAACTCTGAAACCCATTTGTAGACAACCTCAAGTGCAGAGCTGGCTACGCTCCAGGAACGGATCAGCGACCTTGAATTCGAACGACACGAATTCCAGCTTAAAATTAAATCCCAGGACGATCAACTCCAAATAAAGGATGATGCAATCGCGGAACTGCAGCAGGATTTGCATCGGTTGCAAACAGAGCAACCAGATCAGTTCAAGCTGCTGGCAACCATGGAGTCTGACAAAGTGGCCGCTTCTCGAGCACTCAGTCAAAATGTGGAAATGAAACAACAACTAGATGAGCTGGAACAGCGTTTTGTTCAACTAACTAATGACAAATTGGAGCTGGTTAATAAACTAGATGCTGAAGAGTTTGCTAATCGTGAAATGCGTCTTAATTATGCCACCATGGAGCACAAGTTGCAGACAAATGAAGAGCGCTTCAAATTCAAGGACGATGAGATGATACGACTCTCGCATGAGAATGTTGAACTGCAGCGAACTCAATTAATGCTACAGCAGCAACTGGATCGATTGCAACACTATGAAGTGAGTGCGAGTGGTTAACAGTTTTATTTCTTTCTAAATTCTCTGTTTGCAGGCCAAGGCTTATCATAGCCAGGAGATAAAAGAGACGCTTTCAGCGGAAAGTGAAACTGATGCAACAGAAGGCGCCGTGGAGGCGCAGGAGCATGATCATGATCATCAACATCATCATCACCATCAACACGAGCACGACCACCACACTGCGGAGAATCATCATCACCATGAACACCATCATGAAGCACATTCCCACGTTGAGCATTTGCCTAGCTGCCAGACACTCACGTTGCCCACTGCCGAGGCTGTGGAAAAGTTGCAATCACGCTTCACAACACTCATCAGCCAAGTAGCTGATCTGACCGAGGAGAAACACAGTCTGGAGCATCTAGTACTGCAGTTGCAAAGCGAAACCGAAACCATAGGCGAATACATTGCCCTCTATCAGACACAGCGCCGTATGTTGAAGCAGCGCGAGTACGAGAAGGCCGCGCAGATGCGCCTGCTTAAAGCAGAACGCGAACAGCTCCGCGAAAAGATTGATGCCCTCAACAAGCTGGTGGGCAGCCTCGGCCTAGCCGGACAGCTGCCAGCGGTGCAACTGCAACCAGCTACAGACACAGATGGCAATGTCACAACTGAGCAGCAACCGCTAACTTCCAGCAGCGATAACGAGAAACCTAAGGAAAACTCTCAACAGATACTAAACCAGATTCAGGACATAATAACAGAAATCAAAGTGAATACTGAACAGTCGCCCACAACAATGTCCAATGCTGCACAGCCTGGCCATGCTGTGGATCATCTAAACTGCTGTCTGGGCAAGTTCGAGATTGTCTAAGCGAATCCAAAAATTTAAATGTTAACATTTTGGTATATAAAGTGCAATTATTTGTCAGTGAAATGTTTTGTATGTACGTACGCTTTTCGATTTTGGCCAGTTTCTGTAGTTGCTACACACGACTCTTTTTGTATATGTTTTATAAATATCCATTAATCATATTGTATGGGGTAAGCTATTGCTCTTTACAAACACTAAAATAAAATATTTAAAATATATATGTATATTTAAATAATGGCTAATTACAAAACATAAATTGCTTAAACTAATTTGTGATTGTTTTTCTCTATGGCCAATTCCAATTAATTAAGTTTTAAATTTATAAAATTATAATCTTCAATGATTTTAAAAATACAGGTAGATTTCGAAATTGAAATTATTCAATATACAATTTTAGAATTTGGGCAGAAAATCAGGCTTATGGGAAAGCTAAGAAAGTTTGCAATAAGGTTTAAATTTCTAACAATCCCATATTATTCTTATAGGGCCTTCGTATAATATTATTGCCTGGTTTAAAACCATTCTTTGTACTAGGGAAAGATCATCTCAAACATGTACTACCAGAAATGTTGCGGGAATATATTTTTATGAACATTATAGTCATCTGAAAATAGAATACATTTAGAGAATTAAGGATTTAATTGCGCTGTCCAGACGGAATAATTACTCAAGCCCTTTAAAAAACCAAAAAAATACGTAAAAAAAAGTATTTGAAACAAATAGGCAAATAACTCTGGTTAAAAGTACACAGAAATTTATTTAAATGCAACAAACATTTATTTACCAACATAATTATCATACTTGAATTATATAGAAATTGTGAAAATTTTCCGAAGAGTTCATAAATATTAAATCTTATTTGTATTTTTCTACTTAACTTCTGTATGGCTTTTAATGTGGATAGATACGATTATAATGAAGGATATGCAAACGCTTCTATGTTTCATTTCGCAATTTAGTTCGTCTGCTAGGCTCCTTCAATGACTTGGGCACACAGCTGCGACTTGGACGACTACTTAGCGAACTTTCACAACTGTACTGGTCGGGTACGCTGGTATTATCACCGGCAACGGTTTTTGTATACTTGGGTTTTCTCCTGGATACTCCTTGATTTCTAGCAGTTAAGAGATCTTCGGACTGACGCGGTGTACTACTATCACCAGGACGATCGACAATGCCATTAAAATTACTAAAGTTAAGGTGGCTTCGTTGCGGCGTAAGAGCACGAGTTGCATTTATGGATGTGGAGCACATTGGAGAACTTGGACGAGGCGCATACCTAACAAGCTGTATGCTCGGCTCCTGAATGTCATCGTGAGTCTCACAATGCGGCGTGGAATGTATTTTCCCGCGAGTTACTGTAATCTTTGAATCGGTACGCGATCCGGCTAAGGGTGAACTTTGTTTCTTGGCATGTCTGCATCGATTTTGCATTGTCTCCTGCAAGTCGTTGTCAGTCAATTCTAGATAAGTTTCCGATAGATTGTTGCTTTGCTTAGTGTTCTTTGAACTGACGATATTTTTATTGGTCAATTCGAGCAGCGGAGACGGCGGTACATCTATGCGGTTGCTCGTGACAATTTGCTCCTGTGTGTCTTCCAATTCCATGGGCAATGAACTATCGTCGCTATCGCTTTCCTCAATAATAGTCATGTGACAGCTCGGGGCTATAGGTGATATAATCATTGGCGATGCAGCTTCTATTGAAGCCGATGATGCTGGTACTGCAGCTTGAGGAGTTTCTGGCGAGCTAAAGTTATCCTGCAATTCTGCCAAATGCCGTGGCTCTGGTGTTTTTCTTAAGGTCGACTCTTTATTATTCTAAAATAGTAATAGTAATTAAGATTAAAGAAATTATTAACCAAGTTAGCTGCTTACCGAATATATATTGGACTCCCTGGGACTCATAATTGACTCTTGGCTGCGACTGCTACGTCTAGTGGGGGATGCCGTCACGGTTCTGTGGTGTAAAGCACTGGAACGTCGTAGTTCTGAGCAAACTTCATTGCTGCTAAAACGATTTTGTCTGCCACTTTCTGATTTCAGTGAATTTTGTGAACTATCTAGATCGTTGCCGCCGTCTAAATTCAGATTTAAGGATTGTAGCAGAGTTCTGATCGCAGCTTTCAGTTTGTATTCGTTGTGTTGTGCGTCGGATAGGCGCAATTCGCGTTCTTCCAGAAATTGTCTTTTGAATTGCACCTCTGCTTTAAGCATTTCGGCAATAATTATACGCTGCTTCTGCACCTGGTCCATTAATTCAGCGTTTATTAACTTATATTGCTCCATTTTTTAACCACAGGCTTTTCACAGCTTAACGCATAGCAGACAAATTTGAGTTTGGCGTCGATGCCTAACATTGGAATCGATTACTGTTTGAAAGTACTCGTTTTGCAATCGATGAGAACTTAACATATGTCACAAGTTAACAGAATGTAAAGGTTGTAAGCAAACATATTGTCTGACTTTTCGATTCAAGTCACGTAAACATATTGATTGAATATTTATATTTTCCATTTACATATCAAATCATGCAAACAACAATATTGCATGGTTTTTTAATTCGCTGTAGTTAAAGTGAGGAGCAATGAGTGAGGAGTACATACAAGACTTCATGGCGTCTTACAGCACTTAAGTAATCGTAATACCGCCACAACATTTAGTGTGACACGGTTGTTTTCTCAATTATCAAACTGGCTCTTCAACATAGCCTGCGAAAACAAATACAAGGCAACACAAAACAAGCACGATTGCAATGTCCAGCAAATTAATTGAAATAAAATAAAAATAAACGCATAAGAAGCGTAAAATGCAGTCAACTTAATGACATCGAATATAATGTGCGCTTAAATGTAAATGCAGCGGGCAGAGAAAGCACAAATTTCGCAGACCCAAATAGCTCGTACATGTGTGAGTGCGTATGTGTACGCGTGTATGTGAGAGCACTCGTGAGTGTGTGTATATTAGTTCAAATTTAGTTTCTACGTTTTTATCGGCCCAATTTTGCAAAAAAATTAAATTTTCATCTTTGTTTTATACACAAAACCAAGCCTAATATCTTTATGAAGTTGTTAGTAAATAATTGCTTAAATTATTTTTCCTCAACCAGCGACCAACCTTCCGCCCTCCCCACGGCAAATGAATAGAAACATTTGGGCAATGCGTATGTGTGCAACGTTATTTGTTGATTGCGCCGCAATTGTTACATTTTCAGCTTCTTTGTTTATATTAATGGAAAATTAAGACCGCGAGTGACGCAAAATCAAATCACGCCAAGTGCAAGTGAAGGCTTTCGCCAAAAAACAACAAAAGCAACAGCAACAACAACAACAACGGCACTTGAGTTGCTGCCACAACAACAAATCAGCTGTCAAACCGCTTCAAGGTAAGTTTGTTTGTAAATTAACCCGTTTTTAGTGTTTTTTTTTTCAATCATTTTGTGATTTTTTGCAATTTGTTTTTCTAGAAATATTTCTGATATCGATATTGTATAGCTTTATATACGCTTTAAGTCCTTCCCTGTTTATCGATAACTTTGCACCTGTCTTTGTCTACGTCTCTCCACCTGTATTATAAGAGATGGCGCCTTTCTAAAGCCCCCATTGACTTTTAGACTTACAAAGTATGTATATATCTTTATGTAATACACAAATATTACTAGGTAAATTTCAGGTTATATATAGTATATACATATATAAGTATACATGTTTGCAAGCCGATCGCTGCTGGTTCTGGGCCATTGGTCGCCCTCCCATATCTTATCTGTAACTAAACGCCAGTATTTATTTGTGCCTAATAATTTCCATAGACATACATGCGAAATTCCAACTAGGCATATCAATTTCGAGGGTTTTTTGTTTTGGATAAGACATACTTACACACATATATATTCTTTGAAAATCTACTGGTATTTCAATTGTCTATAAAATTGTCATTATTACATTTAATATATTTAAATAGGTAAAAATTAAATAATTCTGAATACTTCACTAGGAAATACATTTTACATAGTAGGAGAATAATTATAAATTCAAAATATATACTTAAGTATTTATGCAAATTCCATATTCGTGTCTTTTTATGCCAGATAAGACCAAAGACCCTTTAGGCCATATATTGAATTTTGAATAAAACATTTATTAAACTACTTATGATCAACATTTCAACTGCCTGCCTACATAAAAAGTTTCAGTAATATATGTAATGTATATTCTAAGAAATTAGTGCATAAATGATAATTCAGATCGATAAAACTATACAAATATACATTTATACTTATGAAGAATTCATTTTGCATTTCAAATTGCAATTAGCGTGTTTCCTAATTGAAATTGACAATTTTAAAAATTAATTGTCTTGGATACCCCAACGGTAACTCGCAAGGGTGCAACAAACTTTGGTGCTTTGATTTTTTATCAGCTCGACTGTAATTTTTTGCCGTTTGTCATTTTGTTTTAATCACATTAAGTAAAACGTTGCACGCGTTGCATGACGAAAGCAAAAGAAGCAACAAAACATATATAGTATATATGTATAAAGCCCAGCACTGACCTACAAAAAGTGCAATGCGCTCCGTCACAGACAAATTGCAATTGGCATCGTGTTAGGGGTTGATTTTTAGTTATGTTAGGCGCGAAAATACTCGCCCAGACTTATGTGCATACTCATAAAAGTACTTTGAGTTGTACTATATATTCCGAAGAGAGCGTTGAACCGAACCGAACCAGCAAACAAACAAAACGTGCTTAAGAAATGGAACCTAATAGCTTCCAAAGTTGCCAACACAAAAAACACAAAATAAAACTTTGTTTTAATTTAATATATTATTCTAAATTAAAAGCAATGTTAACAGAAATAGAACAGATTCTGTATGCATTTCATTTTCAATATAAATATCATAAGAACCTCTTAAGTTTTGAATTATTATTTAATAAATTAAAGAAAGTTCGCAACCGAAAGTTAACTAACTTTATTATCAAAAGTTTGACAGCATAAAAACTTATATTATGATTTAAATTAAATATAATTATGTTCGATTTTTTATATTTATACATAGTATCACATTCTTATTCATATTTAACTTTACAGTTTTCCTCATTTTTTTTCCTTGCGTTGCATAATTTGTTTGTCGTCATTGCAAGGAAATGCAGACGAGTTCAATGTCATTGACGGGTTCTGGGGTAGGTTCACAGTCGAGGTGGGTAACCCTTTTGTGCACATGCAACACTCGATGCAAGGACCCCCAATTGTTTTCTATTGTCGGAGAAAAGAAGAAAAAAAAGCAAACCCCCCTCTCCTGTAAACACGCAAACCGAACTGAATAAGAGCGAGCGAGAGAGCAGAGGAGCTGCACTTGTCATAATTGACAGTCTCACGTCTCAGCCTTGCATGCGGCCATTTGTCAAGTGTTGTAAAATTCGAAAAAATACGATTCATAGCAATATTCATACGTGTGTGTATGCATGGCTATGTGTATATATGTATATAGTACATGCACATATGTACGTGCATCTGATTTATGCAGCATAAAATGCAATGGAACTGCTCTGAATCATTCTACATTAAAAATGACCCCATGCCATGCTTACAAAACAACTCATAAATGCGAAAAAAATACTTGCAACGAAGTGCACATGCCCTTTCAAAGAAAAAAAGAAAAGATAAATAAAAATCAGATAATGATAATCTTGAGTTTCCACTAATCTCATTTACTATTAGAATTCAATTTCTCAAAATATAATAGTAGGCATAGTATATATATAAATGAAATTAATATGTATGTGTATGCACAAAGTTCAATTTATTTTAAATTATATTATTGTAATTATTTTATAAAATTTAAACAACTATACAATTTGAGTTTTTAAAATAAAATATAAGTTTCGCTTTTTAGGAGATCTGTTCCATTTTCGATTACAATTAATTCTCACTGAATCGAAAAACCGATAAATAATTGAAAAATACTTTTTCAAAATGTTTTTCTTTTTTTTAAAGTTTTTTTTTACTTCTAAGAATGCACATCTTTGTGTTATCAGCTAATACAGCGTACTCGCTTGAAGAGTATTTAAAGCAAACAAATTTTTGCCTTTCGCTTCCTAAATGCGGAGAGACGGAATGATGACTCATCGCAGCGTTGATCGTTTACATCATTGTTATTGCTGTTACTGTAATACATATATACATATATATATTTATTTATTTATTTATATATGTATCTAAAGGGAACTCAACACCGTTGTTGTCATTGAGCTTCTCCCAACGTTGCAATAATTTTACATTTGCATTAGTTATTTAAGTATTGTGCGGCGGCATTGGAAACCGCATTTTAATAAGCCCAACAATGATCCTCATTTTTGCAATTGTTGTTAGCTTAACATATAGTGTTAAGTATAACATTGGATCGAGTTTCGAGTAGATCTGAATTATAGGGTATATATGGGAAAGATGTCATAGAATTACTAAATGTTTGCAAAACAAGATAGAACGCCTGTATTTAAATTACTGAAAACTGAATACGATAACAAAAAATCTTAAATCGTTTCACAAACATTCAATATTTAACTAAATACAAAAAAAAAAAAATAAAAATACTATTACTATCATAAAAATACTTTTTATAAAAAAATCTCAATTTTTAAGTTATTATTTTAGCTGTTATAAGGCAAGAAAAGATTCATATTAGTTTGTTTATTACATATTTTTTTAATTGTTTCTGATTTTGATTTTTAACGGAAACTTCTGTTCTACATTTAACAGCAAAATAAGAAATTAGAATTTATATTAGTATACAATATATTCATTATTCGCTGCGTTACACTTTGCATAATAAATTCACAATACCCATTGAGATATTATAATAATGCAAAACCGCTTAAATCAGCATTTTGTTATTCTATAGGTCTTAATAAAGCCGCTATTAGTTATTGTTATTGCAACAAATTCGCTTAATACACACATTAATAATATGTAAATATGTTAAGCTTTGCCTTAAATAAATTAAATCAAACTATTTTTCTGAAATTGTAGGAAGTTTTATGCCAAATTTCTTTCGTTTTCATCTCAAGTACAACATTCTAGAGATTCTCATTTAAGTTTTTGTGACTCAGTTTGATACATGCTATAATATTCAATGATTGCTCATCAATTTTTTCTGTTTTCATTGACAATATTTTTCTCTCTTTTATTTTAATTAATTTGAATACAAAATAACCAGCATGATCTCAGATATGTGCTTACTAATTGTAAACAAAAGTTGTTTTTATTTTTTGTTTTTGTGAATTTTGTTAAATTTTGTACGTGTTAAGCATTTGAACGTCAGAGACTCTGGTCATAAAAGTATGTATATATATATCTACCTATATATATATAGACATTGCCCTGATGTTATAACATTTTTAAGTGCAAACATTTGCTTGCATCTCTGAAAATGTTTTGCACTGCGGTCACATATTATTAACATTTGCATAGCATTTGGAATTTCAATTAAATAGCACGATATTCACTTTTTACAATTGTTGCAAGACATTCAAATGACAGTCAATGGCCGTTGGCCAAGAGAGACGATTCAAAAGACAACAAACAAGACAAGTCCAAATAAAAAAGAAATTGAAAGCGAAAGTTTGTTTTTTTTTTTGATTTTTATGACATTATTATTTAATCTCTATGCAAAAAACAGATTTTAAATCATAGTATGTCATCTTTTATTTATAAAAATAATATCTTAGATCAGGCTAGATCTAGAATCGGAGTTAAAGGAAACGCATCAATAACGCTTATCATATTTTTTTTAAAGATATTTATAATGTTGTTGGCTGATTAATCCTTTCTTTGTTCTTGCAAATATGTCCTTCCAAGGTCTTTGATCCCGTTAAACTATTTTCTCACATTATTATCTGACCACATTTTTCTTAATACAAACTTGGAAAACTCTGATTATATTTTATTTATTAGGACTGATTCAGAGAACTTGTTACATCATTTCTCGAATGACGTTTACAGTTTGAGGTTTTTTTTTTATTTTTATTATAAATTATCTTATTGTAACCACAATCTATATTTTTACATTACTTTAAATAACCATTTAAGATTACTTAATCAATATTTTACTGTTAAATATAAATCAATCTGAGTCGGATATTACTCGTTAAATTTGCATAAATCCTAAGAATATTTAATATAATTTCGCGAAAACTTGTTGACAAAATAAAATAAACTCGGTATCTTCCTGTTTCGGGGCATTTCTTGTCAGCGAATGACTCACGTCAAACAATTTACTGGAATTTTATGGCATTAAGCACCAGGCATTTGTATAGTCCACAATATCTTATCTGAAAGACAACAAACTTATCGTCTGGCAAAAATAAAAAAAGTCGAAAAACAAAAATGCAAAATGTAAAAACGAAGCATTTGAAGTTGGAAACAAACTTTCAGACACCTTGGAACGAATTGAATTTTAGTATTTGTAGTTTTATAAGGTAAATCAATTTGATAACGTACGATAATTCAAGTTCAATGACAGGGCATAAGCTAAAAGAACAATTTAGTAAAAACCAATTTCTAAAAATACTTAAAATGTTCTATTTATTTATGCAATGACTCACCAAGGTAACTTTCGAAAAGAACCTTAGTTTAGTTTAGTTTAGTTTAAGTTTATTGCTGTTTTATCCTGTTTCAACTTTCATTCAATTAATGTTTTCGAGGTGTGTTTCCGCGTTTCTGAGCATAAAATGTTACTTTTTCCCCTCCCAACTTTTGTGGTCTACCCTGTAAAAAAACTTCTCGATTGCCTTAAACTGTCATCAACTTAATTGCCCCAAATACACCAGGGTGTGTGTGTATGGATGTTGTTGTTACTGGGCGTGTATAGCCATAAAATCAAGTTCAATTTGACAAATCATTACAGCACGCATTTATATATTTCGGAGCTTCGTTTACGGGGCTTGTTTTTCATTTTACTTTTTTTTTTTTGTTGATGGGATCCTCTCCGGAAATGTTGTCCATAACGCGTGCAAATTGATTTCCCTGTCAACATTCAATATTCATTCGCAAGTTATGCAAGTCAAATTGTGTGTGTGTGTGTGTTAAATGTTAACACGCCTATTTGAAATGCACGCCTAGACCTCGTGGTCATGATTTGTTGTGTGTGTGAGTGTGTGTGTTTGTGTGTGTACTCCTATCGTCTTGTAAGACAATACACCGCAAATATTGCGTAAGTTTTCCAAGCCACCAAACGCCCCCAACACGAATACAACCAAAATCTGAAAAGTGTGGCAACACTGGTCAGCTAACTATCGTTAATTATTTTAGAAATAATACTTTGCATACATAACTTGTTATCTGTAGTCAAAGTTCAAGGCAATTGTTATTAAAAATAAATTTAGCATGATCTTAAATTTCAACGTTAGTTTCTCAGCTTAGTTGTTAAAATTGTGGCAACGCCTTGCCGAAAATATGATTTGGGATCGATATGTTGTAAGTTTAGATACAGTTTGATCGCAACTCAAAAAAGTAATCTTTGATGGTATAAACTGAATAATCTTAGCAAAAAAAAATTTACTTTTTCAACTTTGAGGGTATGTAGTTTCTTTAATTCTTAATCGATTCGCATACCGTTAGAAAGATGATACAATTATCTATTGGATTGTGTAAAATTTTTCAAGATCAAATAAAATCTTATGTAGATATAAACAAATTAGTCAAAATACTTCCCAAAAAATAGCTATTTGCGGTTTTCTTGAAAACCATTCTCTGAAAAAAGAAAAATGCTATGCATTTTTTATATCAGCGCTTTAAAACACATTAAAAAAAAAATTATGAGAGCCCAGCTATCTCGATTGAAAAGAAATTTGTAAACTAGTGTAATATACCTATTTTGAAAGACAAAAATTAAAATTTTAATAATCCAAAAAATATTTTTATATTTTAAAATTGTACCACTATCAATAGTTTTATAACATTTTCTTATAGATCTATATATAGATATAGATATTCAACATTATTATCTTATTAAATATTTTATGGTCCTGAATTTATATATATAAATATAATATGTATAATTTATTTGCAACACCTTTTTGAAGGAATCTGCATTTCATGACTGTAAATGGGGAAATCGTCGATATAGTGACCGGCTCTTGACTTACAAGAATCGCCTTGCTTCAGACCTTTGTAAAGCAATACCGAGATTGAAGAGGAGAAATACCATAAATATGAAAGTTTTTTCAACTCGTTCCACTCCTTTCTAAAAAATATATATAAGTTAGCATATTGATGTGTAAAAAGCTGTATTTGAAGGTTCAACAATATTATCTAACTACATAATTTTATGATTGGTAAAGATTTTATCTTTCTTAATATGCTCAGACCAATGTACTTACAATATGCATGTATGTAAATACTTATTACATGTTTGTACATAGCTTATATGCAAATGCTCCATTGTATGACTAAAGACTTTGCTCATTTTCATTTGAGAAATACCAAACAGAATATGACTATTGTCAGTTACTATAGTGTGATCAATGTCAACAAGCTGTCTGTCTGGGCAGCTGTTCAATTAAGTAACGCGACGTCCCGTCTGACGTCTCTACGATTATCGCGAGAATCAAGCTAAAGCATGAATCATGCATGACCAGGCCGGCAGGCCCCACACAATTGAAGGAGTTTCCAGTTTTCATAGTGTACAGTGACACTCGGACATATACACAAAACGACCAACTTTGTTCCACTGTGCTAGTTAATGAGTCAAGTCTGTAGCAAGACTGCAAATATTTCGCACGTTTCACACACTTGCGCGCACACACACATAGACAGCGACCCAGAGTTACAGTTAAATGCTTTTTACTTTTTGCGCTGCCGCTGACCGATCATCATCAGCGTTTCGTATGCGTATGTGTGTATGTGACAGGTGCTGAAAATGCGATTGCTGCTGCGTCTTCTTTGCGTTTCTTTTTACCTCTTCTATTTCTCTTTGTCTCGCTTTATCTTTGTGCTGCATTTAATTGTACGTTGACAACGTCTGACGTCACAGCGCTCGATTCTAGCCTGCGACGTCCGCGACGACCTTAGCAGCTAATTTGTATAAATTGCTTAGTGTTGCTCTCATCAGTTTGAAGCACATATTGTGACAGTGTTGTCAATTTAGCTGTTTTCAAGTTAGATTTCGTTATGTTGGAGAATCTACCGTTTTTTATACATTAGTTAAACGTTTTCATGTTACAAATGTTAAATGATGCAACTATAACAGAAATAAACTTAAAATCTGATGCAAGTATTTAGCATCATCATCCGCTAAAAATACTATTATATTAATTGGTGTGACGAATAGTCTGATAATCTACAAAATCTTAAGAGAAGAAAATTATAATTAAATAAATATGTACATACATAGTTATTTATATTAAGCCGATTAATTCATTGTCCTTGTCATACAAACGAATGCAAGGATCTGAGAGGTTAAAGCACTTAATTTGCTTATATGGAAACAGAATATCCGTCAGATGACCAAACTATTGAAAAGCATTTTTACTAGTTTGGCTACTGATTTTTATCCCAATAAATGCGAAAGTATTTGGCGCCCTCAACTACTTTAATTAGTTATAAATTAAGAAGCAAGTACACTCATTTTAAGCAAATTTATAATAATATAAGATTATATAAATATATATAAATCTTGGCCAACTTTTTGTTTCGCTCAATTAATTAGATTTGTTATTCAAATAAATTTATTATATTGAAATGACATCACTTTAAGAAATTTTAAATTTACCACAAACAAGCATCAGTCCTTTTTATTAGCTATTTTTAATTATCATTTGGCTATTTTTATCTGTAATGAAGCTATTTTTGTTAATCGATAGTTGGCAGCACTGTCTTGGAGCTCTTGCTCTCCCACACACACATACAGACGCACACTCAAAACGTTGCTCTCCACATTGGCGTCGCATGCGCGGCCGTTTGTGCGTTCTTCAGTTGGTTTTTGACTCGCGAGCTGAGCGCAACGCATATTTTACGGTATTTGTTATTGTTTTTGTTGTACGTATGTAGCTAAATGTGAACAAAAGCAAAATTAACAAAAAATAAAAAGAGAAACAAAAGCAAACCCCCAGCAACGAGAACAACAAGTGCGCCAAATATAATCAAAACGTAAATAATAAATATGAAAAAAGAGTGTTGTTGATAACGAAACAAATAAACTGCTGAAAAGCTGCTTGAAAACTGATCGTAAGATCTTACGACTTGAAACTGAACTGCCAACGAATGATTCAACGGCAAATCGATCATTTCCACTCAATGTGATTAATTAATGAAAAATACAAAATTAAATACTAATCGTCAGCTGTCCTCAGGCCGGCAATGAAGCTGCTCGACACCTTGGTCTTATCATCATTTGTGTAAACTTGTAGCCATAATCATAGCCTCGCCAGGTTTTCCAGCAAATGCCACGACCCGATAATTTTACTTCATAGCTGCCGCCCTCAATGTACTGACCATTTAAATTGCTAAGAAGAAAAATAATTTTTTTTATTATTTATTATGCCAAAAATCGTTTTAAATCCTAATAAATTGATACTTACCTATGCTGACAGAAATTATACCACCAGCCACCAACATATCGCATTGCACACTGATCTCTCGATTTATCGTTATCAAATGTCGAAAAAGGCATACCCTCATGATAGCTCAAAGAATCTCCAGCATCGCCACTGTATCTGCCCAATAAGCCCAATGCATATGAATTGGATTCATTTCCCACATTAAATCTATCATATTTGGCATAGTGCGTTTCTCCATCAAAATCCTCCAAATGTATATATAGCTCGTAGGGCTCTGAGGCAGTTATAAAATGTAGTTTATCCAGACCTATAAAGAACTCAGCGCTTAGATTGCCAAAACCCCTCTGGTACTCTGTCCAGCTGCGATAAAAATTCTCATTACCATCCTGACGACGTTGAATTACTGTCCAGCCGGCTCCAGCGATGCGAGTATCACAAGCTACCGGAAAGGGTTTCAAACCTGGTACCTCTATAGTGTATATTCCGTTATTGTTAATCATGGCCGCCAGGCAGGATGGAGGATAACCTAAATGTGCTGATTTAAGATGAATAAATATAAGATTATATTTGAAAAAATAGATGGGATCGAATAGATAATATAATAGATATAGGTGTGGTGTCATGATCGGAAGGATCAAATAAACTTCAAGACGATTTAAACTGACTTTAGAATTATTTCAAATATATATTAACCTGGTTGTGCGCTTTCTTCCTTGTCTGTTGCACTTAAACGGGCTCTTAATTGCTTCAGTTCCATTTCTAAACTGTATAAACCATTAAATAATCTTCCAATCACATAGATCTCGTAACACTATATACCTTGAAATAAGTTCTTCAACTTTTTCATATACATTTGGCAGTTGTCTGCCCGGAGAACTTGAAACTTTTTCTTCATTGGAATATACTTGACTTATAAAACTCACGGATACTATAAAAAAGAGTAGATTTATTGTAATATTTCGTTTCATTGATGCAACGATTTCTAGTATTATTGCGTTGATCTTGTAAACTAGACTGAATAGTAATGAAAGCATTTTAAATGCATTTAAGTGATAATATATATTATAATAAATTTGTACCCTGGGTTTTCCGAAAGCAACATTTCGTATACTTTACTTTAGTAAAGATTAAGCGAATGTTTTTCTAATTAGCTGGAAAACTTCATAGGCTTTTAAATCAAATGATTATAATTTTGGTTCTTATCAATAAAACATTTAAAACTTTTTAAATTCTAGATGTTTGTAAATAATGGGTAACTTTTAGTTGAATAGTCAAAATGATATTATATTCATTACTATAATTTCTTATCAATCAGCTTGTAAAAACATAGGTCAAGTTTTCCTTGAGAGATAATTTATTTTGCCGAATGTGAAAACTGTTTTACAATTACATTTAAAATGTTTAAGCATTTGTGTATTTTAATATTATATAAATTTATAAAGAATCCAAGGGTCTTCTATATGTATGTTGTATAAAAATGTACTCAGGAAATTAAATTTATTTTCGAAACACCTTGGGACATTTGTACTTAAATATGTTATACATTTTGCATATTAATTGCGTACATTGTTCCTTTTGTGAATTTAAACTACATATTATATGTATATAATGAATAATGCAAGCAAATATAATAATTAATTATGCATATGAATCACATTGTTCTTGAGAACTGTTTTTGTTGTCTTTAAATGGAAAGTTTCGGCACTTTGGTCTGATCATCATTTGTATGAATCTATAGCCATAATTATGACCACGCCAGGCTCTCCAGCAGGTTCCGCGTGCAAAAAGTTTCTCCTCATATTTACCCCCATCAATATATTGACCATTGAGATTGCTATAAAGTGATTATAATATATTATATTCTTAACTAACATATGTATATTTTAGTTTTCCCAATTACCTGTCCACACAGGCATTGTACCACCAGGCACCCACATGAAGAAAAGCACAGTTCCTATGGAATTCACGATCATTATCGCGATCATATGTAGAAAATTTCATTTTGCGATGACTTCTTAAGGAATCTCCTGCATTCCCCGAATAGGTGCCCAGTGTATTGAGTGCATATGAATCTTCTTCACTGCCAATGGCAAATTCATCAAATTTAGCATAGCGTGTCTCACCCTCAAAATCCTCCAGTACAATATACAACTCGAAGGGTTCCATAGCTGTTATAGCACGCAGTTTATCCAGACCAATGAAGAACTCGCCTTCAAGATCACCAAAACCATCTTTATACTGCTGCCAATTGCGATAGAAACTCAAACTTCCATTAAAACGCCTTTGAATAACCAACCAGCCGAAGCCAGCTCTACAATTATCACAGGATACCCGAAAGGGTTCCAATCCTGGCACTTGTATTGTATAAATTCCACTTGTATTGAAAAAGGATGTTAAACAGGATGTGGCATGACTTTTATCTACAATTTAAAACTTATTAGTGGAACAAACTCTATTATAAATCATAAAAAGGGTTACCTTTTTTGCTTTTATTGATATTATCGGCATTAACATAATCTTTTAGTTCTCTTAACTGTTCCTTTAGGCTATAAAAATGTTATACTATTAACAACTTTTAATATTTAACTTTTAATTTACGCACCTTAAAATTAGGTTTTCTGCTTTATCATGCATCATTTCAAGTTCTTTATGCAGTTCCTGACACTATAAATATTTTGATTAAACACTGATTTATTTATAAAAATTCTTATTTTAAATCTTACTTTCACTTTGTTCACTGCCATACAATAGAACCACAAAATGCTTATAAAACTGAAAGATTTCTTTATATTCATCTTGAGCAGTTCTATTAAGTAAACTGTAATGTACATTAAATCAACATTTTATTCTCATGTAATTGTAAAATTGCATTTCTATTAGATTTTCTTATCAACAAACTATATAGATTTTAAAGGTTAAAAGTTATCTTGATCTGGTATTATTGTAAGGCTATTTATTATTAATTTAATTTCTTAATTCAATGTGTAACTACATCATAAAGTATAATTATATATACTATAGGTACAATCAGTGTTAATATGTGTTGGGAATATTATTTTTAAACAAAATCAAATGAAATATTATAAAGCCAGACTTAAATGATCTGTAGACTATACTACATCGATATACTGTGACTAATATAATTTAAAATCATTAATTTGTTAGTTTTGTGGAAATTAAATTCCAATAAATATTAATTATAAATAATAATCAGAAGTGCAGAACTATAGATGATAAATAGAAATGTTTATATTAAATTTATGCAAGTCTTGAATAAAACAATTTTAGAATTATAGAGCTCAATGGTTCGATAGTATCGTTAAGATTTATATAGTGTCTTTAAACGATACTATCGAATGTTAATACCAACTCTAACGAAATGCGGGCACGTGGGCTTTTCTCTGGATTCTGTCAAACTGTGCGGCGTCTGTAATTCATTTTACGCGCTGTTTGTCGCTTGGATTTTATATATAGGTATATAGTTTTTATCGAGGCGTCAATCTGAAAAAAATATATATAAAACAATAATAAATAAATACAAGAAAAGACAAGACAAGAAACAGCAAAAAGAGAAGAAACAAATAGTGATACATAAATAATAGTAATAATTATTAAACGTGTGGGTGGCGACAGTTGCTCGAGCGCGTCTCGAGTTTTGTATAGCCTCCAAGTCAATCTCAATACCCAGTCTTTAGTCTTCAGTCTTCGGTTAAAGCCCCAACGAGGCGGACAGAGAAATCTCAGTTAGAATTTAGTAGCCAAAATGCGTCTAATACGACGCGCCCATGGCCAGAAAGTAACCAGCCCGCCAGCACAGCTAACAACAATTGATAAAGTATCTTTGTATCTTTTGCTTTGCCTTACAGATGGCCATACCGCCACCACCGGGACCACCGCCACCGCCAGGACCGCCACCGCCGCCAGGCTTGGGCGGTCTAAAACTGGGCGGAGGTGGAGGAGGAGGAGGCGGCGGTCCAGATATGCGCTCCGCCTTACTCAACTCCATACAGAAGGGCACAAAGCTGCGTAAGACGAACACTGTGGACAAAAGCGGTCCAGCGTTATCGGGACGCGTCTGTGATGGTGGAAATGGTGGCTCTGCCATGTCCGCGTCCGCTTCGGCTTCTAAGCGTTCGCTCAACAACAACAACAATACCAGCAGCAGCAACAATAACATTGGCAATGGAGCTCCCAAATTGAGCGGACTGTTCGAAGGCCTATCGCAAATGCCAAAACTGAAGCCCGTGAATGGCGTTCGAGGTAAGTGCACAGCTGAAAATTTATTATATATACAGTCAAAGCACGCTATAACGAATCTGAAACGAAACAAACTCAATAGTTGGATTTTAAAGAACATTTGTTATGGTATCGATCAGATAAATAAAGTAATAGTATATGTTAGCTACGCCATAAAGCAATTTTGGCTTTAAGTTTTATTTTATACTTTTGGTTAAACTTCAAAATACATTGCAGTCTGAATAAGCTAGTGAATATATTCGATAAACACTTTTAATTATTTTCTATTAATTTTTTAAGAGAAATAAAGCTCTATTTTATTCCCCTTGATTTATTTAGTATTTTATCTTGTTTAGTTACTGAAAAAACACTGTTTTTAATTTTTATAATAACTTTCTTAAGTGAAAATTAAAAAGAAATGTTTTCAAATAAATAATATAATTCAATTTAATTTTGAATCATTCGAGAACAAAGTTTAAGCAAAATCATGCCAAAAATGTCAAATTTTCGCTTTTCAATCTTTTACTTTTATAAAAAATGATCTTATACTATTTAGCAGAACTGAACCAATTTTCATTTTGATTGTTTATACATTTATATGTTGAATTTATTTGACATTATAATTGTATGCAAAACACATTCCTTTTATTAAGTTACTTACATTATTTTTCAATTTAAAATCTTGCTATTTCTATTTTCAATCGAAATAGGTATTTGAACTAATAGACATTTATTTTTTTAAACGAATTCAAATCTATATAAAATGCTACTTGTAGTTTATTTCCAAACTCTTTAACATAAAAACTCAACTGATTGAAAGGTTGACTGTCTGTGTACACAATTTTCTACACTTTCGAAACTTAGTATATGAAATATGTTTTATAATATAAAATTTGCTGCAAATTGGGAACTCAAACTATATACATTTTAAAGAAAAAATTATTATACAGAATTCATAAATATTAGCAAGTTTTGAGTAAAATTTAGCTACTCATAAAACTAATTAGATCGTTATAGGCAGTTTTGACTGTATATGTAAATTAACATTGAGTTTGTATTCGTTGCTCAATTGATTTCCGCTTTGGTCATTCAAACGCACGCCCACGCAATACACAACACCAACAACAACAATAACAACAATCATAAATTACAGCAACACCAGCCGCAGCAACATCAACAACAACAACAACAACAGCAACAACAACAAATGCGACTCGCAGCAACAGCCCCCCCACCGCAGCCGCATCGAGCAATGGACCCATGGACTTCAACACAGAGCTCACGAAACATTTAACACTGAAGAGACAGAAGCAACAACAACAAACACAACAATCAAGCAATAATAGCACACATATCAATGCAACTGAAGCTAATTTGAGAACAAATCGTGGACCCCCACCGCAGCCGCCAAAGGTAAGGGTATTAGAGACCCATACTAAGAAATTCTATTTCAATAAATCTCTATGAATAATACAGAAAGATTTATGTAGTATAAGTAGGGAATATAACTAAATATAATAACTATAATATGTACTATAAGGTTTTAAGAGTAGCTACTTTATGAAAAAAACTAAAGAACTCAATTCTCAGCTGATCTATCTCTTTAGCAACTAAAAGATATTGCAATACGATTCTGGCAGTTCCCACATATATATATATTTACTGTAGCATTAAAAGAAGCATCTGTGCTTCAAAATATAATATTATACGTGCTGAAAATGTATGAAAGCCTGAGTGAAGAGAAAGAATTAGAATTCAAGTTTATACTCCCGTTAAGTTGATTATTACCAGTTTAATCTTAAATATCAGTTTGATGTGTTAGTGCTGATTTACTTAGGTTAGGTTAGGTTCATTATAAATTATTTATTATTGATTTACTTATTATAAACTGTTTTAATAAGATTTGAGTCATATTTCTGTAAGAATCTTTTTGAAAGGTGTTTGTACTCTTATGTTGTCTTAAAAAGAAACATTAATCTTTCTATACAGTACTAGCTTTTCCCGCGAGCATTGCTACGCTCCCGCTCCAAAACTACAAGAAAAGAAAAACTTCATCATATTCCACAATGTTACTATGATTGTAGCGTCGCCTGGTATGCTCCAGATTTTCCTAAAATTACAATACAATTTTTAAATATATTTTATACCCACTTCCTGATATATTTTTGACAATGTTTTTCCAGAGTTCCAATCCACGATATAATAGGAAAATTAAGAAAAATTTTCAGTTTTCTAGCTTCCACCAGTTAACCTGCCGGTGAATCACCAATCAGTCAGTCAGTCAGTTTAAAGAGTTAAATGTATCTAAATTTCAATAAATTTAATTGTGATTGTTTTGTAACACATTTATCTTTAATGTAGATTATAGTAAATTAATATACTATAGATAGTGTATAAAGATATTGAAGTTAAAGGTTAATTAAGCAAATCTGTGAATTCAATTAGATTAAATCACGTTTAAAAGCTAAGATTATAATATTATGATTTATTTATGATATATGTATATATATAACTTTATATAGTAACGAAATCAAATCGATGTCGTAATTTTCTAATCCTCAATTTTTCCGGTTCTATTTACAGAACTCCAGCGATTCCATATTGGATCGCATGAATATACCTCGCACAGTGACAGCGACGCCCACAGCGACTGCGGCTGCGGCAACAGCAGCGACGCCGGCTGTGAATGGCAATGTCAAGCCGAAAGCTTCATCGCCCACGCTCTCGGAGAGCGGCAGCAGCAGCGGCGGCAGCGTGAAGAGCAAAGCGGCCAATCTTAGGTGAGTTTTGTGGTTGTGGGGGGGTTTAGCTGAAGAGGAAGGGTTTTATACAGATGTATTTATGTATAATATTTTTATTTTTGTTTTTTTTTCTGTTTTGAATTTTTCTAATTGAATTTTGTACATTTATGTTGTAAATTTGTTTTTTGAATACTTTTATTAATTGTTTTGGTTTCTTTGCCGGGTATTTTGTTTAAAACCCCATTCCAACTACAACAACAACAACAACAACACATAGTATCTCGTTAGGCAATAATTTTGTAAATAGCTCAGTTACAAAAACAACAACAACAAGCGTAACAACAACAAATCGAACAACAGCAACAGCAACAACATCAGCAACTGGACCCATGCGCAATTTGGCGCCAAATAAATCAACGCTGTTTGGTGGTAATGGTACGATTAGTGGTGCTGGTAGCGGTGGTAATGTCTCACCCACACCCACACCTACACCTCCTCTCAGCGCACAACAACAACAGAAGCCAGTCATTGGCTTTGGCAAGCCAAATTTTGCACCAAAGCCGCCTGGCTTGCAGCAACTGGCGCTGGGCAATGGTCATCAGCGTCCAGCGGTATCTCGGCATCACAGCATGAAGTCACCCAGGTATATCACACCAAAAACCCACCCACTCCAACCCCCAACCCCCTACCCCCTACACAGTGTCGTCTTAGCTATATAAGCAATAATATTAACCTCAATTGGCCATTGCACTGCTCCAGAGTTTATGCGCTTATTTGGTAATATGGTTTTGGGTTTTAAGCTGTTTTTTTGTTAGCTTTAATCCTGCTGCCGTAAATGCACATTGGTTAACAAACTTGCACATACTTGTTGCTAATTTTAACTTTGTTTCTAACCATTTGTTCTTTGTTTATATTTAGATCTCCGCCAGCTGCTGGCAGCGTCAATGGACCCGTGTTTCCAACGCAACAACATTTTGGCACAATGCGAGCACCGTTGCAACAGCCGCTGCTGCTTCAGTCCAGCGAGAACATCATGGGCAGCACCAGCAGCATCACAGGCAGTATTCGATCTGCACCCAACCCGCCAAAGAGTAAGTACACTGCGATTCTCCTTAAAAGTGATTTGTCATAATATTAAATGCTGAGGAATTTGTTAGGAAGTACAATAGAAGAAATTGGTCTTTAAGGCAATAATAGATCGTAAAGATGACAGTACTAGCTTACCCTTAACAGAATATATAGCATTTCTTCCTAAGTCATAGTAAAAATTTCAACGTTTGTGCAAGGAAGTTGGCTGAAAGACGAACATGGTTATATTGATTCAGCTTGTCGTCCTTACTTGGGATATACAGCTGCGGTCAAAATAATAGTAGTGCCACCAGACATAAACTTAAAACATTGATATTTCGTAGGTACATACGAACTTTTGTTTTCGGACTTTGTCAGATCATAGTGTTGAATTAACTTTTATGAAAAAGTATCATTAGGACATAAAAGCTTTTTTCATTTTTAAGATTCTCCGCTTTTTCGTGATCAACCCTTAATTTGAGCCGGTCAAAATAATAGTAGTGAACTAATTAAAACTAAAAAAAAATTATTTTAAGCAAGAAAAGATTATGATTTGGTATTTATTATTGTAATTTGATAAATTACAATATATTTTATAAATTTTTTTACACTTCTGAGAAGCGTGCTCTTATTAAAATATTGATTTTTGAAGGGAAAACTTTGAAAGAAGTGCAAAATTTGATTGAAGGCTCGTCAATCATGATGAGATCCATCAAAAAAGTACTCGCCAAAAAAAGAGAAAAGTGGAAGATCTCGAATCATGTCCTAAAAACCAGTGACAAATGTTGAGATGTATTCGAAGCGCGACACGTTTGCTCTTGCAATACCTATAAAAAAAGGACTTAGGTATGGACTAAGTTATAGAAATGATTCGTAGATGTTTGAGGAAAAATAATCTAGTAGCAAGAAGCTTGAGAAAAGTTCCGTTTTCGAAAAAAATACCTGTCCAAAAGTGAAAACGGTTTTCTAAAGAACATAAGAAATGGCCGCTTGAGAAATGGAGAACTATTGTGGTCGGATGAGTCCAAAATTGTGTTGTTTGGTAGCCGAGGATCTTGACAATATGTAAGGCATTCACAAAATTCCGAATGTCAGCCTAGATTCACTTCCAAGGCCGTCAAACATTACACATTGCATTACACGCACTACTATTATTTTGACCGCAACTGTATATTCTTTATGGTCTCGGCGACATTTGCTTCTAGGAACTGCACATTACGAGACATAATTATAATACCATTTTGTATAAAAGATGAAAACTCAGATTGGAATCTTATAAATCTAAAAATGCAGCTTGACCACGAGATGACTTACATTCGTCTTAATTAAAATTAAATCATGTACACACTTATTGTGGATACAAAGAGTTGACTCACATCAGTTGCGTTCAGTGATTACTCACGGCAAAACAAATCATTTAGTTATTTCTGTAGAATCTAGATAAACATTTAATATTGTATGCAGTAGCTTTTGGTATATCAACTTGTGAGGAAATAATAAATTTCAGAACGGTTAAAGTGAAACTAAATTTTATGAAACTTTTTAACTGCAAATCTACAAAGGTGATAGTAGAGTTGCTATACTGTTGAGAATACCATTCTAAGATCAATTTATACTCATAGCACTTTCTTCTTCTACAGCACGCCCTTCGGTGAAGCCACCGCCACCGCCTACGCCATCACGCAGCATCTCGAACAGCAATTTGAGCAGCATTGCGACACCGTTTAGTGCTGTTAACACGGCACTGGTGCAGAGTGCAACGATAACGACGTCGGCGCCATCACCACCACCGCAACCGCCCTCCAGCTCGAGCAGCAGCAGCAGTGTTGCCGCACTGCGGGATCAATTCCGTGTGGGCGGAAATCCAGCGCCTTCCACTCCACCAAGTGGACGAACATCTAGCCCAAAGTCAGCGACGATGAAGGAGAAAGTCAATACCATCATATTGAATGGTGGGCCCATCAATCCGCCAGCGCTGCCGCCTCATCGCACCTGCCCACCGCCACCGCCCCCGCAGCGTCAGTCAAGCAATGTGAGTAGGCAACAACAAGTTGGCCCAAAGGCCCAGAAAGTTCCCAGAAAGAGGGTTAGAAGTTCGTTTACAAGGAAATTTCCAATGGACTGAAAGAAATTTATGGTAGTAAAGTGCCAGATGCTGCCTCGTTGTATTTAGATGTTATGCGAGAGTTAGAATTTCGGATTTATGTTATATGTTGTACTAGCATCTTTATAGGCGAATGTAGCTTAAAGCAAGAAATGGCACGCCGAAGCTATATGCTCTTGCAATGGTCTTCTAAGAAAATTTTGAATGCAAACTTTGGTTTTTATATCTTAAAAAACAATATAGTTTTTCAAACGAACACTTTTCGACCGATTGTTCCTATAGAAGCCACAAGATATATTGTTCCAATTTTGTTCAAACTTGATCTGATTGTACAAATCGTAATTCTACATCGATATGTCAAGATTTGTTGTTGATATCTGGAAAGACAAAAATGTTTTTCATTCAAACACTTTTCATGAAAATTAAGTGTCTTCGATTGTTTCTATGGCAGCTATATGATACAGTGGTCCGATCGAGCTGATTTTGACATACAAACTACATACATCATCAAGCTTCATCTGTGCCGAGTTTTCTCAAGATAGCTCTAAGATAAAGCCAAAAACTTTGCATAGAAACATACGGATTGACAGACTGACATGGCTATATCGACTCAGACGACGCGTCGACCAGGAATATATATACTTTATAGGATCGGAGACGTCTCCTTCTATGCATTACACATTTCGAGACAATATATTTATAATACACTTTTGCAAGGGTATAAATAACATAAGCTGATTTATTATAGCTTTAGAACGATATAGCAGTCTATTCAAGCAACTAAAACTATAAAATTTTAAAATATTTTGGAAGTTGGCTAAGAGCGTATTTATATTTTTTTATTTTTATTTAAAATTTGTATGCTTTTAGGGCAATATGGACTGAACGCAGTTCTATTAATTCTTTTTGACAAGTTTTATATATTGATATTCATAGTCTTATCATGATTATAAGTAAGCAGATAACGCGAGTTTTCTTATTTTCTCACATTTCTATGAAGATGAGCTAATAGAAAACTGCATGGAAAACATAAGAATATATTTATTAATTATTTAAAAGTAAAATTTTATTTAACAAAATATTTAGTGAGACGAAGAATCTAAAAAAATATAATGAAATGATTTTAAAATGCAATTTGAATTAAAAAATAATTTAAAAGGAACAAACTAACTGGAACAATTCGCACAGTGTATAAAGTTGACAGTTGAGTTAGGTTCGCTCTCACAGGTACACTGTCACTCTCTCATGCTATTCCTTTCCTATTCAAACGCCTGCTCTCTCCTTTGCGCTGCGCGTTCGCTCTTTGCTCTCCTACGCGCACTTGAGTTTACCGTTTTACGAGCTTTATAGATTTTCCTAAAATACGTGACAAAAACAGCGTCGAAACGCAATTCACACACACGCTTGTTATGTTGTTTTGTCGTGTGAGCCTTAAAAAATACAAAAGTGCATAGTTTGATTAATTGCTGTTACCTTAATTATACTCAACTCCTGCGTCTCCACTTAGCATGTGAAACGTGGGCTAGTCCAGAAGCTGTGCAAGATTAGGCAACAACTGTGTCAAGTCAAGGCCAACAAAATGCTGATGCTCAATCCCAAGCGCAACGTAACTAAGGCATATTAGCATTTAAGCTGACTGAAACCGATGAAAACTAAAATATATTTCTTTTATATATATCAAATTGCAGACTGGCTCCCAGCAGCAACAGCAGCAGGCTCCTGTGCCGCCCCAGCGTCACTCCTCCATCAGGGCCAATGCACCATTGACGCCGCCCACGCACATGGCCAATGCGACGCACAATTTTGGCAGCAGCGGTGGTCTGGCACGAGATGGAACAGGATTGGGAATGGGAATGGGAGCGAGTGCGGGAACAGGCGCTTCAGTTGGTCGCCTGGTCATCGATTTGGAGGCAAAATTTGGCAAAAGATTTCATAATGTTACCGAGTTTTCGAAGCCGCCGCCGTTTCTAAATATAACTAAAAACTATCCTAGTCGCACGCTTAAGGGAACCAATGGTATGTAATGGATATATGGTACATGTACTATATATTGTAAGTGTGAGTGTATGTGTATTATATATATGTGTATGTGTATGTATCTAAATACATAAGTGTGCGTGTTTTGGGTGTGTGGCAAAACTCACGACGCGACATGTTAATTATTAATTATTTTAATATTAATATTATGATAACAATTGTAATTACTGTTATATACACATATGGAATGCTGTTATATACTATATACATATTGCAAATTTATTTTTATTATTATTATTATTATTTTTAAGCACACACACACACATGCATATACTTACTATTGTAGCATTTGGATTTTTAAAAAATGTAACATTATACAACGATGCAATTTTTAATTGTCTTAAGTACACACACACAAAAACAAAAACAAAAACATAAAAACACATGTTATTAAACTAAAACGTTACAAATTTTATATTATTGTTTAATTTTTTTTTATTTGCCTTAAATCGCGAAAAATGTTATATATATTTATATAAATATAAAAAGTTGATAGCTTTATTCCACATAATTTTGTTAAAAAGCATATATAAAAATATAAAATATATACAATTTATTTAAACATTTGTATGTTAACAAAGAAACAAAAGGCGATATTATTAATAAGCACACGCAAATTATGTATTATTCTATAGACCTATGTTTAAATATCGTATATACATACATATAATGCCACTATTATCAATGTTCATACTACAATTTTGCATTCTGTTCAAGTCCCGATGCATTATATATCTGTATACATATCTGTAGCGCATGCTTTTACTTTATGTACACGTATGTATTGTCTACGATCGATCGGCTTCATTATATTTATATATTTTGTATATGTACTACTCTTATATTTTATATCTATACGCATACTTATATGTATATAAGTGTATACGTATGTTATATCGATGAATATTTAATTTTAGCACAAGAACATTATTGTTTTATTTGAAATTATTTTTATGAAGAATAAAAACCAAAATAAAATTACTTTTTGTATACAAATTATCAAACATTTTTACACAATTTGTTTTGTCCTTCATATACGCCTACGCCTGATTCTCTTTTTCCCTCCATCGCATTTACACGACAAAATTTGTTTCGTTAAGTTTTCGTTTGACCAGGGTATAGTGATCGCACGCCTCTTAACGAAGTAGTTTTATCGTGTAAATGTGGTCTTCTTACTTTTCTTTATCTTTATCTTCGTTTCATTTGTCTTCGTTGAGCTTGCTTGTATTATAAAATTCCATTGCCTAAGCAACAGGCGGCGCTTTATATAAATTCCCCAATTGTCTACAAACTACATTCATATATGTATATATATTTTTCCCTCTATTTCTCTCTCCTTCTCTCTCTCCACTCAACTTTCTCTTCATAACGCTTGATATGCAGAAGCAGCTTTGATGCCCAACAACAATAACAACAACAACAACAGTGTTGCGGCGTGCAACAACAATGCCAAGGCGACAACGGTACTGAAGCCAGCTTATGCGCCGTTCAAAAAAAATCGCGCCCCCGCACCGCCGCCCCCACAGGCTGGCGTGGCCGCCGCCACAGTGTCTGTGATAAGGCAATCCAGTTTTCTGTATGGCGGCAATAACGCTCCTGGAGGCGTTGCACCTGCCGTGCGTCCGCAGTCGCAGCCGGCGCCTAGTGGGCCACGCAATTCGACGGTCTATTGAGATGTGGACCGTTATCTGAACATACATATATGTAACTGTAAATGATATCGATGTTTATGCTTTCTATATGTATGTACGTATTGTTTGTATGTGCGTGCGTGTGTCTGTATGTTTATTGTTGTGCTGTGCCAGGCTCTCATGTTAATATGTATGTATGAGCAAAATTATGTGTTTAAGTGCGAAATTGTTGAAGTGTTTATGTAAAGTGTATAAAATATATAAAGAACAATAACAAAATTACAATTAACAAATGTCATATAAGTACATACATACAGTTAGGCTGCAGCAATCAATCGATCCAAGATGACAAATCGAGAGCGTAACATCGATATTGTCATCGGTGGCCTTGCAGCACTATGTATGTAATACAGGGTGTGGCGGCAAGAGCTTAATTTTGCAATAAATCTTGAAATATATGTTAGTTGGCTGTTAGACTTCAATTTGCTGCTGTTGCATCATCGTTAACAAGTTCCAAGGAAAAAACAAGTTAAAAAATTCCTAACTATTTGAATTCATAACCTCAAAGAAAATAATTATTCCTTTCAACAAAATTATTAATTTAACTATGAATGTGATGCAACAAGCCCAGTTTAAAATTATGTATGAGCCAAGGTGCTGGTTAAATTAATAGTAGTGTCTTCCCAGACTTATAATAAAATAAAACACTATACCTATACATACCTTTATAAGTATATTATGTACATAACAATAACAATTAGCAAGATTTTTGTGTTTAGACCAAAGTTAGTCAAATTATTCAAGAGACAACACCAACAAGCAGAATATCCTTTATATGTATTAAGGAGCGTTTCTGTCTCTCTTACCCTATCTAACTAGACTGAAAATGTTAAACCCAAATTCCAAACTTAAGTACACGTATGTATATTTTTAAAAAAAAAAACTAGCAGAAAATAAAAGAAACACATACACAAATGTTATATAAGTATAATGCAAGGCACAACTGATCGTTTTTCAACGAACTCACAGATTTACGCATATAGTCATTAAAGGACATTATACATCAGTCAATAGTTGCTAACTTTTCAAATTTTTATTATTAACTTTAAACACATTAAACATGGTTTTTTTATGTTGTGATACTATTCGAGCATATATAATATTAAAACATAAAAATTACATATTTGTTAAAAAAAATACCCCCTTGGGCAATATTATTCATTAACATTTAGTATATTATTATAAAAAATCAATCATTGTTGTTAGACCTTTGGACGTCATTAGAAATAATTAAGCAGCATATTACATAATTAACATTCTATTCAACATCATTGCATTTGAAGTTATCATATTAATAAATTTAAAAAAAAAACATTAAAAAATTATACAATAAACATGGTTTTTTATATGCGGGCTTAACTTTTTTATCTGAGAAAAAAACATATAATATATACTACTTTGAGAATGGATCAGTTTCTTCTAGTTTTCTCTAAAAAAATTTATCTAGAAAAAATTACATGCGAACTCCATTACCAAAGAGAAAAGAGTTACCAAAGAATCATCAAGTTAAATTTCTAAAATATTAGTGTTTTATAAAGAATGGAGCTTAAATTGAGTTCTAAATAGCTTTATTTTTCGATGTATTATGGCAATTCAATCGAATTATGCCGCATCGAGCTTCCAGTTGAAATATGGCATAATGTTAATTTATGTTAAATGCAGTTATCTTTAGTAGTATATAACGCAACCAAGCGCATAGATACGAATATATGTATAATAAACAATTATTGTTGGCTTAAATAAGGCCAATAGTTAATAATAATATCAATAACAAATATCAGCTTAATTATACTTAAAATTCAACTGAATTCCATTTGGGTATATAAAACAATCGCACTTTGTCGCTTATAAACTAAATAAATGTCACTCTAAGAAGTCTCATGTTTGAGCTTTAGATCCTGCACTGCCTCCTGCAATGGTTGATCCTCACGTTTGCGTCGGCGCTCGCATCTCGGACATGGCTGCTGCTCATTAAGGCATTCGGCGTGAAATACAGCGCCACACGTGACACACTGTGTATAGGAATAATAAAATAAAATGTATTGCAATATAAGTTAAAACTTACCCGAAATGTAGTTGCTATGTGGAACGGGTAAAGCACACGCGGGCTCTGACAGATTTCGCATATGAAGCCCTTCAGCTGGCACAAGCGACACTTGAGTACATGTGCCTCACCCAATTTGAAGGCCTTTTGCAGTTGTTGGCAGAGCACACCGCGTTGTATCAATGACAAATCCGCAATGGAGTACTGATGTATATGTTCATAGAGATACGCCCGGCCACAGAAATGATTGTGTAGCATGTCAATGCTAGTTGGCGAACAGGTGTACAAATAGGCTCGTATAAAATTCAAACGTATGCGCAGCGATTGTAGCTCGGCCATTGCATCGGATGCAAAATAAATGCTGGGATTAAGTAGCTGCATGTCTAGAAATGGTTGTGCCCGGAACTCGGCCAAAAAGGTGGAGGCGCGCTTGCTTACGCTATACTTGCGAAAATCCCAGTTGTAGATAATTCGCGCTGGTATAAGTTGAATTTCCGACTCCATGCAGTTGTTGCAATAATAGCTGCCACTAAAGGCACAAACTCTGCGTGAGAGCAAAGGTTTATATATATACATTTCGAGATTTTTAAGATTACATACTGAAAGTTGCAGTCGCCAATGCCCAACGGATGCTGACAGCCTTTGCACAAAAAGCCCTGAGCATTGAGACCCGGCTCACGAGGCAGCTGACACAACTGGGCGACCATTTGTTGCAGCTCGGCCATGTCAAAGTTGGAGGTGATTAGCTCAAACTCCGAATTGGTCTATCAATAAATAAATATTAAGTGTATTAGCTTCAAAAGCAACTGCAGCGTCACTTACATCTAATGATTGTAAATCACTCATATCATCTGTCACAAGCGATTCCAACTCGCGTTGCGACTGTTGCTGCTGTTGTTGCTGGGCAATATTCAACGTAGAGGCACTCGCACAAAATTTATCCCATATTTGCGACCAGCCTGCACCATCCTCTCGATTGCTCTCATGTTTTCGTAGTAGCGCATTGTAGCTATAACGATCCGCATTGGGTGAACGCAGGCTTGTGGCGCTACTCATGCTGACTGAGCGCTGAAATGAGCGAACACTGTATAGCTCTTCTGTGGGCGAGGTAGCATCCAGATCAGCAGACCAGGAGGTTTGCATTAAATTTGTTAACGAATTGCTGCCCTGTGGCAGCTCTGCAAAAGGTTCCTCAATGGGACGCATGGAACGCTTGCGAACACGTTGTTTGCTGCTCGATGCGGCTTCAGGTTCTGCCTCAGCCTGTGCTACATCTGTTTTGCTGGCCTCGTCCGCTGGGGGCGTCTGCTCCTCGTTAATAATATCCATTGCATCCACCTTTTGCATGAACAAATCCAGTATCTCATGTTGGTTCAGGTCTGCGTTGGTAAAGTGACCGCCTCGACTGAATGGACTGTTGGAAATGGATTCCGAGAAGAGCTCGTTGGTGTGCAATGGCTGTGGTGTAGGTATCGCCACAATTTCAGTAGCCAACGAGCTGGCTACATCAACGCCACTGCTAATCTATAAATTATACCGAAATAAGGTAAAATCTTGTCACATTCTCATACACTACGCACCGGACAGGACTTTAGTGCTGGCGTCCACAGATCGGACAGTTGAAGCGCATAGTCGGGCCATTGATTTAACAGGCTGGAGTTAATAGGCAAATCGAACCCCACATAGGCCTCCAAGCTTTCCATAATCTTCGCCGCCGTTTCCAAGCCTTCTGAATCCTTAAGCAGCGCATCCTTCTTATAATAAGGCCGTAAGGCTGATCCGTTTTTACGCATGTTATTCAAATATGCAGAGAACACACAATCATTGAGCGACTGTCGCACCCAGGCCCGACATTGTCCAATCTCTGATGTTATTTGACTCAAGCCCTGTATTTGCTCGATCACCTGCTTGTGCATGAACACCATTGCGGGTGACCAGAAACTCGGCTCTGGCCGTCGCTCCACATCTCCAGCAATCACATTAATTGTGGCCCATAAAAACGAATCCTTCAGACCGTGCAGAAATACGGCTTCCAGTGTGGTGCATAGTGCGCTCGTCTGTTCGCATAGACCCAGTGTCTCTAAAGGAATTTGACATGAGTCATTGTCAGAGAATTGAATATTGTGGACTTACCCAAGCCTTTTTGCTTGACTTCAAACTCAATTTCTCTGGCATTTTCGTTTAATGTGTTTATTAAGGCCTCTTTGACAACATTCTCGCGCTTCGATGTAAAATTATTAAGGCTGCGAAAGAGAGCGCTCATTTGTTATTGTTGTCCTTAATTTATTATCTATTTTGATTCTTATATTCGTTTTTTTTTTTTTTTGGCCAAGCAGCTGCAGCTGTTCGGTCAGGGCTGGCGAAGCGAGTTAAATGAGCTGGTTCAATTTGGAACAAAGCAACAAAGACGCTGTTCTCTAAATTCTGAAAATCACCAGTTGAACAAATTTGCAAATATATGAATATAAAATGTACTAAAAGCAGCAACTTTCTCTAAGTGCACGTTTATTAAGCTTCGATGAAATTGATTACAAATTCATATTCAGGCCAGTTTATGTAATCGAACTGCAAATATACAAGTTATCGGTTTTTGGGCTTTGCTGACGCCACTGGAGACCAGAGTAACGGCTGCTTATATTTTTGAAATTTTTGCTTGCTTTTAGGCATTTTTAAATTAAAATCAAACAAAAATGAAATATAGACTTACGTTCTCGATCGCGTAAGCTGTTTTAAATTACCGTTTGAGTTGTTGTTTATTTAAGAACTCGTTCTGGTTATTCTTGACTTTCTTTCTATGTGTGAACGCTCGATTATGAGAAAATAAAAAAACCCACGCAAATTAATAACCACAAAAGTCCGCGCGCTCGTCAACAAGACACAAAGATTTTAATGACTTTTGATGCCTTGGGGTTTTGTTTGTTTCAACGAACCGACACCATTCATATGGCCATTTATGACTCAACCGGCCGCGAAATGTTTATCAAGCTATTCCAACCAACTTAATACGAGCAAGTTGCATTCCTCTAAAATATGAGTTGTAAAAGAGCTTTTTCCATTTTTGCATATGAATAGAGTGTGAGAGCCCCAATCCCGACTTGTCCAAAAGGCTGTTCACGTACCCAGTCAATCACCACTTGATATTTTAAGACGAAATTTGTGTTAAGGTCAGGGTGACCAACAAAGCTTATGCTGTCATTGTCGATGTTGACGTTGCTGTTGTTGTTGTTAACGCATTTTTCAATATTTTTGCAATAAAATTTTTGTTGCTGTTGTTGTTGTTTATATCTTACAGAAGATGCGCTCCAACTGGTTCAGCAGCACTCCAAAAAACTGGTCTCTCATTTAATTTTTCAAGTGATTTTTTTGTTTTCTTTTAAGTTTTCGTGTGATTTTCGAAACTCTTTACGTGTGGGCCGCCGGCCGCCTGCAATCGACAATTGCATCTTTTATATACATGCATATAGACAAATTATCAGTATTTCATTAAACCAAAAATTTAACCTTTTAGGAAATGTTTTCCAAATATTTTTATTTAATTTCATGTACAAATGTTGTGTGTGCATGTTATTTATAACGGAAATGCTCGCTTCATGTAGCTGTTTGTCTTAATTAATGATATTCGTTTATTAAAAGCAAAATTTATTTGCATAAACAAAAGTATTTAATGTTTGTGAAATAAATGATTATAACAATTAATAAACAGCTTAGGTGAAGGGTCGCCAAAAAAGAAATTCAATTTGTGGATTACGCATGCGCGCACCGCCGGCTTCATTTCCATTTCCCAACTGAGAGAAACCTTCCTCCCCCCCACCAACAACTAAGCGGATTTCGAGTCTATTAAAGTAAATAATATATAGCAATGAATGCTGTCACTGCATTGTTATTTGTTGTTGTTGTTATATGTATTTGTTGTTGCAGCGATGCTGACTTTGCGTTTATACATTTTTTGCAGCAGCAGCAGCAGCTCCACTTAGAGTTCGACTTGGACGTCGACTTCACGCTGCCAACGGCATCTGTTAGGGGCCATTGTTATAAGGTAAGTAGGAAAAAATTACAACAACAACAACAACAAAAACAAAAGTAACAAGAAATGAAATTTATAAAAACGTTTGTTTTCGTAATACAATTTTGATTACTTCTTTGACGCCGCTGAGCCTCAGCACGTCCCATTGATGGCTTTGTTTGCCACTGGAGGGAGGCGATGCGACGCGACAAGACGCTCAGCATTTGATTTATTGTCTGTGGGCGCACAACACCAACAACACCAACAACAACAACAACAACACCAACAACAACAAAAGCGCAGTAGCAACATGGGCCAAGTTGGGCGAGTTTTTGGCAGCCCTCTGTCCATTTGGTAATACTTACCGATCTTTGTTGTAATTGTTACAATAATGATGATAATGCTGAACTAGCCATGATTACCAATGCAGAGCAAATCAAAGCTCATGATCATCATTTGTTCACCTAGGAAGCACCGTCAATTCATGTCCAAGTCAAAGTCGTCATATCAAATCTGCCGGTAAAACTTTACTGCGGAACTGACATCATTTCTGAGGGCAAAAAAATAAATCCGTACAAGAAATGCGCCCTGGGCTGGGCAGGGTAATTATGAACTACTTAGAGATACAAACAGCCTTTATAAGAGTTGTCCCAAAAAAAATCACGTAATATAGCTTATAAAATACGGTAGGGTATTATGTCTTTTATTAGATTTGCTTAGATCACAACAAATTCAAAAATATTGACTATATAATAAATTAAGTTAAAAAATTTGCAACGAAAGTTGGAATAATTAAAAAAATCAGTGTCTAACGAAATTTATTTCAGATAAATGTTTAAAATATCTGAAATTTAAATTTTAATTGTAAAAAGGTTTCCTTTTTCTTTAGAGCAATAAAATAATAATAAAATCGACCGCTGATTAAAGAGCTAAATGTAAATTTTAAATAATTATTTATATCATACTGTTTATCTTTGATTTGCCTCAGATCTTCCCTTAAATATATTCCACACATGTCAATAAAATTATTAAAAGAAAAATCTATGTTCTTGTTCAAAATTCAAAAGAAAACTTGTAATTTTCAATACCAAATTCGTCTTTTGTCTAAGTTTATTCACCACTCTTTCAATGTACATATATTTTATAAGTGTTGCACAAAATATCATAAAAATAAGCAGATATACAGTATAATATTTATGAAGTAATCATACAGTTTAAAAAATGTGTATATTCACAAAAATATGTATGATGTAATCATTGAAGTATAAAACAATAACTGTTTTAGAGATCATCGATCTTTAGTTATGGGATCAATGTACCCCCCATCCGATAATTGTTGAACTAAGTAAGAAGCCTTGCACAACTTTTATTAATCCCACGATCTGTGAACTTATTATATAAACAGCTGAATCAGCCGACAAAATGCCAAATTAATGCAATTGATGACTCTAAAAGTGTCGAGTGTTACCGAGTTTAAGATTAAAATTTGCCTCACAAAGAATTGCCGCACATAAAATAACGTGTTTAATGAAGCGCTATTCGAATACGATTTTGAAAATGAAAGCCGCAAATAAAACGATTTGCCAAAAGAACAGGATCTATTCTGTCTATTCTAAAAAATATGTATTTGACGGGCATAAATTATGCATTGTTAGCATCTTGTGACTGACTATGACGACATGCGCTGACAGTTAGACAAACTCCAATTCAAACCTCAAACTCAAGCTCAAACTCAAACTGAAATAACCAAACCGGCCTGTCAAAATAAACAAACAATAAAGATACAAATGCTTCTAGCATTAACACAATCATTTTCATTTATTATTTGCATAATAAGTTTTTTTTCTTTTTTTTTTTGTTGTTAAACATATGCAGAAATGTTGAAACGTGTGCGTGTGCGCGATTGAAAATATTAAGACCTCTTAAATTTGCTTATAACAGTATGTTAACCAAATGTTAAGCGCATGTTAAACGCATGTTAAGGTTGACCTTGAGCGACATTGGAAATGCTTCAGTGCCTCGTATCGGGTATGCAAAAATGTTTAATATGTTTTAAAGTAATTATTGCAATTAATTACACTATTTTTTCCGGTTGCAAGTGCATTGAGATGACAATAGAAACAAGCTTTGGATTTCATTATTTGCATACATCTATTCTATTATTATATAACTATTATGTTTAGTTCACATTTATTAGTGAAAGTAGTTAAAGTGTGTAATAGCACACAATATTCTTTTTTTTTCAATTTTTGTTCAATTTTCTTTTGCTCGGAAAATACGTTATGTTTATTTATTTATTTAAATGTCGCTGAGTTACAGTGTTGCACATGGGATCAAAACTTATTTTTATCGTTTGAATAGCTGCACAAATGTTAAAGTGACGTAATGTGTTAAAAGTCAGTCTCATTTTTAAAATTGTTCTTTATAATAATTATAAACACAATAAAGATAATTTAGATTATGGAAATGTCATACAAACAATATTTTCTGCTTGCTGGACTCGAAGTTAATGATATTTAAATGTGCACTCAAAAAAAAGTGTACATCCAATTGTGGAAAACTGACGTCAGTGGTTGAAAAAACAGGATAGAAATAGCGCCATAGACATTTTTTTATGCCCTGTAGATTTAATTACCTCAAAGTGAAGAAAATGTTGTAACTCTGGCAGATAAAATTTTCTGTTTTATTTATTTTATTTAATTTAATAACTCGAGGAAACTTTTTCTACAAAACATGGAAAAATCTATAATTTTATGTCCATAATAAAAAAAATCCGTTATTTTTTTAAATTTGAATAAAAAAATTACTTTACTTTGGTTAAAGAAATAAGTCAACATATTTTGTAAAAATTTATATTGAGCATAGAAAATTTTCTGCAGGTTAATGAATTTTATATTCATTTCATAGAACACCTGGATTTCATATTGTAGAAAATCCATACTTCCGATTATAAACCCATAATTTTTTTCGTTTATTCATATCATAGAAAATATATTCGTACTGTGGAAATTTTCACTTCTTTGTAGAGATTTATACTCTGTTTGTAGAATTTTATTTTATTTTTTTTATCAAAAGTGTTTCTATACTTAAAAAAATTTCTTTTTTCTTAGTGTGAGATACTGATTTTTTTTATCATATAGATTAGTCCACTGAACATATATTTACTTAAAACCCACCAATCAGATTACAAGTTAAGCTTGTTTCAAAAATATTTAGTTACTGTAAAGGTTATAACAAAGTTTAGTTGGTTTTTAATTTATAGAATTTCAGCCCACAGATAGGATTTTACCAACCGAGAGGTAATTTCCGACCATAAATTTAACTTTCATTTAGTTAAAAGTTCGCTAAAAATGAGAAAAATTTAAATTGAAGCCAGAAATAATAATAATTATATATGCATTGTTTAATATTCATTTATGTCCCATGTATAGTTACAAATTTTACTTGGTCGTTTTTCAGTCTTTCTGTAACATAAGATTTCGTCCCAAAGTAATACATCGTGCGACACTGTGCAACATCAGCGTCAACTTTTAAGCTAAGCTTCATTCGTTGTCGCAGACGGCGGCCAAGTTTATTAAAAGCGCAGAACTCGTGAGCTACGGACGTGTTTCTGCTACGCTCGAGCGCATTTCGCGCATCTAATCCTCCGCTGATTACGTTTCCAATACAGTCTCCGGCTCATCTCTCACTTACCCAACCAAGTACTGTGGCTGTGAATCGTGAAATCGTGTCACAATTGATTGAAATTTTATGTGCAGTCGCGACAAGAAAGAAGAGAAGCGAGAAAAAAACAACCACAAATACTGCGAGAGAGAAAAAAATAAATTAATATTACATATTATTTGTATTTGGCAATAAGGCTTTTTTTGTGTGCACGCCGGCGTTGATTGCGTTTTTTCCGCGTCGTCAGTTGTCCCCGCCGTACCGTACCCTCGTTTCTCAGCGGATTTTTTGGATTTTGTCATCCTCAGTTCAAACTTTGGCGCTTTATTATTCAGCCTACCTACGCGCTAATTATTCCTCGCGAATTTTTGAACTCGTTTGGGCAATGCCCAATTCTAAATTGTCAATTGCGTGACAAATACGAAAACGAAACAATACCCAAACAAACGACAACAACAAATTCAACATTAATTTTTCTACAATATTCTCAAATAAATTAAAATGCAAACGCGCAGTTTGAAATTAAAGCAGTGCAGTCGCAGCGCTGTTGGCGTTAATCTAACGCTGCTGCTAACTTTGGCGCTACTGAGCATCGACGCTGCAGCCGGGAGGCCTGGTATAACATATATATAACATATTTCAAATTATGATCTGGTTTCCGATTTCAATACAGTTTCGAAGTCTACGTAATTCAATTCGCACTGCCATAAGATATTTATTTTGTATTTTTTATTTTTATTTTCTTTTTGCTTGTAATTTCCTTCTAATTTTGTTTTAATATCTATGTCGTGTTACTTTCTTGATTTGAATTACGTCTTCTTTATACGCATGTGATCTAACACTTCAATAGATGCACGTTTATTTATTTTGTTTGATTTTTATAACATGTTTTAATTAAAACTTTATCGGTTTTTATGAGCTCAGCTAATGAATAAAATTTGTGCACTATATGGGTTAATTTGTGTCTTTTATTAGATAATAAAATAAAATTATATTTTTCAAACATTTCTTACAATCAAGAATTAAGAACTTGCATATTTATCTCAATGATACCAAATTTTCAAGATTTATTCATATTTTATAAATAAAATTTAGATCTCTTAAATATTTGACTTTCATTTTGAAAACAGTTTGGATTCCAATAACTTTGTTTTAAAAACCATTTTAAATATTAATTATATTTTCCAATTTAATTATGTTTTGTCAATATATATTTAACTTTAAAAAGAGTGTTAGTTTTAAATTAAAAATTAAAAAAATAATCATACCTTAATATTTATTGCAATTGATAGAACTCTTATTGTAGTGCACAAATTTTATAAAATAAACCGAAAAAAACTTTTCAGTTTTCCTCACAAGTTTTTTCAGTAATTGTAACTAACTTTAATTCAATTTAAATAATACCAAAAACCTATAGATTCTTGTCCTTTGAGTCTCTGTTTAAACTGTCCCTATAAACATCATTCAATTTGTTACTAAACCCAAGCACAAGCACAATCATTTATTTACACACACTTAAACTTAAACAATATTTAAACATTTTTTTCTTAACTGGCTTTAAGATGGTAATTTCCTGCAACCTGCTCGGATGACCTTCATTGAATGCTTTTTGTTCATGACCCAAATAGTTAAAAAGTTATGGTTTTTATGGTATGGTCCATGTTTACAGATGTCAACTTAACTAAATACCTCGGACCCATATGCAACATCTTCATAGATCTTAACTCAAACTAAAGCCCTCTGGCCAGGCACCTTAAATTAGCTGACAAATTGTAACTTTGCTTTTGCTGCTTTTTACAGTTTACAGTTTTCTGTTTTTATTTTGGTAAGCAAATAAATATCTCACCAAGAAACTAGACACAGTATTCCAAAAGCGAAATGAAGTAGCCGCTTATTAAATAAACAACAACCGCCAACGGCGACAAAAACATCCCAATCCCAAAGGCAACCAAAAGGTAAATGAAACTTGAGAAGCCGCCAGACAATAACAAAAGAAAAAAAAAAACAAGATCCCAAAGAAAACAAATCTTATATAAGAGGCAGATGACGTGACTGGCAAGGCTTCAGTTTTAGTTTCAGTATCGATATTGGTTTTGGATTCCACTTTGACTGCTGGAACGTCAGAGCTTCTCCAAGTACAACCTCTGAGATGTTTACTTCTTTAACTTGAGCTACCAATATATTTTTTCCTGCCTTTGGGGACTTTAACAAGTCCATAAATTGTTTTGACAATTTGTTAAACTGGCGGTTTATTACATGAATATTTTTTTTAATTTTTGTTTTGGTCTTTTATTGTGTTTTTTTTTTGTTTTCGTTTTTGGTGTCAGGGATTACAAAAATATGTTAATGGCCGATTTGAGTGCAATTTAAGACAATAACACAGAATCTGAAAGAATGATATAAGTATACAACTATAAAAATATAGATTTCTTCAGACTTTCAATAAACTATATACTTGACTTTATTTTGGTACAACATGTAGTCCAATATGTTTCTACATTGAAAATAATTTCAATCAACGCAACATCGAAAAATGTGTGTAAAAAAAAATATTTTAATATTTTTATTGTCATTTATCAACAAGACATTGCCACAATTTTAGAAAAATTAAATATATATTACATTTCGTTTTCATAAAAATATAAATAGTTTCTTTACATGTTATATATTAATCTTCATGTTATTTGCAGTGAATTTTATATGAAACAGATATCAAAAATAAATTACAATGTTAATCAACAGATCTTTAATATTTTTACTGACACTTCTTAGCTTAATCTCTATAAATTTAAGCAGCTTAAATTTCAACTCCTTGAGCTATGATTAATGAGGATTTTCCATTTAAGCACTTAGCACACATAGTTCAACTTCAATTAAAATATATACTCGTAATTTACTGATGAAATAAGGCATTCAATTTTATTGGATAATTGCCTTGCCATTTCTCAGGCAATTTTCATTGATATTTTGGCCAGAGGCGCCTCTTTATTGTCCAAAATGAACTTCAATGCCCAACTAATTGAGATGCCTTGCAACTACTTATTATTAAATATATTTTGATTTTTTTTGTACATTTTTCAAATGATTTTTCTACGCTCTTATTCACATGAGCTGTCGACAATATATTATGTTGATATATTTTTTGTATATTTTTTTTTTTGCCACTTGAATGAATTTAACGTAATGGATGCTTGTACGTGATAATTAACTAATTTGCACGGATTTTAGTGGCTCTCGTTGTTGTTGTTGATTATGTGCACCACATAATGAAACTGTGCCTTATTTCCAATTTTTTTTCTTCTGTTTTGCTTTTGTAATTTATGACCAGGCTTTTGTTATTTTACTAAATTTAATATGATCCGCTGTGGAATTCAGCGCGCAGTCTGCAAAACTTGCGTAATTACTTAATAGCTAAGCACAATAGAGATATATGGGTAATATAATAGTCGGTAATCTATGGTATAGTAAAGACCCATCAGCAGTGTCTCTTACATCATTAATGGGTTTTCATTGAGATAAATTTCAAAATATTAAGTTATTGAATGCAAATGGGAAAAATAAGCAAAAAAAAATAAAGAAAAAGAAAATGCATTAAAACTTAAAGATGAACTTGTTAAATGTTATTTAATAATTTCAATTTAGTTTATTGATTCTTCTGATAAGTGAAATAATCTTGATCTGCGGATGGTATTACAGAAACATATACATTATTTTATGAATTCTAATTTTTTGATTTTACCAAAATATTTGCAGTTATGTTTAGCGGGTTTACAAAAGAGGTTTTTTTTTTTTTTTTTTTTTTTACTGTTATTTCTCAAAAACTTACATTAAACTTAACAAAAGAGGGAGTTGAATATTCTCATTTTTTGTACATAAAATATTTCCTTGACATTTGTTATTTTTTGCTCATAATTTTACTGATTATAATTATATTTTTGTTTATGTTTAAATGCAGTTCTTGGCGAAATATTATAATAAAAAATAATTTACAGCCGCTTTTTATTGTTTGCATTTTTGAACAAGATATTTTGACACATATTTCTCTGATCGGTATGTTAATCAGAAAATGTGTGGGTTGTGCGATTTTCAACAGCTAAATAAGTCGATAACTCAAGGTCCAAGATGATACAATGATCGCGGCCAGAGATTAATAAAAATAAATAAATATAAAAGCCCATTACATTTTGGTTTTACGTTTTCATATTATCGAAGGTTGTTTAAATGGCAAAAACTTGTCAAAAATCAAAAATCAAGCAAACAAACTGTAAAATTGGCAAGTGTAAAGTTAAAAACAAAATAATCAAAAACCAAAAACAATGATAAACTTAATTTGTCCCATTGTTATTTCTGTTTGTTTGTTTGTTTTTTATTTTATGTAGTGGGTGCAGATGTCGTGAAGTCGTCAATCAATTAAAACTTAAATTAAAATTGTTGTTCATAAGTAATAAAAATAAAAATATAAAAACAAAACAATACACAATTAATTAACGCTGAACTTGACGTGCAAACTAATTTTAACAAGTTTTTTTTTTGGGCGTGGCCACTTAAAATTAAAGTTATGTTTGTTTTAAGGAAGAAGAAAGTTTCGATAAATTTATTCTTGAAAAAAAAATAGTACTGCACAATACCCAACAGTTTTTATTACAATAAACTATTAGTAATTAGAACCTTTCGCATTTAAACAATAGATGAAAACTTAGAGATTTTCCGCCTTTTTTTCATAATTAATTGTTGCTTATTGTTTATTTACAAACACTTTCACAGCTTGTTTACACAACGCAATAGCCAAGTTAGACTGTCGCCATTTGTAGATACATATCTGGCATTTGTATTAAGTAGTAGATAATTTATATTTATGAGTTTCAACTTGAGAGATGTCAGATTGTTTGCTAGTTTTAATGTGGCATAATCTCTAAAAGTTCAGGGACTTTGAATCTAGTGATAAACGTGAACCGCCTCATCATCATTTTTCAGCTGAAACTGATAAGCAGAGTCTGTCAAAAGAACACAAATCAAATCTCACAGTCATCATATTGCTATGTTTATTTATTATCAGACGCAATATGAATGCAAGATCAACAACATAAATTAAATTGAGATGATTTTTATATATGCACATATGCTTAGTAACCGGAACTCAGTCAGCAAATCAAAAACGCCCCTCAGTTGATCATTGGTAACTCTCCGTGCTGATCTCTGTCTCAGTCGCAGTCTCCGTCCCGGTCTGGTTTGTTAGTCACATATGGCAAAAACCGCATTCTAAATTATTTGTTTTTTCAGAATTCCCCCAACACAGCCTAATTAAAATATTGTATAGTATATGGGCTTATACTACAAAAAACTTTGATTGACACATTCTTGTTAATTTGCATGTAAATATATTTTGTGCATTTATCAAACACGAATCGAAGCCTTATATACTCTATATGAGAAATTTCAAATATTTGCAAAAAAAAAAACAATGACAAAAAAGTGAATTTAAATGCTTGTAATAATCTTTGTTAAAATCGCAAAACAAGTTCCCCTGCCTAAATCCGGCAGAAGGTTCTCTCTATTGTTTGAATAAAGTAATTAATATATACATTGAAAAATCATGTCTCTGGAATGACTCAAGTGATTTTTCAATAAGCAACTCTTAATACTTAAAAATATATAATATATATTCACACATTTGACAGACAAAGTGCGTAAAAATCACATTTAAATGTTCAAAATCACTTTGTATTTATTAACTGTGATATCACAAATAATACAATGTGAATTATGTTTTTTTTATGGTTAAAACACTTGAAGTAGGCGTGGGGCGCAGTTTTTGATGGATAAGGTTGGGTTAATCAAGTTATACTGGTTTATCTTGTGCTATAAGCATCCTAATATTTAATAAACATATGCGTCAGTTGCTTTGTGTAACAAGTTGTATTTAGAACCCAGTTTTGTGCTATTTACATATACATTGTTAAATAAATAATAAACTGGGTTTTAATTGATTTATAAACGAACTTTGACTTACAACTTGACTAGCTTTAAATACTAGCTTGGGGAGTATTAATCGGGAAAATTCAAATGTCATAGAAAAACTAAAAGACTTAGGTAACAAACTTGCTGAATTCCTGACATTGAAAAAAATTTATTGTAGCATCTAAAAATTAATAGTGATACGATACATATATATTACTGGTATTTTTCACTTAATATAAAATTCATTCCCTATAAATACACTATGCAATAATCTAAATAATAAATATTGCAGGTTGACAAGATATTTTATTACCATTTCAAAAATTTAAACACCTTTATTATCAATAATCTCTGTTCGGAATAATTGTCACTTTACCACAACTACCTTTTTGAAAAATCGAAAATCTACCTTTTTTTAAGTATACATTTTTAGAAATAAATGGAAATACCTTTCAAGCTAAATTAATTACGAATATTAAATATCAATTAAAACATTAAAAAATCTATAACACTAGTTCACAAATTTTTTTTTGATCGAGGGAGCTGGGCTCTCATATACTTTTTTTGATGTATTTTTGGTCGCTGATTTCAAAAATGCAAACCATTTATTTTTTCAAAGAATGGTTTTCAAAAAAACCCCGAATAGCTAGTTTTTTGGCAGTCTTTCGACTTATTTGTTCATATCTACATGAGATCTTATTTGATCTTAAATAATGTTACAGAATTCAATAGATAATTGTATCCCCTTTCTAACGGTATGCCGTTTATGCGAATCGAATAAGAAACAAAGCCATTATAAACCCTCAAAGTTGAAAAATGTGAACTTTTTTTTGCATTTTTGAAAAATTGCTAAATTTCAATTGGTCTTTCAAAAATTTAAAAAATTCGTTTTAATATTTTTTAAGATTTATTATAGTAGATAATTCTTTTGCAAACATTTTAAGTATCAATTAGTCCAAATCGGTCAATAAATGTGGTAGTTATTTAGCAATTAGTATAAACACCCAAGATAAAATTCACCTTGTTCATCACTATTCCAGATATTGCGGCGATTTAAATGGATTGCTTGCTTTATTTAGACAGAATAATGATCCTGAAGATTGGTGTATCTTTATCGAATATTTCCGCTTTAATTTTTCCGTAGAAAATATGAAACATTTTTTCTTTTAAAATAATACATCAAAAAAAGTATATGAGAGCCCAGCTCCTTTTTTGCTGTAAACTAGTGTAATATATCAATAATATTTCAATAAAAATATATATTTTCAATCAAAAATATATAAATAAAAACAAAAATAATCAAACTTTTAAGCAGAGTTGAAAATAAACTGTAAAATTTTGTGTACGATTTGTGGAACATCTTTAATCTGATGCATATACATGAATATATATTATATCCGAGTATTTTGTTTCATGTACAGGCAAACAAATGACTTAGGCAACGAACTTGATTTGCAGTCAGTTTAAACACTTGACACATTTAGTTACTTACTAACCTGCCGTGACTAACTTTTAAAATTGAATATGTGTATGGGTATGTGTGTGTGTGTGTGTTAGCTAAAACCTTCTCTGTAAATAACAAAAACAACACCAGAAACTTACAAAACTTGCCACTGCCACCAAAAATAAATACATTTATATATGGGCCATTTGCGCCAATGTCAATCAATCAGCCACAATGGCAGCCAAATTGCCGCAAGAGCCGCCCACGGGCTGCCTCAACTGTCTCATCTTCTTCAGTCTAACGCCAATCTTCAACAATCTGCACTCTTGCTTCTTCTTCTTCGTCATCTTCTTCTTCGTCTTATGCCTTCTGTTTCTAACACTTTTGAACTCTGCGAAGACTACAACTGAAAATTGCATCGCTGGCAAAGTTGTACCATTTAGCATAACATATATACCACATAAACATTCATGCATTATGTACATAGACATACATATGTTAGTTGCAACCACAAAAACAAAAACAACAACCACAACAACCACAACAATTTCCCCCCTTCTCTGCAGATGTACGGCAATCGCCATTTTCATTAGAATTGCAACCGCCATTGGTTGAGGCAGCCACAGATGATGCAGTTTTCAATGCGGCGGCCAACGGCGAACGGGCCATTGATAGCTATGGCAATCCCATTGATGCACTGCGTCCAATTGATACGCCCGATGGCCGTAAAGTGGTCAGCGCTCAGGGCATTCAATTTGAGATACCCAATTATGCATCTGGTATCACTGAGATACGAAAGCCGGCTGACGATTTGCTGCCACCGCATATTGGTGAGTTCACAACAACAACAACAGCAAAACCAACAACAACTACAACAAGAACAACAACCGATGGAAGCGCCAGCGGTGCAAAAACAACAACATCATCAACAACAACAACAACAAATAAAACAGCAATTAAAGCGAGCCACAAGAAGCGTCAAACACAAAATTCACAATTAGATTTAGCAATTGGTAGCTTGGTAGCACCACAACCACCAACTAGCACCACTAGCACCTCTAGCACCACTAGCACCACTACTAGCATTAGCTTAGCTGACACAACCACCCAGCAACCACATGTAGAACCATTATTAACAAACGATTCCAATCAAGTTAAACACAATTCATCCGCTCAGCAATTTGTTATTGCCGCAGCAGGTCCCAAACATGCACCACCCACATTTACCCTGCTCACATTGAATCCACATTTTTCCCAACCACACCCTAACATTAGACCCCCCTTTGACGCGTCCAAACAGTCCAGTTCTAAGCGCATTGATAGCCACATTGAGGTCACATACTCAACTCCAACTCCTTCCCAATTAGATGCCATTGCGGTGGCTCAGCCCGCCACGGACATTGACAGCACCGACAGCACCTCATTTGCACCAGCACCAGCCACATCACTAACACCACCCAACAAGCATGAATCATCCACAACCACAACGGATGTCGAGGTGGAACAGGCCCAGCTGATACTGCAGCAGCAGCAAGAGGAGAGCGTCCAGGCACCCCAATTGGCCAGCGGTATATTGCCCGACTATCTGCTGGAGCTGCAGAAGCAGGATCCTCATATAGGTGGACCAGTGCCCTGGACTCCAGCACCAAATGGTGCGCCACTTAGCGTCATTGCCTGGGATCTATTGCCGCCACTGGAGACAGCCCCAGAGACGGAACCAATAATCATTACCGAACAACAGCCTACCAGGCATGTGGTGGGCGTGGAGCAACCGGGTAGCCATAATATACGTATCAGTGTAAGCAGCGGTCAGAGTCTGTCCCCTGTGGCACCTGCACCACTGACACCAGGTCAGGTAGCTGTGGTGCCACTGATACGCGATGGTCCCGATGGACATGGCACCAATGCGCACGTGGGCAGCACCACACCACGCAATACCGGCAGATTTCCCAATCGTCAGCGTGGCAATGTTCACTACAGCACCACCAGCACAACAGAGCGACCCCGCACCACCATCGCCAGCACCACTAGCACAACAACAAGAGCAACAACCACCACTCCAAGCACAACTGAAAGAACTACGACAACAACCACGACGACGACGCCACGTCCACGCACCACCACAACTAGCGCCAGCATTAGCAGCACCACACCATTGGATCCCTCCACCTTCTACAAGCTAGAAAATGAGGAGAACTATGCCTATACGCTGCCACCCTGGCTCCAAGAGGTTACAGATCCGGATCTGGATGTGGCTGTTACCTTCATAGTGCCCACAGATAATGATCAGTATAATCACAGCTTGGCTGGTGATTTGGAGCCACCATTTGAGCCGTTTGTGGATTTGCAGAACATTCAGCTAAAGGCACCGCCCACGCGACCGGCAGCCAGCAGCACGACGAGCACGACTAGCACAACTAGCACCACCACAACCACAACAACGACGACCACAAGACGTCCGTCGACCATAGCACCAGCACCCGCTACGCGCACCACCAAAGCACCCATTTATAAAGCACAAACCACTCAACGTGAACCGCAAACACAGCAACCACAACTGATAACAAACACAATTCACACAGCTCCACCGAAGTCCTTTGATGGTACAGCCACCACGCCGAAGGGATTGCCAGCTGTGGAGCCTAGTCCATTTGATTCGGCGACATTGCCGCCCTGGCTGCAGGACTTTGACTATCCCGATGTGGGTCCTGGGGTGCCATACAACCCGGACAACTTCAAGGAGTCGCCAGCTGGCAGTGGAGTTCAGCAAACGGGAGGTAGTAAACCTAATGACTTTCAGCCGCACGGCCTTGACAGTAAATCTCAGTTAGCAACAATTACCACAACATCTGAAACAACAACAACCTCATCAGCGCCTGTTGTAACCAGCTTCTCTGCTTTTCCATCCAAAGTCTCGCTTCCGCTTCCAGCCGACACCACTGAGTTAAACACTGTGGAGCCACCGCTGGTGCTGATACCGCCCGTCGTTAATAGCGATGATGAATCATCCCTAGTTAGCAGCAGCCATCAGCCGACTGCATTCAGCACCACCTTTAGCCAGAATCCTACTACAAACTCTATCACGAATTTTGCAGCACGCCTCGATGGAACCGTTTCTGGCCAGACAACACCGGTTATACCAACGCAACCACCACGCACCACCGCCGAGGAGCAATTCCCGCCCTTCAATGCCAATACACCCGATAACCAGAAGGTCGAGTATACCAAGAGCGATGAGGGCAAGGTCATAAGTACACCAGTCAACACACAGCGCAAGGGTAAGTTTCAAAATTAATGGGGGAATAATATCCTAGAGGTTTGGAATATGTTTATAAAACTATACATGCATTTGTGTCAAGTTTTATCAAGATAACTCTTAAGCTCAGAGATCAGTTTCCTTAAAAAAAAGCTAAAAAGACGGAGTTAGCTAGCCTATTGATAAAGATCAAAAATACATACTTTTTGTGACAGAATAATAATACCCTTTAAAAGGGAAATCAAGCAAAAATTCAGGTATTGCAAATAACCCGCAGGACTGGTCTGGAAGTTTCTAATGAAGACAAGAAATAATTAGCTAAAGATAAACACTTTGTTGGGTCAGAAAAGTAACTTTAATTCGAAACATATTTCGGGACAAGATTAAAATTACCTTTGCAAGGGAGAACATAAACTTGTTACTTAAATTTGAATGGAATGAAAAACGAAATTAAACACATGAATAATAGAAATATTAAGAAAATAAATCTCTAAACATTTTTTATAAGAAACTTCGAACTAGTTTTAAAATATTAAGACTGACGTAATCATAAAAAACGAATAGAATAGGAACGAATGTTTGTACTAAGTTCTAACTCACAATGCATGTTGATTCATTTTAGATGCGCAAAACAATAGCGTATTCCAGGACTCTTCCACCGTGACAGCGCCTTCTTCGCCACCCGCCACCAATACCGGGAAGTACACTGGTGGTTTTGGTGCACCGGCGGGTTTATTGCGCCCACAGACCGGCGCCAAGCCGGACATTTATGTTGCTGGCAATGAACATGAATTTAGCACAAATGTTAAAGCCAATAGGGTGCGTCCAGGTGCCAATGCTGGTGCAGGTGCCAATGTCAATCCAGGTCGCTATTCAGGCGGTTTTGGTGCACCAGGCGGTGTGCTCAGTCCCCAGAATGCACCCAGACCCTTCCAGCAAGCACATCAGCAGCAGCAGCCGCAGCAGCCCCAGTTGCCCCAGCAGGCCCATCAGCAAACACAACAGTCCCAGTCATCACGTTCACATTTGGCCACGGCTGCTTCCAGTCAACATGAAAATCGCTTTGGAGGACCACCTGGTATCCTTGTGCCCTTTGATAATGTGCAGCGTACCGGACAGCAGTAAGCGGCGTCATTTTAGGAGCGTGGCATGCAATCCATTGCAAGTACTTTAAATTATTTATTAAGTATGTATGTACTTATGTTAAAGTTTTGTAAGTTGAAGTTCTCGTTGTATACTTAACTACATAGTAAAATTAATACGAATTTTTAAACGAAAAATTTCCTTCAGATTTTCGATTCGATCATATATGTATATTTACAAACTAAATTTACCCAATAAAAATATGTATATCATGTGAAATGATTTTTATATAATAAAAAAAAATATATATATAACTAGTTTACCCGACGTGCGTTGCTACGACCTCACTCTAAAAAAAATTAAAAATTCATATGAAAAATATTAACACTGCTATATACGTTAATATTGAGTATATTTGTTGAGGCACTAACGATTTTTTCGGAAGGATTTCGCCAACATTTTCTTTTCAAGAAACCTTCTCCTGGCAACTATGAACAAATGAAAAAGAAATTTTCCCAGACCTTCTCAATTGATGATGACCTATATATATATATATTTTTCATTTTTATTCATGTACATAGATATTTTATAATATAATACAAGTTAAAAATTTGGTGGTTTATTTATTTTTTGGATCATTGTTTTCGCATTGTTTTATTTCGGATGGGTAATCAAACATTCAATGTAAGTATATTCCGAATTTACCAATAAGCAAATTATTCAAAACATTTTTGAGAAATATTTGGATTACCTTTGCAAAAGTCCATTTTAATAAGTAACGTCACCTTATTGAAAATTTCCTTTTAAATAAGCCAATTGATTTTGTAAGCATAGTTTATTGATTAGCATGGTCCGACTCACATCAGCTAGCATATAATTGGCTTTGTTGAGGTATTGTTGTATCATCAGAAACCCATTAAATAATTTTGGACAACATAAATGCCTACACCTCAAATTTCGATTCTTCACGCACCAAAAAAAAAAAATAGCAATAATAATTACATGTGCGTGACTTTTGGGTTCGCATTAAAGTCAACAAAACATTAATTTTTAATGATTTCAATTAAGCATCAGGGCGTGTATAACACTTTGAATTGCGTTAGGATTTACTTATCCAAAAATAAATGTACAATTATTATTTCGATGTATTCAAAATTTTACTAAAGTTCAGAGCTTTGTAAGTAAGCTAAATGCGAAGATGTGGAGATGACTACGAACCGTTCAGAATCCAGGTTGGTTATGGGCTTATCTGAGATGATCTACTGAAAGGAATTTGGACCTGATTGATGACTATGCGTACTGCATTATTGTCCCTACAATGAATATCCGCCGCGGTGCCAAACGATCTGCAAGATCCTTTGGTGGCCTTTTAGTTCATGATATAGCATAATTTAATAGTGTTAACTATCAAATATTGGACAAATGTTTATTCCGATGGGCATCACTCCCTATCAGACTATGATTGAAAGATTCAGCGCCTAAAATCTGCGAGCAAATAAAATTGAAATTCCATTCTACTAATATTACAACAACTGGCAAAAAAACGTTAACAAAATCAAAGTTTCTTAGCAGAATTACTAATAACACTGAAAAAGGCTGTGGCCATGGGGTCGGAGAAGACTATCGGCTATCTTCAGCATGTCGAAGCTATATACCGGTGCAATGGCCTTGTAAAAAAACTTAAATATTCGACCGATCGTTCTTATGGCAGCTTTATGATATAGCCTTCTGATAATGAACAAATTTAATTAATTTATTTTAAGGATAATAAAGATTAGAATTGACAAGTTCGATTAAAATACCTCCGAAAACTAAATACACATTTTTCAAAGGATGTTTCCTCTGGCAACTATAAGATATAGCGGCCCAATTATGATCAAACTTGGTCAGATTGTACACATCACAGACTACAAAAAATAAAAAAAAATGTTTGCAAGTGCATAAAAAGATTATATTAAAATAATAATATTTAACAAAATAAAAAATAAATGTAGTTTCTTCGTAGAGTTACCTCGGCAATCTGAACAATTGGCTTATTCTCAGCCCACCTTGACTTTTATTGCCCGGAATTTCGAGATAGTATGTTACCTGGTAAATTATTACAATATTTAAAATAATATATTATTGGCGGGCAGTCGATGTGCCCGCATTTGGTACTCACGAAATTACTAATTGAATACTTTTGACTCGCATGAAGTTGGCTGCAGAGAATTGTAGTGCTGTAAAATTCTCGTTTGTTTCATAGCATGCAGCTTATTATTGGGCGTAATTTGCCCATGTCTTTGCGATATGGTGGGCGTGACGTAAACGTCCTTCATTTGACTTTGAACTCAGAAAACGCGAACGCGAACGCTCAATCTGAAGTCGATTAGGTTGCAGTTGATTCCTGACGGGTGAACTGAGCGAAAGTAAAAGTGTAATCCAGACAAAAAATAAAATAAAATAAAATATGTCGAAAATCGGTATTAATGGATTTGGACGCATTGGCCGTCTGGTGCTGCGTGCCGCCGTGGACAAGGGCGCCACCGTCGTAGCCGTAAGTAGATGCCGCTAAATGTAGTTAGAAAATTATATATCATACTTAAATACATATATAAATATATATATAATTGTGTGTGTATTTGTCATCTGCCGCAGGTTAACGATCCATTCATCGATGTCAGCTACATGGTCTACCTTTTCAAGTTCGACTCTACTCACGGCCGTTTCAAGGGCACCGTTTCCGCTGAGGGCGGTTTCCTGGTTGTCAATGGCCAGAAGATCACCGTTTTCAGCGAACGCGACCCAGCCAACATTAACTGGGCCAGCGCTGGTGCTGAATATATTGTTGAATCGACCGGTGTTTTCACCACCATCGAGAAGGCTTCCGTTCACTTGAAGGGCGGCGCCAAGAAGGTTGTCATCTCGGCCCCCTCCGCCGATGCGCCCATGTTTGTGTGCGGCGTCAACTTGGATGCCTATAAGCCAGACATGCAGGTCGTGTCGAATGCCTCTTGCACCACCAACTGCCTGGCACCCTTGGCAAAGGTTATCCATGATAACTTTGAAATTGTTGAGGGTCTGATGACCACTGTGCATGCCACCACAGCCACCCAGAAGACCGTCGATGGCCCATCCGGCAAATTGTGGCGTGATGGTCGTGGTGCTGCTCAAAACATCATTCCAGCATCCACTGGCGCCGCCAAGGCTGTCGGCAAAGTCATTCCGGCTCTGAATGGTAAATTGACCGGCATGGCTTTCCGTGTGCCCACACCAAATGTGTCCGTTGTTGATTTGACTGTCCGTTTGGGCAAGGGTGCCACCTATGATGAGATTAAGGCCAAGGTTCAGGAAGCTGCCAACGGTCCATTGAAGGGCATTTTGGGCTACACCGATGAGGAGGTTGTCTCCACCGATTTCCTTAGCGACACTCACTCGTCTGTCTTTGATGCCAAGGCTGGCATCCCACTCAACGACAAGTTTGTCAAGTTGATTTCCTGGTACGACAATGAGTTTGGTTATTCCAACCGTGTCATTGACTTGATCAAGTACATGCAGAGCAAGGATTAAATTACATAATACCATAAAATAATGCCACAATAAAAGAACAATGTTAACTTCTCAATACGCACAAACAGGAGGTGTAGCATTTAACTACTTATATAGCTGAGATGGATCCGATCCGCCTACACACACATAGTACATAGTTGTTGCCCAATAAAAAACACCTAAACACGTACATACATATACATTAGTATCACTCCACTATATACATATGTACATGCATATGTATGTATGCCATGTACTGCATTACCAACACAGATCTTCTCCCTCCTGTTTGATGGGCCGCGCAAATACAGTTACATAAATTATATAACCTAATCTCGTTACAAATATATGAAAATAAAAAAAAAACAAAAACCAAAAAAAAAACTGAATTTTCTATAAAGTTATGAAATAGCCGCTGATGAAATATTGATTTTTCGGCCCAACAACTTAAGGGTGATGTAAATGATGACTCCGAATTTGCAATTACGATGATAATATGTAACGCATAATTACATTATCTCTATAAGTATATACATTGTACATATGCATATGTATGTATTTATTTTTGTATTTGGCTGTCGCTACATACTTATGTAGGTGTATATAAATATACATGTATATACATCTATGTATTTACATACATATATAAATCGGCATACATGCAAAAACTAGCTGATTTAAAACTGCGGTAATTTAAATAATAAAATACCCTTGACATTGATCTTCAAAAAAAAAAAAGAAAATGCATGAAAAAGCAATAATTTTCAAGCAATATGTAGCATAGAAAATAAATACATACATATATAGTTATAACTAAAAATGGGGCTACTGGGCACACTGCACATTTAACTTCATTTGTCGCTAACAGTGCCATTTCGAGTTAAATTTCTATGCGAACAACATTATTGATTGCGGGTTAAATTTCAAATTGCAATTCAAACAAATACAACGGTGATGCAACGGTTATAATCAGCCAACAATTAGAATTATTAGGAAATTTTAAGTCGTATTAATAGAGTAGAAGATATATACGCATACTTATAATTTAACTATATTTTATTTATCAATCTGGCCTGGTAATGAAACAGAGTATTAGGTTCGGAAATGAAAATGGAATAGTTTCTGGTGCGACTTTATGTGTGAGACCTCGCACTATCGTGATGACAAATTAATCTTCTTCTATTCAGCGAATTTAAAAGTGTACGGAGCAGGTATTTTTAACATTAAGCCGTGCTCTCCGTTCTTGAATTCAAAGGTTATTTAAAATAAAAATGAAAATTTTCATTAAAAAACTTATTTTTTGTGCAATTTTTCCAAAGTAGAATTTTGTTTTTTCTTGTATCACTATTTGCATCTATGTGGATCTTATTCTTAAATAAATAAAAATAGAAAGAAACGACTATCTACGGCATGCCGAAGCTATATACCCTTGCAATGGTCTCCTAAGAAAATTTTGAATACTCGACCGATTATTTCTATGGCAGCTTTATGATACATTAGTCCGATTTCAGTCAAACTTTCGATTTCTTAAAAAACAAATAAGTTTTTCATACAAGCACTTTTCGACCGATTGTTCATATGGGAGCTATAAGACATAGTGATCCGATTTTGATGAAACTTAACCGAATTGGTCAACCGATCTATGGCAGCTATATGAAATAGTTATCAGATCGAGCTTTTATCGATTTTTACATACAAACGACATGCACCAACACAATGCATCCGTGCCAAGTTTCATCATGATACCTCAAAGATAAAGCCAAAAAGTAAGCATAGAAACATACAGACAGCCGGACAGACAGACATGACTATATCGACTCAGCTCGTTGCCCTGATCAAAAATATAAGTATATATTTTATGAGTTCAGAGACCTCTCTTTCACTGCATTACACATTTCGAGACAAAATTATAATACCCTTTTGCAAGAGCATAAAAAATTAAAAAAAAAAAAAAGAGACAATTTTATACAAAATTTTCATTAATATCTCTATTAAATTCTGATCGAATTATCTAACTTACGAAGGCAATTTAAATACATTTTTAAAAAGATAAACGATTTTATTATCATTAAACTATGTTCGGAGTTATTTTTACTTTACCAAAGATATTTTTTTGAAAAGTCAAAAATCTGACTTTTTTCAATTATTACGGAAACAATCCCGGCAAACTATTTTAAAGAATTGTTTTTTCGGGGTCAGAGACCCATTTGACATACAAGTTGACTCTCAAATGTGCGGGATACAAAATGCTATTGCATAGTGTAATTAATTTTCGGAGACGCATATACTTATGTATATAATTCTTAGTAAGTGCGACAAACGAGCTGATCAAGAATTTATATACCTATATAGTGTCGAATATTCCTCCTTTTGGCTGCTACCTGTGTAAATATATTTTATGGATGGATTATGGATTATGTCTGTAGACTCTACCTTGATTGAGACAGGCAATTCATTGGGGCACACATATCAATATAAGTCCAATATCAACAGGTATCCAATCTGATTGCATGCTAAGAAGTTACCACCCACAACAATCAAACAATTGAGGCGATTAGAATCGACCTTCCTTCAGAATTGTCTGCATTTGTCAACAGAATTGGAAATGTCGTAAATACAAATAAGAATTAAAGTTCTAACCCACATACTACCAATGCCAGAACTTATGTTCTTGTATTCTAAGACCACAGAGTGGATTGCTTTTGGGGGTAGAGGGAGCTCGCAGAGTTCTCAACTTGAACATATGCAAATATCATAATTTTTCCATCATGTCTGCAACGTCGTAAAAGGGCACAAAAAACCAGCTGTCGGTTCGAAGTTGGGGACGTTACAAGACAAGGTTCAATAGGCCACAAAACTGACTTGAGTTTTGACTCGGGTGGAGCGTAATATATTAAGGAACACTGCAGCAGATTGCTTATGAGGGCACCCGAACAAAAATTGTTTTGCCACACCGCGAAGGTTGCTGCCATGAGCAAATGAGCTGAAGACACGCAAGGTATCAAGATTGGGAGGGAGTGCACCCAGACATCAAACTTATTTATTTACTCTAAAAACAATACAAGAAAATTAATAGCAATTTGCATAGTTTCATAAATACTATGTTGCAATAAATGTTCTTAACAAGTGTATCTGCCATCCAGACAATAAATGAGGTTTCCTTTTAACGAAGGCAACTCATTTTATAGGCACATATAGCTCTATTGATTCCGTCTCTTATCAGCGGGCGTTTAATTGGCTTTGTTGTTGTAACATCAGAAAAGCCATTAAACAATTTTGGCCCAGACAACAATTCGCAATTATTCACGCACCAAAAAAAAAAGAAGAAAAATACAAAACCAATCTAATGTGCGTGACTTCTTTTGGCTGTGCGCATTAAAGTTTGTTAATAAAACTTTGAGTTGTAATCACTTTAATTGGTTATCGAGGTGTGCGTAATATACGTATTAAAATTAGCGACAGTCACTAAAATTAATATATAATAGTTCTGGCCTATTTTGGCCATATTTTAGCTGTCACAGAATCATGTTAGCTAGTAAATTGTTGAGATATTAAAACAAGTTTATTGAAGTTTATTGAGGCTTGTCAGCACATGCAAACAAACTTACAAAAGCCACAACAACCGACAGAAACAACAACAACAATAAGTTTCTCCTGGCAAATAACAGCAACAAACACAACAAGAATACAACAGAGGACAGCCTAGAAAATTGTGAAAGAAGCCCAAACAATTTAGTTGGAAATTGACGAGCGAGCTGAGCAGATGGCTATACGATATTTCAGGATATACATATAAATTACATTTAAAACGAAAAATAAACTATAAATTTGTAAAGCGAAACAAATAAAAATAACACCCTTTTGCAAGGGTATAAAAATACAATTAATTACTTAAAAGTATATTTTTCTTCGTGTAACCAAAAAATATTTTACTTAAAGTTACATTCATAAAGGACAACCCGCAGCAATTTTATTAATTAAACTCTGTACAAAAAACTCATAAATAATGCCACGAAAAAAACAAAAAGTTGACACAATTGAGGAAATTGAAACGACCATAAAACTGCTTTGTGATCAATCCAACAATCACATGAAAGTTCGTGAATACTACAAGGCCTTGACGGGTTATAATCAGGTAATATTATTTGTTTTGTGAGATTTGCTTAAAATATAAAATTGACTATATTATGTTTAATTAGAAAATATTGCTTGGTAAAGAGATTGAGTATTGTATGTTTTATCACAAAATGTAGTTTGTTTAATATTTCAAACGCAACAGCTAACATTAAAGCTCACGCTAGATGGCGCCAGAAAGCTTTTTACCATAATTCAAAACTTTTTCAGTTTTGTGGGTACTGTGTTAGGAAACCGCAGTACAGTTTTAGATTCATGTTGCTTACAGAACTGTTTGAATGCAACTGTACGAGTATGTTAATCACCGGGAAATTTAAAATAATTAAAGTCGAAATAATCTAATTTCATAGAGAGCAGCAACAATCTATATATATAAAACTGTTCAACCTGACTGACTGATTGACTCCACTAGCTGATTAAAACTAGAAACCTGAAATTGAGTGGCAATACCTCTTCCTATTATAATGTAGGTTGCTACTCTGTAAAAATTGTATTAAAAATATGTTGAGAAGTGGGTGGAAAATGCATTTTAAAATACATATTAAAAACCTCAGATGGAGCTTTTTAGGTGGCACTGTCGTCTACAATAATAATGAAATTGTAGAATATAATTAGTTTGTTTTTTTTTTCTTTTTTCTTTTCCTTTTTCGGAATATTCTAGTATATTATATAGTATACTGATTTTTTCAAAAACATCTAGGAAGTAAAACGCTGTGTTTAACCAAAGACTATCAAATTTTTGATATGCTTCTCATTCACTCATTAAGCTTATAATCTTTATACAAAATAACATGCACTAAATAAACAAACCATTACTTTAGTCAAGAGTATGCGACTAGAATATACCCAGTACACAGATCAAAATTTTCCTAACACACACTGATGTACAGAAATTTAAATTAAGATTTTTATTTAATTGTAATTAAATATTAATGAATTTAGGTTATTATTGATCTATTGTTTTAATACATTTGAAAATAAGCTGAGCTGCTTTAAACGTTTTTTTTTTTTTTAATTTAAATTTTACAATTGCCATTGTGTCTAGTGTAGTTCTTGAAGATTTTCAAAAGAAGGCGAATAGCCTGACAATACTGATGAATACAGTCGACACTCGCAAATGAGAAACACTTAGTTTTTAAAGTACTTCTAATTTCTGAAAGATTCTAATTTCAGAACTTTTTCTTTTGTATGTAAAAAATTATGCAAATTTACTCCAAAAGGCTACAAAAAAAACTCTTTTTAGTTAATTTTATTAATAAAAACAATAAAACAAAAGGTAACAACCCAGTGCAACATATGTAATTTTATTTTTTTTATTAGAAATACATATCTGTATACATTAAATCAAAAATAGATGCAACAAAACAATATATAAAGATTAACTCTAATTACATTAAATATATTTTTCAAATTAAAAATAAAAAATCTATATGTACATATTATAATATGTATTAACATACATATATAAAATGGGGATTCCCCATTTTTAGTTTAATTTTGATCAAACAAAATAAAACAAAATTGGAGATTTCCTGTGCTTAAAAAAGAAAAAACGAATTCTCGCTCTAAAATTCGAATTTTCAATTAAAGCGCTTAATGTATTACAAACTCTAATTCTAATTTCTGGAGGCTCTAATTTGTGAGCGTCGACTGTACTTTAAATTTAAGAACTACAGAATCTTCAGCAAATTAATATTAATGTTACAAATTTGAAATAAAAAATTACACAATTGTTGCATGAAGGTTTCCGTTGGGGCAAATGATTCAATGTCAGCTTTACTATCCAAAACTTCTGCAATGCACTGAACTGAGCCTAGGGGTCGCCGTAGCACGTGTTATTGTTATTTGGTATCGATTGTTAACCCATTTATAGCTCGCCATAGTTTCCTGGCAACAGGGCAAATGGCAAATCAATTATCGTTTGTTTTCAACTGTCAGCGAAGGTGTAAAATTTTCACACTCGTCAACTGATTGGAGTATTCGCATTTATCCAAGATTCAAGTGTCGCCATGTCAATGTTAAACAATATTTTGGCCGTTGACAAGGAACAGGAGCTATTGCAGAGCTTTATACGCACTGGCGTGAATGCGGACGAGGAATCGTTGGATGAATCCAATAAAAGGTCAAAGGGTCGCGGTCGTTCCTCACATAAGACGCCCATTTGGGAGAGACGTGACTCCTATGGTGCTGGTGGCAAATCCTCAACGGAACGTGGAGCACGTCGGGTCAGCAAGCATCCAGATGACATTGAAGCAGGCGGCTCAAAGCGTGGCAATCGCATTGAAGCTGAGCTTCGTGCAGCACGCAAACGCATTGAGGAACAGATGTTGAAAAAGAAGAAACCCAAGGAGAATTTTGTGGATTTCTATACGGATAAGGATCGTGCGGCAGCCGTCAGCGCTGGCGCCTTTGACATTAAACAAAGTTTGCAAATTAAACAGAAACAGGATCGTAATGAGGCGTTACTCATACCGGATGAGGCGGACATTAGCTCTATTATTGCGCTGGGCTTGAAGGAAATCAAAAATGCAAATCCTGAAAATGCCATACAATTTTTCTGCAAGGTTCAGGACAAACTACAACTCTTATCTTTATTATATTATATTATCTTTTGATGAATAATACTAATGTGTTTCTAACTTCTTAATTACAGGCTCTGGAGCTTAATAGCACAGACATCAATGCGCTAATCTCACGCAGCAAGTGCTATTTACTTCTGGGTGAGGCCTCCAAGGCGCTGCAGGATGCAGAAACTGCGCTGGGTGAGGATAAAAATAACATACGCGCTATTTACCAGAAAGCCGAATCTCTCTACTATCTGGGCCAATTCGAGCAGAGTCTTATGTTCTTCCATCGCGGACTACGCGCCCGGCCCGAGCTTGCCTTGTTTCGCCTGGGCGTCCAAAAAACTCAGGAGGCCATTGAGAACACCATAGGCACTAAAACGCGCACCGGTGTGCCACCGCCTGTTACCAAGGGCAGCAAGTCTCGCAAGTCAGATGATAATACGCCCAAGTCACAGACTCTCAATAGCGCCCGGCCGCAAATGGTGCGCCAGAAGCCCACCAAGGCGGATCTGGAGCGACGCAATGCACGTAAGCTGCTTGGCGAGCTGTGTGTGGACAAGGAATATCTGGAGAAGCTACTGTTGCATCCGAATCTGGTGCGTGCCGATACCAACACTGAGAATATATCTGCCTTAGCCAAGGAAGCGGTTTGTTTTCTAAACAAACGTCAGGAATTTTGGCGACAGCAACGTCCTTGTACCGCTTTACCAAATCACAAGAATCTTCCTAACGATGCATTACCCAAGTGGTTCTAAGTCCAGGTTGCATCTTCAAAATAACCAACAATACATATTTAAAAAACCAAACAGAATTAAGTGTTACGTTTTTGTTTTAATTACATTCAATTGATTTCAATAAATAAAAATATTCGACTATTACATGATGTATGTTAAATCCTATTAGAATCTTGTATATGTCCTTTTTTTTAAATTTTGAACTGATTCAATATTATCATGATATTCGAATGATGAGCTAAACAAATAAATTCAATAACTTCATTCCAGAGGAAAAAAAATCAGAGATCGCAACTCTTATAATTAAAAAAAAAAAAATTATGAAATAAAAATTATTTGCTGATTTTTATCAAAAAATTGCCAGATAACTCTTAATTAAAAAAAAAAAAAAATTATTTTTAAATTTGTATTATAAAAATTAAAATTAAATGCTAATATCTTTGGAACTAGCCTGCTGTATTTACAAAATTTAAAAACTTTCACGATATCTGGGTCAATACCTATCATACGATATATAGCATGTCCTTTAAAGACTATTATTAACGAACTTTAAAAAATGAAAAAAAAACTTTTACTTTTAAATAAGAGTTAAAATAAATTTTTTTAAATAAATCGAATAGAAAAAGTTTCTCCTATTTCCAGGATACAGCATCATGAATTAGAATATATAAGATTTTCCCGTTCATCTAGATAATTTCAGCTTTGAGTTTCTTAATCTCATTACTCTTATTTACAGAGATCACAAACAAGAGTTATGCGTTTAAAAAATCAAAGCTAAAAAAAATCTGGATGAGTTTAAAAATCTTAGATGTACTAATTCTGGATGCAGTATCCTGAAAAAATAATTTTAACTTTTATTTAAAATAAAAGGTATTTTTCATACTTTGAACATCCTTAATATTGGTCCTTTAGGAACATGTTATGTAAGGTATTGACCAGACATCGAAAAAGTTTTTAAATTTGGTTAATACAGCATCTAGTCCTAAAGATAGTAATATTTAACTTTTAATTTTAATTTTTAAAATAATAATTGAAAAATAATTATTATTTTTATTTTAAAATAAGAATTATTTTTTTTATGAAAATCAACAATTAATTTTATTTTTATTTTTTTTTTTTTTTAATTATAAAAGTTGCAGTCACTGCATATTTGTGATCCCTAAAAAAAAAATGAATCTTTGACATTACACATTTGAAATTATTATTATATGTAGCATATTTATTTATTGATTTACTTTGCTTCTTGCTTTTGGGTGATTAAACATTTTTACAATTTTCAATTAATATGCATAACATCAACATTTAAATATAGCAATTTGCATTTTCTTTGATATTCTTTTCGTATATGTTTTGTGTAGTTTATCATTATCCAACTAAAATCTAATGCAACAAATATTTATATTTTCATAATTTGAATAAATTTGCTTTTTATTAAATGAACTTTTACTGCGTATATGCTTAACAATATTTAGAAATTCTAGACTGCTAGATTTTAAAAATTATATTAGTTTAGAAAGACAACTTTGTTGAATTCATGAAATGTTTATATTTTTGAAATTACATTATGAATTGATTTACAGAATGTGCATAGCATAAACGCAGTATTTCATAACAAATGCTTATTAATCATATATAATTTAAATATTGCGAGCTGTCATGGTTCAATTGTTAACTACAACTAACACATAATTATTAACTATTTTGCCCATTTTCACTTTTAACAATATTTTTGGATGTACATTTTCCGGGAATATTTCTAAATTCACCATCGGTTTGAAAAGAGATAACATATGAGTTTAACATATGAAATCAATGCAAAATTCTAATAGAAAATATAAATGGAAATACTTTTTTCTTTTATGTTGGTTTTCTATATTGTTTTTAATACATTCCACTAACATATTATTTGATTTCATAAATTTGACTAGGCCGGTTATAATAGTTTAAGCATATACAATAACTATGTATAGTAATTTAATACTTTAATTAATTTTTTGTTCAGATTGCTCGCTATGGTTAACATAAATACATAAATTCTTAGTTTATTTGGTGCATTAGTGAGTACCTCTGGCCAGTGTTGAAGTAATAATAAGTAATTAAGTGCTCATGTTTATAACAGAAACATAAAAAAGGAAACCATTCGAATTTAAAGCAATTAATCGTGTACTCAGTTTTAAATTACAATCTAATCGCTTATAGTATGCATATAACAGAAATTCATTATTAATTATTGCCTGAAAACACTTCAACATGTATAGAACAAATATATATACTATACTCGTACAATTGGCAACAAATATATATGCGTTTATATATTTAGTTATGCGATATCCAACTTTTAAATACAACAATTGGGAATGTAATTGAGTTAACTGCGATTAGTACCAAGTGCTAGACAGCGAGCTGCAAATTGAAATAAAATAAAAAGAAATTGTTATTAAAGAAATACATTTTATATGTGCAAATATAATACGTTTTTTTTTTATTTCTAATTTAAATGGTTTCATAAAGAATATAAACAAATTTCATGAATATTTTGTCTGATCTAAAGGTCGAAATATGTAACTTGAAAAAAACGGATAGAAATATCTACAGTTGAGCCGATTTTAGAAAGGTTTAAGAGTCTTTCTTAAACCATTTTTTAATAAAAATAAAGCTCATAAGCAATTATTCATTTTGCTGTTTAATTTGTTCTGTTAAAAACGTGGTGTTATTTGATCAGCTTGAAGAATTTTATTTTGTTGCGCAAAAATCTAATTTCAAAGTTTTTATGATTAGCCCCTAGTTGACCTCATTAGGCAAAACATTTCTCACTTTTATTTAGCAAACCAAACAAATAATTTGTAGTATATACTTTAAGCTGTTTGTGTTTTGTGCCTATTTTTAGACTAACCTGGTTTTATCAAGTATTTTACTAACAGCCATAAATAAATTTTAAAACTACGTAAATATTTTCAATGTCAAAACGTAGCTGGAAATGAACTTTAGCCACGAGTCTCTCACACTCCCATATGGTCTAGTGGCTAGGATATCTGGCTTTCACCCAGAAGGCCCGGGTTCGATTCCCGGTATGGGAAGTAACTTTTTTATTTTTTAAATATTTTTTTTTTTTCATTTTTTTATTGATATACTTTTTTTTTTTTAAATAATACTTACTTTTCCATCTACTTAGTTATTTGCGGGACGTGTGGGTAGCGGCGGCGCATTGCCACTGCGATTTGGTATTGGTGGTGGTCCACGGCGATTGGGTAATGGTGGCGGCGGACCTAGTGGTGGAGCTGCTGTGGGCATTTGTGGTTGGCGACGTGGACTGTCAACAGCTCCAATGACTGGAGGTGGTGCAGCTGGCGGTGGATGACGCGGTGCAGGCACATCGTCTTGTATCTCCTCATAAATATTGCTAGCAGTTTCGTAGGCAGTATCTGACGGCGATGGCTGTTCAAGTGATGGTTGCTTGGACTGCCGTGAGGGCGTTGATGCAGGCGAAGACTGTTTGCTTTGCATTTGGCGTGGTGGTGTGGGCGGCCCAGATGGCAGCGTTGCGCCTGTGGGAGAAGCCTTGTCAGAGCATGAGCTTGAGGAGCTCACAGATGTGGCATGCAGCGGCGAGCCCAGCTCTATTGGTGACTGTGACTTTGATGAGGGTGTGGTGTCGCACATAGCAGGCGGACGCGGTGGAGCCACCTGCACTGGTTGCAGTGGAGCTGGCATCATGGGCTGTGGCGGCAATGGTGGCTTAGCCGGCTTCGGCACAATGCTAATGACGCCTGCGTGTGGCAAATGACGCGGCGAGTTCTTTGGAGACATGGGCATGGGCGGACGTGCCGGCGCTGGACGTGTCGGTGGCTGTTTGGGCCGTTGCGGCACTTCCGGCGTCAATTGCAACAACTGAGCCTGCTCTTCAGGATTAACGCACAGCGGTATTGTATTGGAAGTGCATAACTCAATTTCACTGTCCACCTGCTGTGGCCAATCGGGCGTCTTTAGCTCGAAGACCAGCTCCAAGCCGCAGACCTGTATGCTGTGCTTGGCGGCCGCATTCAGAGCCGACTCGCCAGTGCGAAAGGTCACCCACATCGTGTCTTCGACGTAACGCACCAGCGTCACCTCACCCATTTTTGATAGCTCGGCGATGAGCGCCGACATAACATGCTCATCGTAAATGGTGGGGCCATCCTCATCGGCAGCAGCATCAGAATCTGCAGTCACGTCATGCACGTGCACCACTATCGTAGAATCTTGCGGCCCCAGATCACGTATGACTTGTTCAAAGACAGCACGGCGACGCTGCTGATCTATCTCCATTATCTCGGCATCAATGATGGCAATGACGGGCCTATGATCGCTCTGCTTTAACTCGGAGCGGCCATAGTGTATAAGTTTTCCCGGATTCCAGGCGGCGGCGCCGACCCCACCAAAATCGCTCTCAGCCAGTGCTTTGCGTCGACGCCAGAGCACACGATCTGTCCAGGCGGGCGCACGCTGCTTCTCCGAAGTATCGTAGTCATCACTAAACAAGTCATATTTGTAGGTCGGATCGAAATTGACTTCGCCCTCAAGAAATTCAGAGAACACATTGCCAGCCTCCTGCTCCTTGCGAAGCTGATCGAACTCCAGCACCGTGGATAGTTCTCCATTGCGAACACATTCTTTTAGCTCATCCTTCTCCATATCGATTCGATAGTTGAAATCACCACACCAGAACACCCAATCATGCGATTTAAGTGTGCGTCCCATGGGAAAAGCCAATTTTCGTGTTATTTCAGCATAGTCAGCATTGCGTTCCGCCACCTGAGATTGTCCGGCGGCAAAATGGGCACACACAAAGCACATGGAGCTGCCGTGGAGCACAAAGCGTATGGCACAAGCGCCCTTATTTCCAGTGGCACCACCCAGACCAGTTTTTACGCAATCAATGGCCACGTCGCGTATGTGCGGTGCGTGCTCCGGCCGTATATAGATGTACAGACAGACACCCACCAGTTGCTGATAGGTAAGTAGCACATAGTCATTGTCCCGGGAAATGGTCTTTTGCAACTCTTCGGCCCAGAGCTTGGCATTGTCTGTGCTGGCTGCCATGATATTCGATGCATTTAAATCGACAATTTCCTCAAAGCCAATGGCATAAATGTCTACCGGATGATCAGCATGCTCTGATGGATTATTAACATCTACCAGCGCCTTGGAACGCGCCATTGCATGACAGTCGAGCAGCCAGTCTGCCAGCGAATCCTTGAACACAATACTGCGAAAATGCTTGCCACCGTTCACGTTATACGTGCCTACAGCGACGCGTGCCATGCGTGGCCGCACATACTCCGTATAACGCTTGCAGAGCTCTCGCAGTGTCGTCGTGGGAGCATGCAACATGTTGGAAGGCAATAAGATACGCGCACGATCAGCCAATTCAGAACTCAGCGTAGAACCCACAAGCAAAACATCGATAGCTTCCTGTAAACAATAACAATGCGATATTAATAAAGACGTTTTCATCATATATCCATTATGCTAACCTGCTTGGAGTTGTCTAATAGATTGTTTTGAATAGTACGTGCCGCAGACCGAGCACCGTCCATTAGCTTGGAACCGCCCTGAATGGCACCAGTGCCTGCATAGATCTTGCTCACTTCGTTGCCATTGTTAATCCACATTTGTCGAAAGATTTCCTCGAAACGTGATACATTCTGTTGCTTGCCGCCTAGCTTAAGTGCCTCCAGCTGCAGATTAAGTGTATCCAGGCCGAGATACGTCTGCACACAATTCGTACGGTCCAAGCAGTCCAGGCAATTGGTGCGCACAACGCCAAACTGTTCGCGCAGGGCCTGTCCGTTGGTGGCATAAAAGATGCCATAATGAGCGCCACAGGCGACCATGCGCTCCTTGAGTTTGGCCAAAGCTGAGAAATTACCGCCACGACACTCCTGATGATAGTCGAACACCACATGGGGCACATCCTTGTGCGCGGACATTCCATGATGACGTTGGAATTCATTGCTCAGCATTGCCTCGCCCTCCTTGCTGCCAATTAGAGAGCTGCCCAGCAAATTGACTATCGTCTGGTAACCATAACGCTGACGCATCATGCTCATGTGGCGATCAAAGGCCGCTGCAGAGGTTTCAAAACCACGCGATAGTTTTACCTTGTGCGAGCCAACCTGAACGCCTGGTTGCTCCCAGAAGAGCGGCACTGAGCCGCGTGTCTGCACATAGCTGGTAACATCACCGTCCACATAAATGACCTGCTCCGTTTCCACAAAATTGGCCACATATCCCTCATCGTTGGTGCCTCGAACATTAAAACGCGTGCCAGCGCGCTCACAGCTCAGCCTGGATATGATGGCAGCTCGCGCCGTCTTGGCGCCTATATAGACAGTGCGCACCTCCACGGAACCGCACATGGTTTGCAACAGCCACGACTGGCAATCAATGCCAAATCGCATTAAATGTATGTGCATCATGCGGTTCCAAAAGAAACGATTGTCCGTCTCTTCTGTCTGATAGCGCCGCTGTGCACACAGCGTGATATCAAACTTGCTGCTGGCTGATGAAGCTGCCACACCAGCTCCGGCAGGCGATGGATTAGTGTGTGCAAAATAGAAGGTACCCGAATTAAGCAGCTTGCGCACCTCACTAATCTTATCCTCATTGAGCACCGCATTCTGCAGGGAAACGAATGTCGTCTGGGTAATACGAAAGATTTCCACATCGCCAATTTTACCCATGGACACGCAGCCGGTGACAAGTACCAGAAAGAGGACAGTGCTTTCGCCGGCATTTAGCTGCAGCACGCCCAGGCAGCCATATGCATCGCAAACCTGCAGAAATGTGTAAAAAATGTTAAAAAAAAAGGTTTTTTAAAATTTACTTCTTTTTAGTATTAAAGTAAGGCTTAATATATTTGATTGCAAATTTTAATTGATTTTAATTTTTGTTATAAATAAATATGTGAACCTAAATGGAAATATGTATAAATTGTCGTTTTTTTTGTGTATTTAAATTTTATTGCAGAGATGAAATATATCTCTAATAAATATTCATATTTAATGGTGTGGGAAAATCTACTAATAAAACAAAAACACAATTAATTGGTTTATACAAAAATGGTCTAGGCGAGAGTAAGTAATCGACTAATATATGCCCTGCACTAAAATCCATTTTTTAACATAAACAATCATTATTATTCAGAGGTCATGTTGACCTTTAAGAAATATTGTTTAAATATACACTTAACAACAAACAAAACTTTTATAAAAAGAAATTTTACAAGAATATTAAAAACATTGTAAATTCCCAGTCTTTTACAGTTTATGGTAATAGCTGTACAAATGGGGTAAAGTATATTAAAATAAAAAAACAAACATCGCACTATGCACTTACTAATACTAGCTTTTGCGTTAATTGAGATTTTAGCAGGGATAAATAACTTTTTACGAAAAAAGAAATGTTTGCGATTGTAATTGTATAATCTTCAGTTGCATATGTTATAGGAGAGCTCTTTTAATGACGATAAAAGCATTTTATAACCATTTTTATTGATACAGGCTATAACAATTTATTACTTTGAACTTGTGCGTAAATGTACAGGGTATTTAAAATATAGTTATATTTTGATATGGGACCATGATATACATACATACCTTCGTATACTGCTTGCGTATGACATTCTCCTGCTGTGTAAGCAGCGCACAAACATGAGACTCAAAGAGGATGCAGTCGGTCTTGTTGCGATGCTCTAGCAGAACGCTGTGCGGCGAGGGCGCTATTGACTTTTCCAGCACACGAATCACCTTGGACATGGCCATTTTGGACTGTTTGTTGTTTTACTACTAGCCTCTCTTTTCCAGTTCCGAATTTAGCTGCTCGGCTGTTGTGGTTAAACTGAAATTTGTTAGTTTTTCCACTTCAACGCCAATGCAACAGCGGCCAAAACATCTGCAAGTAAACAGGAACAATTGAAATTTTTAAATATTTATCATTTACGCGATATTAAAGACTAATATGCACATAATCGTAAACCAGAGCCATTCAGGTGTGCTAGAAAACAGGAGCCACACATTAAATTTATAATAAACAAATTAACACACGCTTTTTCAAAGAATTTTTTTTCAATACGCCCCCGTTCCATTCGCCGCCAGCTGGTGCACACACACAGTATATACAGGCATACAGGCATACATACATATTTACGTGTATGTGCCGTTGACTGATAAACTATAGATTTTTCACAAGCACAAAACAGTGCAAATATTTTTAACAATTGCCAAATTAAATTGATTTACTGCATACATCACTGTATTTGACTGGAGTTTGATAAACAGTTACAAGTAGCTGCCTTCACTTCTTTCAACCGTTTAAGTGCTTTCTGGATAAATAACAATACCTTTTATTTGACGATATGATTGCAATTTAATAACTCTCTGGTGAACGAATGAACTAAGTTTTGTTCATTTAGTTCGTTCCAAAATATATTCTAGGTATTCCCTGGTTTTGCTAAAATTTATCAATAAAAAAAATCAGCTGTTCAAACGGAAGCAGCAAAGCAAGAAAAATTGATTGGAAACATTTGTTCAATTTAGATATTAAGTCGAAATAATAGTTGGCAGGCATTTATATAAATAAATCTGAAATTTGAAAATGATTAATGAATCAACAAATAAAACAAATATAAAGTATTGGCTGTTAAAGCCTAATCGAAACAAGTTAATCGATTTAAGATTTTGAAAAAGATTTGCGGGCAATCTAAAACTCAAATTCGATAAAAAAAAATTATATATTAAAATAAATAAAAAAAACAAATATAAAGAGTTAGCTGTTAAAACCCAATCGAAACAAGTTAATCAATTTAAGATTTTGAAAAAGCTTTGCGGACAATCTAAAACTCAAATTCGATAAAAAAAAAAATTAATATTTTCTAATAGATTGTTCGCTACACTTGAGATAGCAAAGCTTTTTATAATCCACTTGAGAAAACTCACATGAGCATTTAGAATGTGACCAGATATTGTTGTCAACGTTTAAATCAACGTAGACTTTGTACTCGTGCTTGATAAAATATTTGATTGTTTATTATTTATTCTTTTTTTTTTGCTATTTAATAGCATAATATTTTAATGCATACCTTTTATTTGGCTAAATCGTAAAGCACATTCAAATTCTAAGATAAGGACAATGCGCCAACTTTTGCGTTTAATATGATTTAACAATAAATTGTTTGTTTTGTTAAATTGGACTACTGAATTTGCGTGTGTTCATTCATATCAGACTTAAGTATTATAAATATAAGTTCCAGATAATTTCAGAGCATTTGGTAATTGTAAATGAGTTATTTAAGCCACCAGTCGCTACCTAAAGGGATCCAAAATTGCAAACACAAATCATGACACCATCAAGTTCCGACATAAACAGATTCCCAACGATCCACAGTAAATATGATAATAGGTGAGTCATCATAACGATGGCACCTTATCAGACAAAGCCCATTAAATCGGTTATACATAAGTATATATGTATATATATGAAAGCAATGTTTCGGGACGCACTCGTGAATGAAAATGAAACTCAAATAGAACGCGCTATCAGAGTCAATAAACATTAAATAACGCTTTTACTTGTGTATATGTTGGTCAAGTTTGAATTTTTGCTCATTTTATTGACTAGTGTTAGACCTAGTTACAAATAGATTAAAAAAATACTTAACTTATGCCTTTCTTTAAGTGTTAACCTTTTGTATGATTATTCTCTTCTCGTTTGCAAATCAAACAAAAGCTTAACAAAAATATAACCAAAATGTTATTACATATATTATTACTATTATTAAAGTTTATATATTATATAGTTAAGCGAAAAATATTTAATTATATACAATAGCACAATTTGAACAAATGCCTAGTCACATTATATTTATATATACGAAACTCAAACATTTTCTATAAATAAATAAAGGAACTTTTTAAAAGAAATTATATAAGTTTCAAAGAATATTCATCATAATATTTTCGACTAAATGTTTTTATACTTGTAGTATGCGGCTTTGAAAAACCTCTGTTTACTATAGATCCTATTATAAATAATTGCGCTTGGTTTATTCATATCATCTATGTACTTATTTATAAATGGTTAGCACTTTATCAATTGTATTTAATATACTTATGCCCCTACCAATAGCTCTCATATAAGAAATGGGAAACTTTTAAATACACTGATAAGAATTTAAAATTTATAAATATGTTTTGATTACAAATAAAGTGAGCATGAAAAATAACTGAGTTTTTATAATACAACAAATGGATTGACAATAGAACAGGTTGGCATCCTAAGTACACAGACTTTTGTGGCAGGGGCATTTTAAGTTAGTAAAATTTTTTTTTAATTTCTTTTAATTACGACTAAAACTATAAATTTGATGAATACACCTACTAGTATGTATACAAATAGTATTATTTACCTTTAACTTTAAATTATTTATATAAGTAAGCTCAAGGCGCTCATTGGGCCCGTTGCCCGCATCTTATAGCTTATATCTCTGTGCTTTGCAACTGATATGACTCTCAATCTGTATTTTCGCAATTTATAAATGTTTTTTTTTTTTTTTTATAATAATCGTGTCTGTTTGTTTTGTATTTACGCACTCGCACATATACATATGTATGTTAATATTTTGTTCAATACTTGGCAGTTCCCGAGACCGCGATAAGACGAGGTACGAGGCTGACTCAACACACTTTTATTGTGTTTGCTGAGAAACGCTCCATGTATTTTTTTATATTGTATCATATGGGTAGTATATATGTACATGCATTTATAAATATAGCTACTAATTAAATTGTAGTTTGCTGCATAATACTTAAGTTTCTGTCTTGGCTCTTGGCATTGCATGAACTGCAAACTGTGCATGCCCAACGTCATTCGAATATTTTTCAAACCTCCCATATTTGAACCCCCACTTCTATCTGCGGCGACGCCTTAATGTGTTTGTGTTTCGAATCTGATTCTATCAAATGTTTGATAACAAATAGGCATTGTGACTCAGCTCAAAAATGTTTCTAACGTAGCAATGTGAGAACTTATAATCAGCTCATCGTAAATAGAAAAACCGTGAAGCCCAATTGACTGACTCATTTACAATAAACGCGCTATTATCACCGAGTATGATAAACGAAATGTAATTGCCAGAATGACAAATAAACATAAAAGCTAAAAATGATCTAGTCGAAAATGATCTACAAGGCTTTTTATAGATAAGATTACCAAGTTACGTTTATGTGAACTGAATAGAAATATGCTAATTTACTAAATAGCTTCCGATAATTATGCAAATTTTGAGCATATACTCGTAGAAATATAGTGACAATAACTTTAAATCTTTTTAGTTACTTTTTATCGATTTTGAAAATGACAAGATATTGATTTATATTGAAATTTATAGGACAGATAAATATTATTAAAGATGATCAAGATAAATTTAAATGCCTTTTAGGACCATAGAAGTTTTCATCTATCTATGACATACCGTTGCACATCATTATAATATTCGATATGATTAGTACAGGGTATAAAAAATAAACTCATTCATAATTTAAATTAAATTTATTCGATGGCGGCTTAGCAAAGCTTATTTACAGAGCAAGAAGCAGAAAAATGAATACAAGTAAATCAAAGAAAAACAAACTATATTGCTTAATAATAATAAATAGCTACAATAATAAAAATAATTATAATAATAATAATTCCAATAATCGAACTCAAAATAGCAATAACAAAAGCTAACTAAACTATGTAACGCGTTTTATGAATCTCAGAGAAACTAAATACAAAATTTACACACTTAATCGCATAGATCAACAAATTTTATCTGTTGCAACCTATTAATAACTTATAGATCTCTACAATTTATATATATAAATATATATAAATATATATTTATATATGTGTGTGTGTGTGTATTTTCAAAGCAATAACTGTTAGCTTACATTTAAGTTTGCATAAACATTTGCCTCTGTCAGTTAGTTAGTGGATTGTCCAACTAAAAAGCAAAACACTCATGTCCAGATTTTAAGCTCATACACACACGGCTCACGAACACGAATGCTGCGTAAGCTTAAAGCACAATTTAGATACGCAAAGCAGCGCTGGCACAGCTTTGCACCAATACAATTACATTTGAATACATATACAAATAGGTGTTTTAGAAACTAAAACGCTTATTGAACCTCATTCTTGCCTGTGCGCTCGTTCACATAGTTTTTTATACACATACTTAAGTTAAGTTGATGTAGTGACTAAGGTTTTAGCTAGTAATAATACTACTACTACTACTACTTCTACTTTTAACTGTAGCTGAAATCGCAGTCCGCTGTGTCGCTAACGAAAGTACAAATTACGCATATAATAAACAAATTTTAACTAGCTGCTGCTACGAGATCAGCAGTCGCTGCTTAGCCGCCAGCAGCGTCCCCGTACCCAAACCCGTTCCCAATGTTGTCGTTATTAACGTTGGCGCCGTCGGTTGCAGTGGCGTTGTGGCCGAATCTGATGCCGCGAGTGTATTTAGTGGTAATTCGTATGCAACACCGCCCCAATGAAGCTTAAAAGTGCGCGTGCGCCAGCGTATAGCAGGATTCCACAATGCGTGCAGGAACAAATAAGGTCCAGTTAGCTCCCTGAAAAGCCAGCCAATGACAAACTCAAACTTATGAAACGGCATCGAGCCATGCTGCACAATGGACAACAGCAGCCAGTCCGACAGAAACCAGCATAGTATGTGCACCAGATAAAACACCAGCGGATCCCAGGCGAATAACAATGATGCTGACCAGGCAGCCAGTGCACCCAGCACCATGCACTCAGAGAGCGGTTCCAGCAATATCGTTGTGGGCACCATGGCAACACGCAGCTTGGCCCAGCGTATCAGACGCGCCTGAAAGTAAAATAAAGGTTAATATAAAAAATATATATCATTAAATTATCATTAATGTTTTGCCTGCTCAGGCAAAATTCACAGAGCTTCTTAAATAGTTTACGTGACACTTGCGATTATGTGGCACCAGAGCTTATCAGTATACTCGTATGATAATAATGGTTCTTATATTGGCAATAATAGAGTAAAAGAATATTTTTATGACCTAAAATAATAGTTGTGTAACAATTTGAGAACATAAATGATTTTAATTATATTAAACATTCTTTTGTTTTTGTCTATTAATATCAATCAGTTTCTTTCAATTAGAAAATTGTATTTTTCATTGATTAGGTCGCCGTTAACATAATAACTATTGAAAGTCTGATTTCGATAAAATTCTAAAAATACATAAATATATATATATTTATATAGATAAGGTGTTATAGCAAATTAATGCATATTTATTGCCTAAATTAATAAAGTAAAACATTGCCCTGAAGTTTCATCAACTTCAAAGCTTCAAAGATTATTTTGTAAAAATATGGCAGACAGTTTTGCGGTATTACAGTCGCCACGGAACTAAAAGTAAATGAAAGTTATCTAATATAGATAACAAAATATTAAATTCTCTTCTGGAATTTTAATACCGCCCTTATAATACGCTACATTGTATATTCGAAATGTAGAGAAGTTGCACATATGTACTATAAAAAAACTGACTTTTTTAACCAAAAAGTATTCAAACATACTCGTTTTACTTTCAATATTATATTTATTTATTTGAAAAAGTTGAGGAGCAATGACAATTTGCGGCCAAGATGTGTAGTAAGTAAGGCTTCTCAATTGTTAAAAGAGTAAAGACTTAGAAACGCTTTGGACTGCTTAATTTATCTGATTTGTTGCAATAAGGCTAAATTGCATTGAGGTGCGAAGTTCTTTGACACCTGATTCATTTGCATACGCAGAAGCTGCTCGAAGAAACGTCAAATGGCAGACTGCATCCGATGCGATGAAATACTGCCTTTCATTTAATTTAAATCATAAGCCATTCGAGTTGAGCAGTTTTTGCTTACTTAACAAATCGTTTTCCGGAAGTCAGAACAGCTATAAAATATGACTTATCGTTATTTCAACAGAATTAAAAAGATCTGGATGTTATTAAAATAAAATGCATTCTTTAACTCATTTCTTGGTTGAATCAGTAAGTTCTTAAAATACTATTAAAAATTTACCTGAAAGCTGCCAATGTCGCACAGACCACTATTCTGTAACGCAGGCTGATTGGAAATGCGCATCTTCCAGCCGAGCTCGGTGACGCGCTTGGCAATGAAAAAATCCTCGGCCAAATAGCAGCCAAAGGCGCGTAATCCGCCAAGTTGATCGATGACCGCTTTGCGGAGCAAACAAGACATGCCTGTGTGGCAATTAATGCCCAGCACATCGGCAGACAGATATATTCTCGATTGCACTGTCCCAAAGAACACCTTCTCGAAGGTGGCTGCAAAACCATCCCGGTCGCTGGTGAAGGGCATTTGATGCACTAGCGCATGCTTATCCGACATATTCTGGACCATATCCAGCAGTGTGTCGTTTTTCATTTTTATGCCACTGTCTGATATCATGACAAAGTCATATTTGGCCGCCATATAGCCGGGATGAATGTTGTTGATTTTGGGATTGACGCCCACATCAGAGCCGCCCACAAAGAGCTGGGCATCAATCTGTGGATATTTGTCTAGCAGCTGTTCCACCAGCTTAATGGCCGGATCGTGTTTATCTTCGACGCAAAACAACAGCTCGTACAACGGATAATCCATAGTAAAGAACGTCTCCAGATTATGCTGCAAATTCGGATCCACGCCCATCAGTGGCTTCAGTATGGAAACGCCCGGCAGCGGTGATGATTCGGTTGGCAGCTTACACGATTTTTTATGCAGCTTATATTTCCCATAACAGATCGCGATCAGATGCACACACCATGTACCAAACCAGAAAATCATAAAAAATGCTGCGAAGCCATAAAGTGGCACTGGTAAATGTGACATTCTGTATGTGTGTGTGGGTGTGCCTTGCTTGTGGGGTGTTTGTGGGTGTTGTAGGTGGCCCTGTGTGTGCGTGAACGAATGTGTGTGTGTTTTGGATGGCGCAGCGGTTTAGTTGGTATGCATTTGCTCGTCCTTCTGGATTGACTGCCACATTAATGGGTTAACTTAAAAGTCTCAGCCGGACTTTATATAGTTCGCGTAAATCTGCCTTTGTCGTATGTTGTGCCTGAGTCAGCATACCCAGCCGAGCGCACTGTCAACAATTGGTCGCGTTGTTGACTGTTTGACTTTGGTCACTGCGTCGTCATAGGTGTTTTTTTTGTGTTGCTAATTATTCATTAATTTGCGTGCGTTAAACATTTCAAAGTCTTCGCGTCGCGTTCCATGTCCAAATAAAAACTGCAATAAAGTATAGGGAACGCGGAAGTGAATATGCGCTAAAAAATGCACCAAGCAAGCATGCTCAATAAATACTAAAAAAAAAATTAATACTAAATTGTCTTTTTTTATTCATTTATTTTGTAAGTTAATACGCAGCTCAAATTGTGTTCAATATATTGTAATAATTAATATTGCAAAAAGACCAAATTTTATCTGTGCTACATTTATACAATTTAGAAATAAGTCACAGTTAACTAACAGTTGAGATAATTAAAAAGTATTATACTAAATGGTCTATAACGTTTACCTTAACACTGGCTACTTTAACATTTTTTTTTGATTATTAAAAATATTTATTAACAGACATCTTAACAAATCTTATTATTCAAACTTTTTACGTGACCAGCATATGCAATTTGTTTTAAATCTGGTCACACTAGACCAGCGTAAAGAGGTACGCATATAAAGTAAAACAATTGTTATACGAATTTAATAATAATAATGGTAATATACTTCAAAATCTCCAAGTAGGCTGCAGGTGTTCCAATTTAATTACATCACATTAGTATGCGAGTCTAGGCACACAAAAATTCGAATTAAATAAGTAGAGGATGGAGCCCGAAGGAGAAGAGTGCATTGTCAACGATGCAGCGACGGGCAACAAACCTGAGGGTCAGAACTTAATCAAGGTATTTAAGACGGAATTCGATGCCAAGTACAATATTGTCGACATCCAGACACCACTCAACGCCTTTATGTCTGGTCAGTACAAGCGTAGCTATGCTTATTACACTCTGCGAAATCGTCTGCCCGTAATACTCACAAAAGTTATTGACTCAATTACAAAGGATAAAAACGAATTAGTTGCACAATTTGGTGAGGTTTGTAATATTCTTAGGCTGTTCCCATAATCTTAATCTATAGCAACCGAAAATTTTGTGCAGAACGCGCGCGAGGAGCTTAAGATCATTATTGGACTGATTTCGCGGCTTAAGTATGAGCTGCAAACTGACAAGCCCTTCCAGAAGTTTACCGGCGATGGTGAGTTTAAAGTTTGAATGCTAACCGCTTATTAAAATTAATTAATTGGAATATCTACAGAGCCTGATCGCAATTCGTGGAATAACTTTATCGCCCATCTGCCAGACGAGACAAGCACATTTTTCAAGGCCTGCTGGATGCACGCCGAGTGCTATATGTACCGCAAGCTCTACTCCTTTGTGGAAAACAGTATCTTCCTTAAAGAGTTTGACTACTTTGCCAAAACTAAGGAGCATGCACTTACCAGTTGCCAGAACGATATACTTTCTCTGACCAAATACACACGACGTACTGAAAATGACGTTGATATCTTTACGGAGCTATTAAAAATTAGTTTGTGGAGCAATCGCAATGATCTCTCGGACGACGAAGATGCGCGTAAATTTAATATGAAAATTCTGGAGGATGCGTCGGCTGCAGATGATAATGTACTCGTTAACAATACCGACAGTATTTGGACGTGCTTGTCAAACAAGTCAAGTAGGCAGCATGTAGATATAATATTAGATAATGCTGGCTATGAACTTTTTACCGACTTCATACTGGCCGAGTATATCATTGAGAAAGGATTGGCTTCAAAGGTGCGCTTTCATGTTAAGGCGCATCCTTGGTATGTGAGCGATATTACACAACGGGACTTTCACATGACGCTAGAGTATTTGTGCAAACATCCAGACTATATCATTAGTCTTATTGGTAATAAATTTACGCAATTTTTGGATGAAGGCAAATTTGAACTGGCTCCTATCTCATACTTTTGGACCGGACCTCAAGCCTATCACAAGTGAGTTCTTGTAGATCCTGTTTTGAAAAAATATTAATTACATTTGTTTACAGAATGCGCACCCTCGAGCCGGAGCTGTACGAAATGCTGCAGGGTTCGAAATTAATTATATTTAAAGGCGATTTAAACTATCGGAAATTGTTAAGCGATGTCTGCTGGGAACCTACACAGGATATTCGAGCCTGCTTGGGCGGCTTTCTACCTACAAACTTGTGCACTCTTCGCACAATCAAGGCGGAGGTTATATGCGGTCTTTCAGATGGGGTTAGTGAAATGCTAAGTAAAAGAGATCCCCAATGGATGTTGACGGGGAGTTATGGTCTAATACAGTTTGTGAATGGCTCACGCGAATTTGGTTATTAATAGCTCAAAATCTGTAAAATTTGCTTTTTAATTCAAATTTAACCAAAAATATACATACGTAGTGGAAATTTTAAATTAGTCATGCTTATTATTATCAGCTTGTAAATTAAATTTTACTTTGCCGAAATTCGGAGTGTGATAAGCTAATAAATTGTATTTTTAAAGAGTTAATTCTGAATTCTCCATTCAGATTTTTCCTAATGCTATATCTGATGTTTTCGTTATTGAAAATAATTTTAACATACTTTTCTCAGCGCGCAACAAGTTTAAAGCGGAAGGGAAATAACACTACATGAAGGACCTAAGTATATCTGAATTCATATAAAATAGCTACAAAATAATAAACAAAAAAATTTAATATTTTTAGGTTTCAAGTTTGCGGTCAGCTGTTTATCAGCTGTTTGTGTCGTAGAGGTGCGTTTACACTATCGATAGTTTTGTTTAACGTTATAAAACTTGTTTGAAAAGATCGTTTTCTATACAAAAAATAAACGAGATTTATAAATGTGTAACTTCTTAATTCATAAGCTGCTGATTCGTGGTTTCTTGATTTTACTGTTGAATTTCGATACAATTCGATAATAAAACTTCCAACAGAAACAATCGAACGTTGCCCATCGCTGTCCTTTAACTAACATCTCTAATCGATATATGACGCGCCAAGGTAAAAGTAAAATAAATGCAGAAATTGCAGCAAGAACTTTCCGACAACAGTAAACAATTGAAAGCTTTTGGAAAAATACATATCACAGATAAACAGAAATATGACTTTGTCCCAAGACGATGCTGATTTTGATGTAAAAAATGGAATTATTGATGGAGATACGCCTCCACATACTCAGCTAGCAGCCCAATACAAGCAGTAAGTATTCGCTATATATAGCATATAGTAAATACACTATATACACACTCATATTTCGAACTGATGTAATTTGATTGCCTGACCTCTAACGCGACCCTCTCTGTGTAGGAGCTTTGCCTACTACACGTTTCGTGTGCGCCTGCCTTCAACATTGGAAACAATTGCCAACTCGCTGGCCAAGGAGAAGGATGAACTGCTGGCAACATATGGTGAGGTAGGTTTGTTAGTCACATTGCATAATTGAAAACGAGGTTGCTATCAATCAATCAATGGTTTATTACAGGATGCAGCTAACGATATTGAACAAACAGCCGCAACAATTCGCGAACTGCACGCAAATATACGAAATAATGGACCGTTGTTACCATTCAAGGACAAGGGTGAGGCATTGCACACCACATGTGTTATATATATGTATATATATAACATGCAGTATTATGCAGTTTAATGGAATAATTATCAAAGCAATACACTTCTTTTTATATAGATCTGAAATGTACAGCTTAACTATAGGAACCCGCTTGACTTTTAGCCTTTCCAATAGTCAGGTAGCAATCAGCAAAACTAGTTAAAACTATAACACCAAGATATTAATAATTATCTCTAGAAATTAAGCTAAAACTGGCACTAAACTAGATAAAATGAGATTAGGAAAAAAATGAACAAGATAAAATAGCGTAGCCCTTGAAATAGGTAAACACACAATCCCTGCTAGAATATTGAAATCTAAAAGATTTTTTATTAGCAAAAAATTGTATATTCAGAAGTCTGTTTTTATTTAAACTTTTTGGCTTTGCCTTTGAGCTATCTTGATGAAACTTGACACATATGCATGTTGTTGTAGCAGATAGTTTGTATGTAAAAATCAGCCCCATTGTATGAAAAACTTTCAGTCGAATATTTAAAATTTTCCTAAAAAACCATTGCAAGTTTACATTCTTGGGAGGCATTGATAATTTTCTTTTGAAAATAATTGGATAGATAACAGGTGATGTAAAATGGTTAAGAATAATCGATTTAGAGTTATCTGTGGAAAATACAAGAGCAGCTGCTTAATAATCAGTATATTCTTTATAATTTCTTATATATTTAGAAAGTGATGTTGGCGCCTGGAATGCATTTTTGGAGCAGTTGCCGAAGGAGAAACTCAGTTACTTTGCCGCCTGTTGGCTTTACGCCGAATGCTATATGTATCGCAAGATCTCGTCCATATTCCAGTCATCTCGTCTAGCCGGCTATGATTATTTCAACAGCCAAAAGAAAACGGCTGCACAGCTTAGCCTAGATGCCATGGTGGCAGTGGCTAAGGGCACTCGAAAGAATGAACGTAATGCGGAAACTTTTCAACAGTTAATGAAGCTCAATCTGTGGGGTAATCGCTGTGATTTGTCCATTACATCAGGCAAACAAGTAAAGCCAACCGGCGATGCATTCGATCAAGTAGCCGAGTTGGACGATAACTTGCTGGTGGATGACACAAACGCCGTATGGATTTCACTTAATAGTTCCAACGGCGAGGGTATTGTGGAATTTGTTTTCGATAATGCGGGCTATGAGCTGTACACGGATTTAATACTAGCCGAGTATATTATTGATAAGGGACTGGCGCGAAAGGTGCGCTTTAATGCTAAAGCGATTCCCTGGTTTATATCGGATGTTATGGCACATGATTATTATGGGACGCTGCAGTTTTTAATGAACCAGTCGGAGCCTGTGCTCAAAGAGTTGGGTCATAAGTTAAATCGTTACACGGATGAGGGCAAGTTTGAGCTAGCGCCATTAGAGCACTTTTGGACCAGTCCTTATGAGTTTTATCGCATGGCCGAGGTGCAACCGGCGCTTTATGAGCGTCTATCACAAGCGCAGCTTGTTATCTTCAAAGGGGATCTAAATTATCGCAAGCTACTCGGCGACTTTAGCTGGAGCGAGTCTGAATCTTTTGAAACTTGTCTGCGTGGTGAGTTTTCATGTGCTTAAATTTGTCAGCATTGTAACTAACTTATATCCATCTCTATGCAGGCTTTAAACCCTCAAATCTTTGCACACTGCGAACTATTAAGGCGGATTTGGTTTGTGGACTGCCGGAAGGCACATCGAAGCGACTCTTTGCCAAGAACAAGGAATGGATGCTTACTGGCGAATACGGCACTATTCACTTTGTGAGCAAATAAGTAGATAACTCGGAGAGTTAACAAAATAGTTGAATTATTTGCAATTTGAGGCTTAGCTAAATGTTGTACCAGTTTTTTAATGTTAAAATAAAGCACATGCCATGGTGGAAAATATTTGTTAAAACATTTACAATTAAAATTTATTGAAATTAATATAAAAAAATGAAATTGATGTACAATTTTCTTAAATATATGTTGGATATAATTTTAAATTATTAAGTACATGTATTTACTATTGATAAAATATTCAGGATGCGGGATAAGCTACTAAGTAAATTGAGCTATGAAGTTTTTTTTATCAAATTATAGATTCTGGTAAAATGGAATTTAATAAATTTATCAATCTTCACATGGTATTAGTTACCAATCGAATTATACATCAGAAAATGGAAACGGGATATACTATGAAATATTGATTTTAAGTAATTCTCTACTCTAAAGCTTTTTATTTATTAAAATAAATAAAAATTCCATAAATCTTTAATTACTAACCGAAACAAAATCAAAAATTGTACTTCTAATTTGGAAATTACTGTCAAAATTAGTAGTTATATATTAAAAAATTGGATAACATCATGAAGAGTGAGGCACAATCGGAGCTGGGGTCAGATGAATCACTAAATTATTCAGATGCTTCATATAATACGTACGATGATTTTATTAAAAAGAACAACATTTTGGACATGGCACCGCAGCTGCGTGAGCCCTTAAGTGCCAAGTATATGAAAAGCTTTGCCTATACAACTTTTAAAGAGCGAACACCCAAAATGCTTAACGATCTGATGAGTTGTCTGAGGGAAAACGAGATGAGAATTATGGAGCAGTATGGCGATTATGCACGCTACGATCTACGACGCGTCATTTGGAGTTTAGAGATACTCCGCGACGAGATACTCAAGAACAGCAAGTTCAAGCTGTTCTATAGTAAAGAACCAGATGTTAAAGGCTGGAACACCTTAATTGTCAAACTGACAGAGCGGGAGAGGAATCAATGGTTTTCATCTGATTGGCTTCAAGCTGAATGTTACCTATATCGCCGTATATATGGCGCATTCCGACGCACAGAAACACTTCAGAAATATGACTATTTCAGTTCATACAAAATATGCGCAACTCGTAATATAGTTTATCTGATGAAAAGTGTCATAATGGCGACACGTGAACTGCCACGCAGTCGACAACAACTCCGGCTCATGCTGAAGCTGTCGGTCTGGGGCAATCGTTGTGATCTCTCGATCAATAAAGAGCAACCAGATGAGAGAATGTTGGACTTAATAGCCGAGTACGATAAACATTTGATTACGGATCAATCGGAGAATGTATGGCGTCTGCTTACAGAGGGTAATCACTCGGGTCCGGTCATTGTGGACATTGTACTGGATAATGCCGGCTATGAGCTTTTTGTGGATTTTCTGCTGGCTGAGTACCTGCTAGATTCGGGTCTGGCCAAAAAGGTACGCTTTCATGTTAAGGCCATACCCTGGTTCATTTCGGATGTCACTGCCGGCGACTTTCACTGGATGCTGCGTTTCTTTTTGCGCCACGAGATACCACAATTGGCCGCCTTCGGACGTAAGCTGCGACATCTTGTACGGAATCAGTCCCTGGTGCTGTATAATACTTGCTGCTTTTGGACTCAACCCGTTGGCTTTAGTTCTATGCGCCAATTGGCGCCTTGTTTGTATGTTCATCTTAGTCTAGGAGCTCTGGTAATATTCAAGGGTGATCTCAACTATCGTAAACTACTGGATGATATTTATTGGAATCCCACCACTCCGTTTATTGAATGCCTGGGCGGCTTCCTGCCTACCAGCATTTGTGCTCTTCGTTCCATTAAATCGGATATTTATTGTGGCATGCCAATGTGCGCGGTCGAATGGCTTACGGAAGATAATCCAACTTGGATGACCACTGGCGAGAAGGCCGTTATCCAACTGGCCATCAAACCCAGGCCTTAAACTGTGTTTCAAAACCAACTTAATTAGGCATGTTTTCATTACCGCATAAATTCGCAACTATATTCGAAAAGTCTTCGGAATATATATATATTCGTACATACCTATATATATATAGATACATATATCAAATGCTTCTCAATCTATCCTTTAATTATTGCCTCAATTAAATCAATTATATACCCTTGCAGTGGTCTTCTAAGAAATTTATGAATACTTGACTTATTGTTCCCATGGCTGCCATATTATATAGTGGTCTGATTTTATTCAAACTTTTTTTTCCAAATCGTTATTCTACATTGAGCTGTTGAGTTTAATTTTGATATCTTAAAAAAAAAATAGTTTTTCATACAAGCTATTTACACCGATTGTTCCTATGAGAGCTATAAGATATAGCCGTCAGATTTTGATGAACCTTGCTCAGATTGTTCAGATCATAATATCGATCTGCCATGATTGGTTTTGATATCTTAGAAACTTGCTTTTCAGCTTTATAATGTCTTAAACTATTTATATTATTGGATTGGTTTCTGTTTTAACAAATAGTTCATTTAATTGCACTCAATATAACAAAACATTGTTTTCATATAAGATTAACTATAATGAACTATTTAAGTGAAGGTCAGTGTATACACTTTGTGGGGTCGGAGACGTTTCCTTTTGTGCATTATACATACCGAGACAAATCTTTAATATCATATTACAAGATATATAAAAATTCCAAAAAAGGAAACTTTACTTACGCTGTACTCAGATCATAATAAATCGATTTCCAAATATTTATGTTAGGACTGTTTTTTTTTACAGTTAGAATATATCTCTATTGTCGTTTTATTAGTTATGCTCTTAAAGATTAAAATGGTAGGGCGTGTAATTTTATTTAACATAAGTATGACATTCCATATACGCAGTATAGAGACTATAGACTATGCATTATTTCAAGTATGAATAGTAGAAAAATATGCTCTAAGGCCATATCTTATTATACATATGTATGTATTGTGTATATGTATATCCAAACAAATCGTCAAATTTTTCAAGTCTTATCAATTGCCGTTGAAGAAAACAAATGAATCTCAAGGATCATTTGATTTTCTAAAACTAAATTTGTTTTTATGTTGTCAGGCTGAACTCACAAATTATGAACTGTCGATCTATCATCATCGCCAGATTCGTAATTATTAGTTATTTTATTAAAAGTCAGTAACTAAGTGCATTCTATATTCCTCATCTTAATTTTCATCATCATCTTCAGTTTTAATAGATATTTTGTTTATTTTCCTTTTTTTTTATTTTGTTGGAGGGAGTTCTCTCTCTGCTGGGCCGCTGGTTCACAATACACAATTGGGATTCAGCTGCTGATATGGAGTCAGATCTTTGGTGATCGAGAATAGTGCACCATCTCGCACCATTTTGCACATAAGTGCACCCAAATTCTTGGCGTCATCAATGCCCGAATGGGCGCGTCCCTCAAAGGCCAGACCCACATGGGACAGAGCATCACTGAAATTGCATGGCCTATATTTATACCATTCACGATAAACGGCTCGCACATCGATCCATTGATTAAAATAGGGCGCCTTGCGCATACGCTTCCGTGAGCATTCCTTGTGCAAGCATATGCCAAAATCCCAGTCTGTCCAGGTGACAAAAGCACAATTGCCGAGTATATTGGATTTGCTCATCTTGGGCAGCAACAGATTGCGTATACGCAGCTCCTTGCGCAGCCATTCGTGGAACATCATCAAGGCTGTTTGCAAGGGCACACCAGTGTCCACAGTCTTTTGTTCAATGCCCGTCAACTCGGTGCAGTAGGTGCTCAAACGTGGCGATTCAATGGGCATTATATATTTGTGAAACTCGGCCTCAATTTTGCATGTTTTAAGATTGACCAGCACAGCTGGGAACTCTGTAGGCAGACAGGAAAACAAAGTTAAGCTAATGGATCTTTGGTTTAGCAGAATACAACATTATTTACCTATAATCTCCGCTTCACGCCATTGTGGCGGCGCCTGTTTCTCCCAGCAAGTGGCCTCAAAGTCCACAGCAATTACATAGCTGAAAGGCTGCATGGCCAACTGTTTGGATTTGCGTGATTTCTTTGTTTTAATGGGAACTCCTGTGGCGGCCTCGTTTGGAGCACTGATGCTTATGTCCGCTTGATTGTGCAAGTCTTCCAGTTCATTGGCAGGATCTGGTCGTGCGCCCTCCACATACAGGGTGTCAATTAGACCCAGTTGTCTGTCAATAAGAGAAAAAGAACCAATTGAAAGGACTTTTTGAAACGTAGACATATATATAGTATCTGTGTACTATTTTTTTTTCTTAGTTATTTTTTTTTTAGGAAAAATATATATTTATATATGTATATAATGTATTTGTCTACTTCTAGTTCAGCTTGTAGACTGGCAACTAATGGAGAATGTTCCTACAAGTCTACTCAGCAGCTACTGTGATCAGAAACTAGAAACTACAGACATGTGTCTGTGTTGACAATTTGTATTCATTAGAAATGGCTAAAAGGGGATAATAGATTAGCGACAAAGTATGAAACATGCAAGTTATAAATTATATGAATTCTCAATTAACATTAACAGCAGAGTCAATCTAGAGTTGTAGACACAATAACTTCAAAAGGTAGGGATTCCAAAATTGTTATATATTGAGAATGTGAATTAATATTTGTTCATACCAACATTTAAAAAAATATATATTAGTTTACCTATTGATATTGCAACAATTCTTTTTGGTTATCTTAGTATTTATTTATACAGCTTTATTAAAAAATTCATAAAAGTGCTACTCGATGAAATTGAATACTATCTACTCCCAAAGTAAATTTCTTAAATTAGTACATAATGCCAATAGTTTTTTGATTTCCATGATTTACTGCGAAAATATCATATCAATCGTATAATAAATACCCAAGTTAAAAAAAAGAATATGAAAATGTAAACACAAATATATGATTAGGACCTTAAAACGGGACACAAGGTGTCTAGCAGTCGAGCATACGCCATGAGAGAATGCTCTTGTCTTATAATTAATAAACAAACGTTTCTAAGAAAGTAAATTGATATGTATCATGTCGTTTACTTAAAAAACAAAAATTTATATGTTAAACAAAAACTTACTTTTCATATTTTTTTGGATTTTTAATTTTCTTGATTAAGAGTTTAAATATCCTTTGATTGCTGTGTATTATTAAGTGAGCACCAAAATGTTTATGTACATTTTTGTGTAATTACAATTTATTTATATTATATTCACTGCATTAATTACAATCAAAAACTTTCGGTAGTTGTAAAAATCAAATTATAATTTTAATAAAAATATCCGAAATTATTTATAAAGTTAATAAAATATGTACTCTTTGGGGAAGCTTTTGATTTTCGCAAATTCAACAGCTATTTGGATTTTAAACGATATGATTTTATAGAGATCGAGAACGAGGACTTGACTGTAAGTTATGAGCGTATTTTTCATACTTATATATATTAGTTAAGGCTTCTATTTCTGTCTTCTACGGACTTTAAGCTAATACCCTGCCTATTTCACTAATATTAGATAACTAGAAATTAAATACTTCAAACATTTTAAGTTTTAAGATCTTCTTTTTGCTGCTGGTGTTTGCCATAACATACAATCATGGGTTTTTGCTGCCATAGCAGTCCATTTGTTTCGGTCAACGCTTGATCCACCACCGCCGCCTTATCTGTGACCTGCAGAAATGTGACAAATGCCTGTCCCTTCATACGTCCTTGTTGCATCACTTTAATCTCTAGACTGTCGGCTGGCGCATAGCGTGCGTAGAGCCTTCTCAGTTGTGATTCCGTGACGCTCTTGTCTAGATTCTTGATATACAGTTTGTTGCTAGGCTCGCCTATTTTGTAGTTCTTGTAAACAGGCAGCGCTTGCAACAGCTCGGCCGACAGGCGTTCCACCGGCAACTGCTCAACAACAGTTGGAAGAACTGCTGGCAGTTTTAGTTCAATTTTGGGAAATGCAAATGTGGGTACATCTGTTTTCTCTTTAGATGTTGTTGCTGCTGCTTTGCCAGCTTCACTGGCTGCCAGTTGCAGCATTTGGCGAGCGCGCTTGCGATATTGCTCCGAAATAGTGCTGGTTGTTGGACGTTTCAGTGGCAGCTGCTGTTTGTGTTCCTCATCGCTTTCCAGTTCACTTTCAGTTTCGCTCGCAGGTAGTTCAGTTTGTGTGGCAATATTTTGTGATTGCTGCGACAGCAACAAGTTGAACCCCGCAGGACGCTGGCCAAATGGTGGCGCCAAATTCATGCGATTCATTAGATGCAGGACCTGCGTGTAGAAGCGTTTTTCTGTTTTCAACGCATTGCCAATAGCAGCCAATATGTCAGCATTGATAGGCGGATATGTATAGCGCAGATAAGGCGGCGGTGGCTGCATAAAGTCACATTGATTATTGCAGGCATATAACTTTTGAACATACTTGTTGATCTCAGCTTGTGGCAGTGTTTGTTCCGTCTGTGCCGATTTTGTTTGCGTACATTTGTTGATGGTTTTCGCTTCAGTTCCTGAACCCTCACGTGGTCCAAAGCAGCTGACGCGCAATGGCTTGTCCAATGTATCGCTGAGCCCCAATAGCTGCTCAAGGGCAGCCTGCGCTTCGAGGGCGTCTGCATAGTCGAGTAGCGCACGCCGCCGGCCAAAGGCATTAAGAGAGCGTGGTATTATCAGATTAAGTTCCTGAATCAATTGTGCAAACTCGCTCATGGTGCATGGCATGTTTTTAAGCAGTAATTTGCTTGTGGCAGCACTCATATTTTGTTTTTTGCAAATTACTATTTAAGAACTTGCTACAAAAAAGCATCGATAATTATCGAGAAAAGATAGGAGCTATCGAACGTAAGAACGTATTGAATGTAAAAATTCAGATTGCACAGGGCGAGAGTTAACATAGCTCTGTTACCATATACAACAGCAGTAAAGTTGTATGAAAACTGTGATAAAAAGTCAAAAAATAAGAATTTACTGCGCAATCTGTTTTGCTTTAATGAAACCCATTTCCGATATTTACCAAAACATCTGAAATCTTATGCAAAAACACAATGTTATGTTTAAGATTGACGTCACAAATAACAGAGACAACAGCCAGTGCTGCGTAACAACGAAATCTTATTGCCTTGGTTGAGGTTGTACACAGTTATCGGTATTGGTGAGCAGCTCTGTTAAGTGGGGAGTTTTGCTGTTATGTGTGCCCATATTCAAGCGCGCCTTTTAACGTACAAAACTTAATTTGAAATTTATTTTGTTTGGTCGATAAAATAAAATGTTGCACCGATTGCATACAAATAAACAAACTGCAACTGCCGTTACGTCTTAGGCGCTTACTTTCACTAATTGCAGTCAGTGGCTGCATATAGATAACCCTGAAGATAAGCAAACGTAAAATTGCATGTTAGCCAAAAGCAGCTGCATTGCTCTTACCGGTTTTCTACGACGACGATGCAACAAAATAAGAAAAAAAAATAAACAAATCATATTTATGTAAACATATGTATGTATACATCTATATTTATCATGCTCACATCGCGTGCTTATCGCTTTAATGTGCACTTGCATTGTAATTTTAAATGGCGGTTCAGATGGCAAATAAATTAAGTGAATTTTATAAACAGCTTGACTATTTGTTTTATATTACACAGACGCATAATTCGAAAGAGTCAATGCACTTTCATTAAATAAACAGTATGCATGCTCAATACATACATGTGCTTTGTATTTCGATTTATGGCACACGCACACACCCACACAATGGCGTTATAAAAAGATCAACACACAACACTCAAAAGTCAGATTGCATAAAATTTGCAATGATTAAATGGGCAACAGCGCCAGCGACAGCGACGCTAACGGCGACGCAGATGTCTTACTCTCACTTTCGTTTGACTAGCCTTTGTTGACAAAAGGGAGGGTGGTGGGTCGCAAGAGCTGGCAGCGAATGTCCACTGCAAATGCGGAAGCACAAAAAATCTGCCCGTCGCCATTGGCTTCTGTTAAAATGGGCAGACAACAGCAGCAACAGGCAAACAACTGGATGAATGAACTCGCTCTTGCTCTCTCTCTCTCTCTCTCTCTTTTATTCGCCCTCTTTCGCCCACACTTGACAGGCGCTAATAAAATTTTGAATTACGCGCGTGAGCGCATGATGTTTTTGCATTGCATTCAGACAAGTGACACTAATGGGTTAATGCAACTATATTTAGAATATGCCCTCTATCAATTAGCATTACATTAAACCTGTAGATACTGGTAAGAAGTGTGCGGAATAATAATTAGTATGTTATACACAATGTATGATAAATTTTGATGGGCACAACTATCTATTGAAAAGTCTAAAATAGTGTGCAGAAATTTTTATTATTATATTCGATCAATAAATAATTCTGATTTCTTGAGTTCTGTTGATACATGCATATACATATATCAGAATTATATCATACAAATTTCCTATTTTATTAATATTAATAATTATATTTAATATGGGAGTCTCAACAGACAAGAGGGTGTCTATTTTACATATATATTGTACAAATAATTAAAACAAAAATTTAAATGCATTGAATACACTGAGAAAAAATACCAAAGGTATGACTATTTATTGACAAAAATTTGCGTTTATTTATCAATCAAGACTGCTAAAATCAGTTGAGAATTACAGCCGGTAGAATATAAAAAATAGAGCCAATAAATATGTAACACCTTACAGTGCAATGTTATAATTTCTTATTCTGATAAAATTGAAATTGTGTTCATATTCTCAGAGTATAAATCGATAAGAGAAAAATAAAAATAAAGAAGATAGGGTGTTCAACATTTTGGAATGTAAGTTTTGGCTTAGTTTACATATAAAACTAAAATTATTTTTTTGATAATGGTCAAAATATAAAATGTAAAAGTCATGTGTAAATGTATCATTTTAATAAAATGCTCGAAAAACTTGAAATGTTATTCTCTTGATTTTAGATTAATTCAGTTAATGAAACACAACATACATGTAATTTTATTACCAAGCGTGCAACAGGTACGCACGGGTATTGTAATTATTTCCAAAAAAAAAAAACCAACTCTTATTTTTACTCTTATGGGCATTACGTGCCCGAGACAAGCCCCCAATGTATTTAGTTATCAATCAAATGGGCGGCTCGTGCTTTTAATGATGCGTGTATCAGCGGCCCATACACAATGCACAATGCACATAGTATGTGCGACTATCTAGTAATTATCTTAAAAAAAAACGAAAACAATTAGATATATTTTAAGTGCACAGTAGCTGACAGTTTGACAATGTGGGTTAGTAAAATTCAATGGGTTTTGAGCGTGTCTATGCTTAAAAAAAAATGCAAAATCCTAGAATACTAATTAGGTAGTAATTTTTGACTACTAAATGCCATTTAAAAATTCAGATTTATATGTTTTATGAGTAATGACAGATAATATTTCATAAGAAATAAGTATTTTTTTTCTTGAACACCGATTTATATTTAAGCACTTGTAAATAATGTGAACACGATCTAATATATCGCGCAATCCTTTTACACAACTTAAACGGAAATATTATAAAAAGCTTCGTAAATGAAAGATTTACAATAATCTTTGGTATGAAATAAGAAAATAAAAGAAGAAAGCAATTAACTCAATTTTTACCTGTTTTTTAGATACAGCTGCGGTCAAAATAATAGTAGTGCCACCAGACATAAACTTAAAACATTGATATTTCGTAGGTACATTCGAACGTTTGTTTTCTGACTTTGTCAGATCATAGTGTTGAATAAGCTTTTATGAAAAAGTATCATTAGGACATAAAAGCTTTTTTCATTTTTAAGATTCGTGATCCACCCTTAATTTGATCCGGTCAAAATAATAGTAGTGAACTAATTAAAACTAAAAAAAAAATTATTTTAAGCAAGAAAAGAATATGATTTGGTATTTATTATTGTAATTTGATAAATTACAATATATTTTATAAAATTTTATTTGTTTAGAGTTGCAACAAAGGGGCGTGGCAAGCCTTACACTTCTGAGAAGCGAGCTCTTATTAAAATATTGATTTTTGAAGGGAAAACTTTGAAAGAAGTGCAAAATTTGATTGAAGGCTCGTCAATCATGATGAGATCCACCAAAAAGTACTCGCCAAAAAAAGATAAAAGTGGAAGACCTCGAATCATGTCCTAAAAACCAGTGACAAATGTTGAGATGTATTCGAAGCGCGACACGTTTGCTCCTGCAATACCTATAAAAAAGGACTTAGGTATGGACTAAGTTATAGAAATGATTCGTAGATGTTTGAGGAAAAATAATCTAGTAGCAAGAAGTTTGTGAAAAGTTCCGTTTTCGAAAAAAATACCTGTCCAAAAGTGAAAACGGTTTTCTAAAGAACAAAAGAAATGACCGCTTGAGAAATGGAGAACTATTGTGGTCGGATGAGTCCAAAATTGTGTTGTTTGGTAGCCGAGGATCTCGACAATATGTAAGGCATTCACAAAATTCCGAATGTCAGCCTAGATTCACTTCCAAGGCCGTCAAACATTACACATTGCATTACACGCACTACTATTATTTTGACCGCAACTGTATTTAATAACATAATAACTGCAGTATTTATATAGTAATATACGTTTAATATTTATAGTAAAGGGTATAATCATTTGAGCAGTGCAAGTATCATAATTAATTTCTTAATTTCACTTTCGTGTTCATAATTAATTTCTTAATTTCACTTTCGTGTTCATATTTAAAGTTAGTTAATTAGTGAAAACATGTTTGTGCTGCAATAAAAAAAGCCATAAACAATATTAAGAATAAAACACGCTTACAAGCATTGTGAACTATCAGCAAGATATGCAAATTTATACCAATAAATTGTATTTATACAAATATAGTATATATATATTACTATGCCAAAAATAGCGCAATTGCCTGAATCAATCAATGAAACTCAGGTTGAAAAAAAGTGAAGAATGAATGGCTATATGTTGGAATATATACTTCAGATCTATGTTACAAAATACAGTATGTAATTGATATTAGGCACAATTGACACAAATTGATAATTATAGTCAAATGTCCTTGGGTTTGCAATTGATATTGAAATTAGCAATTACAAGCTGAAATTATGGACAGGCTGAGATATTTTGTATGCCCGTAAGTGACCTGAATATTTATATATATATATTTATATTTCTATATATGCATATATTGCGCATACGCCGCGTGCAACGTTTTCAATTGAAGGCGCGTGCAGGCCAAATGTTTTTGTCCTCTCGCTTGCTCCCAACTGAAAGTTTCTCTTGCTCTGTCGCTCTTTAATATAAATTCGATTGCAATTTTTTTTTGTTTCGTTTTTCTGCGCTCCGTTCTTCGTAATAAGTATACATACACACATATATAAATATATATATATATATCGCCTTTACTTACTTTCATATGTATACTCATACCATCCAATCCATAGTATATTTATTGCTTAGTCTGTGAGAGTATTTTTGCTGTTGGGGCAACGTGTGCTCTTGACTTTGGATAAGTTTGGTGAAAACTGCTTTTAGCCGGATTTCCCAATGAAAAACTCAGCAGCAGCAGCAGCAGCAATAGACGCCAACGTTGATGTCGACGTCGACGTCGCCGTCAGCTTCAAGCGCAACAATCGATTTTAATATATTTCGCTTCCTCCAATAATTAATTTTATTTATACTATGGAGATTTAACCAGTATTGTTTTTAGGGCTTCAAGTTTGGATTTTGAATTTGCCCTTTTATACTCTAAGTTCAATCTAATAAATATTTTAATTTGTTGGCTTGTTGTTATTCTGTGTTATTTCTCTTTTTACTTTAATTTCATTGATCATCGCTAATACCCATGTATTATATTCCCTGCCATTGTATCATAATATTTAATTTAATGTCCCATTGGCAGATGTAAATATAGATAATCAAATTGAAAAAAAAACTTTAATTTAAAATCTAATCAATCATTTATTTCTTATTTCTTCAAAATTCTATAAACACTAGCATTATATTGAAATAATTCTTGTCAATTATTTTTAATTCTTTCAGTTTTTATAAGTCAATTTCAGAGGTTTTTTAGATCTAGAGACATTTAGCATTATATTTGATAAGCCAGCCCGACTTCCTAAATCGGAAAGCTTAGCATACAACTGCATTTTCAAAGATGGGAATAATAAATATTATATATCTAGTCATCATTCATTTTTGATATAAATAAACTGAAGATAATTAGCAGAATATTATGGAATATGTATATTTATTGGCTTGTTTTTTATTTTATTATAAGGCAAATGTTTCTAGAAATTCACTTCGTTTGCTTATCTCTTGTAATTTTTTTTTTAAAGCTTTTTTATATAACAAAATCATTACGCGTTTATCTTTGTATGTATTTCCAATAAATGCATTCAGCTCTCCCGAACACATAATAGTTATTGCCTTTTTTTCTTTATTATATATAAACCAGATGATTCCCAAGCATCCCTTAGACTTTACATTGCATATCATCAACTGCCAAAGCCAATACCCAAATGATGATGATGATGATGATGAATCTAATAATGATGACATGTGTCAGTCCAGGACCAAAATGGAGCGGATGTTCATCGCTGTAACTTCTGTCCATCACAGAGACCAGTGAGAACTAAACATAAGCATTGATGTCGTAACTGTAGCTACATTATACTAAATCTCAAACTATTTATAGTAATAATTGTTGACATAACTACATCATTAAATTATGATTATCGTCCTAAAAACAAATCTACCAATACGAAAAATAATTTATTTTCATTTATTAGTCATTTGTTCAATACTTATATTACAGTCTTGGTATCATAATTCTATGGTAACAAATTCAGGCTAATCAAAGTAATGTTAAGTATTTTTCCCATAAAATTAAAATTAAAAATTACTTTAATAGTTGTAAAATTTGGCACAACATTTGTGGATGTGGAAATAGGAGCATTTCTGAATATTGTTTTTAATTGTACAATTATTTGAACACCCACAATATCACTTCATCTTATTCTAGACATTCTCTCTAAATCTTAAGAGCGTTGAAAAATTATAAAACCATTCTGTTTGTAATGTTTTCAAATTTAAAATTTACTTTTCTTTTACCTAAATCAATTACACTATGCAACAGCATTTTGTGTCCCGAACTTTTTAGAGTCGATACATATGTAAAACGGGTCGGTGATTCCGAAAAAAAATTTTAAAAAATAGGTTTTTGAGATAATCGAAAAAAACTAGACTTTCGACTTTTCAAAAAGGTAGCTTTGGTAGAGTGACAATAACTCCAAACATGGTTTATAGATATTAAAGATGTTTATCTTTTTGAAAATATATTAAAATGGTTTATCAACCTGCTATATAACAATTTTTAATTAGATATCTTGATTAGAAGTTATAGAGGATTGAAATGAAAATGTTGGCTAAAAATATGTCTATTTTGAAAAGGTTTATTTTTGTGCAATTTTTACAAAAACTCGAATTTTGGTTTTTTGTATCACTCTTGATATCTATAAATTTATTAATTGCAAAAGCCATAAAAAAATGTTGTAAGTATCGGTTGACAAATGTAGAAGTTATTAGCTCATAAGTCTTACGTGTAAATCGTTCTTTAGGGATTCATTGATATGTTTTATTCAAACAACTTTTATCATAAATCAAAAGTGTCTCCACGTGAATCTCAAATCACGAATATATACATTAAACTTATTGAAACACAATTTAGCATTTACACAATTAAAAAGCTGATTTGATTCGGTTTAATAAACTGGTTTTTTAATTCCCAAGACGTATAAAAATGAAAATGTAAGCTAACTCGCCCAGCTGTAACATTTTTTTTATTAATGCAATTCACACACGTAAAAGGATGTTGTATATTTCTATGAATAGTAATAGTTCTATATTGTTGTATATTTCTATGAATAATAATAATTCTATAATTAGATTTATTTTTATAGTTAGCAAAATTGTGAGAAATTGTAAAACAAGTTTATCATAATAAATTCCATAAATATGGTAATTAAACTATATTTAACTTGTGATGTCATTTTATCTAGTTTAATTAAAAATTAATGAAGGAAATTATTAGTATATAATTGTAACTTGTGTAAATTTTTAATTAATTTTTTTTTGCATATAGTATAAACGGATCTAAGTATGTATCAAAATTGAGGTCTCTATGTAGTCTAATCTAGATTCTAGAATATCTATACTTAATAGGGTCGGAGATGACCCAAAAGTATTTTAACTTGTAAATTACAAACTTTAAAATTACTACTATTATATACCAAGATTATTTTTTTAAAGTAAGATTAATTTTAATTGTAAAATAATTCGTTATAGACTTTTTGTTAAGCTTTTTTCTTGCTTAACATTTCGATATACTTACATATGTATTGCTAAAGTTTCCCATTGATCTATTAAATGCAGCATACTCTCAATTTTCAAATCAAAAAAAATGTATTTAAACTTATTATTTCATATAGTATCTTATCTGAAGTGCACACACTATATACGGATTTTTATTAATTGCGACAGTCTATTTATAAATAAATCAAAACTACGACTTATCGCGATACGCTGACCAATGTCGACTGAATATAACAATGCGTAAAAGATTTAAATTATGATCATTTGTTACTGGCAAGGGAAAAAATAAAATAAATATAAATATGTACATACATATATAGTTAAACAAAAGCTTTGTTTGGACAACAACAAAAATATTAATAAAGAATAGAAGTCAATTTTAGCATTTATTAATTAAGAAAATAGTCATAATTAAATTAAAAGACAACAAAACATTTGCGTAGTCTCATATATGAGTAACATTGTATACGTATATATGTAGATTAAGCTGTCATATAGATTACAAATATTATCAGCATCTACATGTAAATGTTATGTTAAAAATAAAAATAAAAAAACTCTTAAAAGTTTTCCATTCGCTCTACAAAATTCAAGTTACAGAGGCCACAATAACAAAGCACAGGATTGTATTGAGGCCACACAAATACGAGTTCAACTGCATTCTCATTCTCATCAACAGATACATTATATAAGCCTACAGATACAGATACAGATACAGATACATTTATAGATACTGACTGCACTTTTAGAGCTTCTCTTCAATTGCCCTCAAACTGTCACTGGTCGGCCACTGGCGAATGCACTTGAGAGTTGAGTTGTCTCCACAGCATCTCAGATTCTCAGATTCTCAGAGCTCGATTCCAATTACATTCAATTACAATTACAATTACAAGGAGCCAGAATGGTGATGTGTATGTCGAGTTATTTTTGGATTGACAAACTCCAAGTGAACTTAATTGAAGTGTCACTATTTATTTATGGGCTTCTATTTTGCAATGTATAGAAATGACTTGCACTGCAAGTTGTAACCCCAATGGAGTGAGAGAGAGGAAAACCCTTCAATGCTATACTCAGAATGCTATAGTCGAGTATACCCGATGTATGTAGTCCAAGATACTCTTAAATATGTATATACACATTCAAATCAAGCAGTGCAAAGCAGTTCAACGGCCTCGGATATACAGACAGGGACAGGGACAGGGGTCGATAGACTCGGCTATTGATTGAGATCAAGAATATATATATACCTTGTACAATCGGAGAGACCTCCTTATCCATAATTCCACAATTTTCTTCCAATTACAAATTTTAATGGGTTAGATATGGAAAGGGTAACACCTGGATCATAATTATCATATAATTATGTATATGTATATGTATATTATATATGTTTTAAATTCTTAACCAAAGGAAAAGGAAATTTTAATAAAAAAGATTTGAAAATAAAGAATATTTCTGGAATTATTTTAATATAAATTAATTGTCATTTATTTCAAGTTCCTATGCAAAAGGAAATATTAATATATTTCTTAGTTTTCAAACTAGAACTCCCAAAATAAGTAATTATTATACTAACGCCATATAATGTTTGTTATATTATAAATATAATTCATATGGGCATATATCCATAGAAAGGACCATCAAGATCAAAAAATTAAAAGTTTTTTAACTTTAATTATTATAGCCGGCAAAATTAACTTATATTATTTATTATGACTAAAAAAAGTTTTGCACACTTCGCAGAGTTTTGCCATTTTACAACTTTAAGTCGAAACCGACTTCTATTCTTGTCACGTAACGCCAAACCTAATTTTTGCTTATATCTTTTAATCGGAAAGTACGAATATTTTCATCTCTTTTACTAAATATAGTCCAACTGAATTGCTACTCAAATATAAATTTTTTTTTAAAAAACTTAACATTTTTCTAGCTTTTTTTCACATTTAGGCGTACGACTGTCACGTAACGCCACAATAGAAATGCCCATATGCAATTCTTATGCAGTATATGTAAATTTTTAAAATTTTTTTGAATTCTTTCAAATCCCAGTCATATCTGAAAATATAAGTTTTTCAATATTTTTTACTTATTCCTTTGTTAACTTAAATAACATAATTAAAATTGAACCGATTTATTTCTTTTGATTTATTTTTCTAGTCTGACATTTACATTTAATTTATCAATCACAAATTTTTGGCTATAAATACTAATGAATATATATTTATTTTACTTTGTAAAATAATTGATATTCTTAGACTTTAAAATAAATTAGTTAGTTGTAATTTTCAATTAGATATTAATTCAAGTGTTGAAGTAAACTGTTCAAATAATTCACACCAGATTATAAATAATTTCTAATGAGCAATTGTAAATACCACAAAAATGATGATTGGATAATTAAATAAATATTGTGGGGCTTGTCTGGTAAAAATAGTATATCAAGTATTATATTGCAATTGCTTGTTATTGTTGTTGTTAATGTAGAATGAGGTAAGACTAATATAATGACAATGTAATTGAAACAATATAAACATGAAATTGCATAAGTTGCAGTAATTACAATAAAGCTATAAATAAAGAGGAAGACATAAAGAAAGAGAGAGAGAGAGAGGCAACTTCGCTCAGGGTCAAGTCAAGAAAAGTGCAATGACCAATAGAAACAACAACAACAACAAGAGAATAGCAAATATTTGGTCAAAAGTTATGACTAGTGCACTGGAGCTTAAAGCTCACGGACAATTAAGCTTAGTTCTGGAAAAGGGCCAGCGAGGTTTGGTTGGGGGTGTTGTAGTTTAATCGCCAATTGCGTTTTAACAAAAGAAACAACAACAACAACAGCAATCGGCACATGCTAAATGTTAAGGCAAACATTCGGCAAGCAAAGTAACGTGCAAAAAGTAGGAGAAGTAGGCGAGAATGACGAAATGTTGAATGTTGCGGCTTTTAGAATGTTCTGATGAAGGGCTATGCACGGAAAAGAATTAAATATGCATATTTTATTGTTTTTAATTTTCATAATAAAAATAAATAAATAATAACATAAAATTATGATATATATATGTAAATTTATGTGGCATGTAATGTTAATGTTTCGACTAGAAACTAATCAAAAACCTACATCAATATTTTCTCTAATGTTGGTAATACATATAAAATTTTTATATACTCCATAGAAATGTAATATACTCAGTTCTAAGGTTCTGTAGAACTTACAGAATTATTGTTATTATATTTATATAAGGTCTTTGGTCAAATATTCTCAACTATCCAAAAATGCAATGATAAACATTTTGAAATACAAAATTCCGATTTAAGAAAATTATTCAATGCATATACATGCATATATATGTATGTATGCATTATTGGGACTTTTAGAAGGACCGTAACATATCCGTAATCAAACTTTGCACAAACCCAATATCTACACAATCAGTTTGCCCATGAGTTTTAACTATTAGTATGTAGCTAAGCTTAAGTTTAAGTTTAAAAAAACAAACCAATTAAGATAAATTATTTAAGTTATAATTATATCCAGTTCACTTTTTGAACTTACCTTGCCAGTCTTATCAAGGCCATTGTGTTGAGTTGAGAGTATTGGTCCAATTTGCATACAAAACGCGATGCGAGAGTTGATTTGTAAAATTTTCAACTATATATAATACGTGGTATGTATGTGTGTATGTTATAGGAAAAAATTCGATTTGTTATTTTGGCAGTGCGAATAACGGCATTGGGCAAGGGCAAGGAAGCGACGAAGGTGGACCGGCAAATTTTCTTTTGTTGTCTGCGCTGCAGCAAAGACACAAACACAAACACAAACACACACGAACGCACACATGCAGGCGGCGCAGCCGGCACGATATGAAGGAGGCGAAAAAAAAACACAATATTAAAAACAACAAGAACAAACAATTGCGCGCGCACACAAAACTTCTACCGATTTATTTATAAGCACTCCGTCCGCGTCCGGCAATGACGATGATTTGAGTCTGCCGACCGGCACAAATGGATAAAAACAAACTCGCGAAAACGACGACGACGACGGCGGCAGCGACTGCGGCAGCAACATATGACCACACACATTAGTGTGACCAGCCATCAAAGCTGTTTATGAAAATGTTAACAGTATTTTCTGGTATTTTTTTTTACAGTTTTCACTGTGACAGTCTGGCAGCGCTGTTACCAGTTGCGCCATCTAGTGCGCGCTTGATATTTAAAATACAATTCAAATTTGTCAATTTTAAAATAATTTCAAGTAGCATTATTTTGTAGTTAGCAATACTGTCGTAGATTTGATAAAATATAAGTAAAATTCATTAACCCGTCAGAATGTGGGAGGAATTGGAAAAATATCGTAATCATTTTTTACAACACGAAATCAAAGATGTTATGAAGTCTAGTTCCATCAATTGTCAACAGAATATAGGTAAGTAAGAATGAATCCAGAACGCTTGTACGTTTATTGTATACGTTTTTATTGTACAGAATGGAACAAATTTATGGATCAACGAGATTACTGTAAACAGTATCCACGGCGCTGCACCTTGAGCTCCACTTTCTTTGAAGATCGCGCCCAGTTAGCCTATGGTTGGTTTGCATTGCCCAAATTGATGAAGGAAATGGACAGCGATGTTAATCTAACCCATTGGCGTGCCATTGTTTCCCTATCAGATTTTCTGCTCAATCCGCTGAATGCTGAACGTGCTATACTTGAAATGGATATAGTTAGAAAGTGAGTGTGGGCATTGACTGTTCTAATTTTTAATTGCTAAACCTTAATTTAATTATTCCGTATAGAGTTAAGAATGCTTTTATGCGCATGCGTTTGAAGTTTCATGAGGAGCACTACAAAGAGGTGGAAACATATCTCAAGATATTTAGTAAGTTGAATGGGCTTAAAATGTGTTATATTAAAATAGATATTGCAAAATAATCGCTGTTTAGTTTGTTGCAATTTCATATCATATATCATATTTTCCGCAATTATAACATTAATTATATTTTTCGCAATCTTAAATTTACGAATTGCTGTTTGTGCTCGCATTTTCGAACCAATTCCATGAGTTACCTATATTATTTGCTAGTTTAAAGAATGTTAGTAAATATAATTGAAACATTTTCATATATTCAAATTTATATTGCGTATTTATTGATATTTTTTTTAAACATATTGAAAGATATTTCTATGGCAGATTTGAATGTCATTATCTGCACTTCACTTTTTAAGTATAACGAATGACTATATAATACTGAGCTACTATTAAGCTGTTGGTTTAAAAACATTTTTTTATATAAATTTTAAATTCTTTTAATTCCGAATTTTTTTTTATTTTTTTTTTTTTTTTTTGTTAAAATTTTTTTATAGCCTACTGTTACTATTTGTTTAATAACTTATACTATAGTGAATATTTTAAAAACATTGAAATTAACTTTTATATTCCCAATTCACATTTAATTTTATTCTAAAAAACTGTCTGTATACCCTTGCAAAGGGGTATTATAATTTAGTCTCGAAATTTGAAATGCATAGAAGGAGACGTCTCCGACTCTATAAATTATATATATTTTTGATCAGGACTACGAGCTGAGTCAGTAAAGCCATGTCCGTCTGTCTGTCCGTCTGTTTCTATAAAAAGTTTTTGGATTTACAATTTGTACAATCAGAACAAGTTTGAATAAAATCGAACCACTATATCTTGTAGCTCCAATAGGAACAATTGAGTCAAAGATCAGTTATTCGATGCAAAAGTATTCAAAATTTTCTTAGAAGGCGATTGCAAGAGTATATAGCTTCGGTGTGCCGAAGATATCCGTTTCGTTCTTTTTTTTTATACTTTCCACTTCACAGACATTCTCTCTCGAAATTTGAATGGCGCCGAGAATATTGCCAATCGCAAATGTCTTATGATAGAGTTCTATAAAATTATCAAAGACAAGGAGACCATTAAAGAGGATCTTGCTGCTGAAATACTGCGCAATTTAACGGGGAAGCCCAAGGGTAAGTATCGATAGTTTTGATTGAACAGTATCGATATAAAAGTTGTAAAGCGACTTAATATATAATATCAAAGAATAGAGTTTAGATTCACATATATTTAAATTAAGTTTAACATAAATTTCTTCTTTGAATTTAATTGTATTTCTTGCAATTTAGAAACTCAAATTATTTTTATAATTAATTAATTCATGTTTGATTCCTAATGCACTTAGATTCTTACGAATTAAATTTAATTATTTAATTTAAATTTTTTTAGTACTGGGCATTGTGCTAGCCGATGCTGACAACTTTGCCTTCGTGGCAAAAATCTTTAAGCAGGATCCTTGTCAGCCCCTTTATCCACCACATCTGTGGCATCATCTCTGTCACATGTTGGAGGTGGCACCCGAACAGGGCATTGAGTTGGGCTTATTTGAGATACTCCATTCACGGATTGCCAATCGTTTGCCCTTGTTCTGGGATATGAATAGCAAAGCCTTTGCCCTGCTGCTGCGTTGTGTGGAGGGTCAGCGTCGTTTTGATGAAGTCGATGGCATTAAACTGATCTATGACGTGTTCGAGGATGTGAAAATCAAGAAAACAAAGAAATTGCCATTGCAATGTGTGGAGAACTTTGAAAATGTTGTGCTCATCCTGCTCAACGGGCTGCACAGTAAACGCGCCCTTTGGCGTAGCCGCGAGTTCACCATGTTGACCTGCCATGTGGCACGTCGCATGTCCACCGAAACGAATTCTCGCCTGCAGCTGTACTGCCTAAGGACATTGCGTGAACTGGGCGTTATGCCATGCATCAAGCGATTTATGATCGGGAATTGGCTAAAAGAAATCACGGAGTTGGTCTGTCTCAATGCGGACTGTGAATGCGCCCGGGATGACTTGCTCGATTGGCTGCGACGGGATATTGCCGACAGCAGTTAAATATATCGATACTACATAAATATATGTAAAAGTTTAGTACTTACTTCTAGTTTAGGTTTGAATTTATCAATTAAAATTGTTTAAATTGTTTTGTGCGCGAAATTTAATATGTATTTTAATTATATTGCTTTACGACTTTTCTCCTGCTTAAAAGCTTCTATTTGATACGGTTAACCGTTTAAAATTTCCCCTTAAGTGTGTGTCCCAAAGCTCAAACGGTTAGATAAAAAGATAAAAAGCATTCTCTCACTCTCTTTCTCTCTCAGTTTTTGCCCCTCTCTCGGTAACAGCTGTTTATGAGATTTTGCTAGTTCAGCAAAATAATCATCCGCAGAGCATTCCCCAACTTAGTGAAATTAATTCACTTTTTAGATAAAAAATATTAAATTTAAGACTAATTTTTTTATATCTAGCTTTAATTGTAATTTCAATAAACATACAGAAGAGTTAAGCTTTTAAGCATAAACTCAATCTCGTTATTTAATAAATATATACTTTAATATTCTATCTCATAAATAATATCCAATTTATCTAGTTTTCATGAATATTTAGTACTTTGTCATATTTTCTTCTCTAGATTATTTAGGCATCAAAATATTAAATATTTGGGATAAAGAAAACTAGCTAAACCGTTGATTCATTTTACAAAAAGAAATTAATATATTGAAGATAAAAGTCTTAAAATCTTACTTCGAATTTTTGTGAAGACCAAAATAGGTATATAAAAATGCTTTATTATTCTGATGCCAAAAATTTAACAATTTAAATAAAAAAAAATTATTTCTATTTGTCCAATAAGGGACGGTACGCTCTATTATTCATAGTAATAATATATATTCATAATAATTTTCACAGTTAAAAATTTAAGATCAGCCAACAACAAAACAAACAACAACTTAGGTTAACTGCACAATATACATACGGAGAGCGACGCTATTCTATGTGTGTAGGTTTGTTTTAAAACAGATAATTCTAAAAATAGAATTGTCCAGCTAGGAACTTGATAAATGAGCAGAAAAATAGCTGTTAGCGCAGGCTTAGAAATTAGAATTTGCAAATGGGTCTGTTGATGTAAGTAACTAGTTGCCGGGATGACGTAGGGACCGATAGCTCAGTGGACAAAGCATCCGCCTAACGAACGACATTGATCGGGGTTCGATTCCTACCAGGCACCACTCATATACGGACAGTTTGAACAAAAATAAAATTCTAATACAAAGGTTACTGAAGAGACTTTCTTGGCAACAGTCGAAATAGTACTATCTAACCAGCCAACAAACTTAACTTTTCATTTTTTCAAATTGCAAAAAATGTCGTCAAGCCAGCTAGATTTTCAATATTATTTCTATTTATTAAAATTACTATATATTTACATATCAAAACTATAAAAATCTGCCGAGTCTATATAAGTTGGGCTGCCAGAACTAAAGCTAGATATTCAAATTTTTATTAAAGCAACAAATTTGATGTGAATAAATTCAAGAAACAGAAAAATAAATTTATTTTTAGTCATAGAAACAAAAAACTGAAAATAAAATGGAGCAGCCATTTAAAAGTTTTAAATAATCTACAATATGATTTAAAATATTACGACTAAAAATATCCCATGTACAACTAAATTTATTTAGGTTTATATAAATTTATATATTTAATTATTTCATTACAATATACCAACATTAAGCAGCTAACTTAACTGCATATTTAAGAAAAACAATTTATTTTTTTAAATTGAGCTGAACGCTGAAAAGAACTTTTCCAATTTCCGGTACTCTTGGGCAGCAGTAGCTTCTTGTCGCCAATATCTGCAATAATGACCAGTGACATTACCAGCGTCCTGCCAGGACTATAACAACAACAACAACAAAAACAACAACTATAAATAGTACCGCGTTGAGTCCCTGGCCACAACAACCGCAGTTTGTTGGTGTCTGCGGTTGCCAAGCCTCCAATGTTTTATACATCTACATATTTTTTTTAGTTTTTCCCCTTTTTATTTTTATTATTTTATTTTGTTCTGTGGTGACAAACTTGGCAACGAGTTGCAATTTTTTAATTTATTTGCAGTGACAGCAACGTAAACATTTTGTGCCCGCCCGTTGCTACGGCTTCAAACCCAATTCCCGACCCAATCACCAAGTTTTCCTCACTGTCATCGTCTCGCCAAAGGAACTCTCAACGATCCCAGGGCACAATTTTGAGCATAGCCCAAGGATTCCTATTGAGTGAACTTTTTAATTACCATATCTCACGTTCTTTGCGCTCTTCCTTTTCGACTTGTTTATGAAATATTTTATGGAAATTATGGACATTATTATTATTATTATGCACAAGTTTCTTACGTAGCAGTATTTGTATTTGGGATGAAAAGTTGTCGCACTTTTTTGCTGCACAAATTAATTATTGTAACAAATGTTGTTTCTATTGCATATTTTAGTTTTCAGCTAGTTTATTAGTGTTTGTTTAATATGAAATACCAAACAAAGTAAATGGGGGTTTTATCAAGCAAATTTTGAATTTTACTGTCAAATCGATTGCATAAAAAATATAAATTAGTAAACGCATTAAGGTTGATAGAAATGAAATTGTTTTTACAGGAGGCATCCCCGGGCATATAAAGTATTCTATATATTCTTGATCAGGATCAGCAGCCTGATCCGTCCATTTTAGAGACTATCAGACCTAGAGACAACAAATTTGTTATATACGTAGTGATGATACCATAGGTGAGTTTTTTCTTAGGTATTATTTACTAATTGCTCGAATAACTACCACATTTACCGACCAATTTTGACAAAAGTATACTTAAAATATTCGCAAAAGAATTATCTAGACATAATTAATCTTAAAAAGTGATTTAAACGAATTTTTAAAATTTTTAACAAGACCAATTGAAATTCAGCAATGATGTTTCAATAAATGCCAAAAAAAGTTCACATTTATTCAACTTTGAGGGCTTGTAATGCATCTTGAATTCTTACTTGATTCGTATAAATGGCATATCGTTAGAATGGAGATACAATTAAATCTGTTGATTTGTGTTACATTATTTAAGATCAAAGCTAAGATGTGATGTAGATATGAACAAATAAATCGAAAGATCTGCTAAAAAACTAGTCTATTCGCGGTTTTCTTGAAAACCATTCTTTGAAAAAATAAATGGTTTGCATTATTTGAAATCAGCGCCCAAAAAGTACATCAAGATCAAAGTATATGAGAGCCCAGCTCCTTTTTTGCTGTAAACTAGTGTAATTGAAGAAAACAGTTGTTCATGCATTCAGAGGCAGTCAAAGCCACTTGCCATTCAATCGTGTCGTTAAACTACTTTGCACTGATTAATTTGAATAAAACATATTTTAGGCAGTAACAAATTCAATAACTCACAAAATATTAACGATATTTAAAAACATAGTTTAAATTATTTATATCTCTATTTATAAACTTTTTATTGATGTATTATTTATTTAAAACGATTAAGATATACTCAGGTTATGACCAAATATACATATCAACTTATCAAAAAAAACGATAAAAAAAATGTTAATATATTTTACAAAAGTCCGTTTTAACATAGAAAAATTTGAATAAATTATTATTGTCCCTAGAAACTCTAGGCTTCCAAAAAAAAAAAATATACATATACACTGCGCTTCATAACCCCCTTACACTCAGCGTCAATGTTCAATATTACTTGAACCATTTGAGCTGCAGCTTTAAAATGTTTATATATTTGCTACAATGAATTCTCTTTAAAATAAAACAAAAAAAGTTTGACCAAAAATTGGTCATCAGGATAGTGCCATCTGCGATAAATTCAATTTAATTAAGATTGGCCAATAATGGTACTTTTTAATAAATTTATATTAAAAATAATTTTAATAATTTTTAAGTAAAATTAATACTGCTTAGTACCGCGTTTATTTGAAATTTATTTAAAAATTCTATGTGGAATAGAATTAGAAAGTTTTTCAATGTAATTCAACGATATCGTTGACCACGCGTTTTTAATACCTTTCACTAACTCCGTTTTCGGCTATACTGTCTTCCGGACTCGTACACTTTCCTGGCCAACCCTCCTCAGACGTTCTCAAGGATATCAACTTTTTGGCCCGAATCCGTAACTTCACGGATCGGGCAGTGTGAATTGTACATGCTAAACGGTAATTTCATCTCCTTTCATAATTTGTATAATTTCATAATTTGCATAATTTTGATATATTTTCTAAAAAATATCTTAAGCCTTTTAAATATTTATCGAATTAATTTGTGAATAATATTCAAAATATCGAAATATTTATAAATATCTAAAGGGAAAGCCCATAACAAAACCTTTTTCGGAATAGTTTCCCTAATAGTAACATTAGTAAAAACAATTATTTTAAATTACCAACTAAATGACCATGATTGCAGTAGATTGTCAGGAGCGCAGCGACGCTTAGTATGCCAGAAACTGTTCGAATCCTTGGACATGGCATTTCTGCGCTTCTTTCGACCCAGCAATAGATACATTAGTTGCCATGCGCTGCTCCTGCTGCGCTTTTATTTAACCCAGTTCTACTATTTGGGATTGTTTCGAGTGCGTTACAAGTGCATGGAAAATGGTGTACATTTGACGCACTACAGTGTGATCATCTCCAGGATGTTGGGCCTGCCCTTTGGCTTCTTTCTGAGCGAGGCATTGCTCAATCCTTATGTCTCGGTGTTGCATCTGCAGCCGTATCTATTTGTATGCTGTCTGCTGTGGCAGCCGCGCCGCGTTCATGAGCACAGGGTACGATTGATTAATGGATTTTTGCGCTTGGCACCGGAGCTATATCGTCGCAGTCGTCACCAATTGAAGTTATCCTGGCTGCTGGTGGCACAGCTGGCACTGAAGCTGCTTACATTTAAGCTCTATGCTGTGGTGCTTTGGGTGCCACAGGATGCACTCAGCAGGCTGGCCCTGTTCCTGGTCTATGCTGTGCCCGTCACATTAGCCGTTTGGTGCCTGGACATGAGCGCCCATTTGATCAATATATGCCTCAGCCTGTTGCTTAAATCCTTTGAGCAGCTCAACGCGGAACTGGACTCGACAGCTGAGCAACTGCATTTCAAAATCATTCTGGCGGACTTTGGCGCTGTGCAACATTTGCAACGTCGCCTCAAATCCTTGCAGCGCCTGCATATCGCCTATGCTCGGCTGACGCAACAAGTTTTGAATTGCCTGGCTCCACAGATCCTGCTCATTGTGGTCTACAACCTAACCATGATCTTTGCCATGTCCTATGCACACTGGCGTCGCTTTTTCGATATTCTGGTGCAGGCCAATGGATTGCGCCTGCTCTTTCAATCCCTGGGCGCTTTGGTGGTTGCCACAGCCTCGCCGCAGGATACCTCCTGGTTGCACGTTGCCCGCCAGCTGCAGCTCATGGATGTGCTGGCCATGCACGGCTGGCTACAAAAACATCATTGCTGCACGGTCCAGGATATCGACAGCTGTGGACAAAGCGTTAGGCGTGCCCTGCTACAGCCACGCCTCCAGGTCCTGGGTCTGTTTACGCCCAATCGTAGATTCTACTTTCGATTGCTCTTTGCCTACTGCAGCTTCGTCCATTTGCACTACATGTGGTCCAAACGGACGCCCGTGGCGGAGCGAGAGATATTCAAGCCGCTGCTGGTGTTTTCCAATAAGGTGCATTTCTTCTAGATATCCTTATGGAAACAGTTTGTAAGAGTAAGGGGGAGTCCAATAAATCAAAGTTTGATTCGTCTTGGCAACAGGTTTTGGTCTTTGATGGCTTTGGGTACACTAAGAAAAAAGAAATATTTTTAAGTATAGAAACACTTTCGATAAAAAAAAATAAAATAAAATTCTACAAACAGAGTATAAATCTCTACAAAGAAGTGAAAATTTCCACAGTACGAATATATTTTCTATGATATGATTAAACGAAAAAAATTATGGGCTTATAATCGGAAGTATGGATTTTCTACAATATGAAATCCAGGTGTTCTATGAAATGAATATAAAATTCATTAACCTGCAGAAAATTTTCTATGCTCAATATAAATTTTTACAAAATATGTTGACTTATTTCTTTAACCAAAGTAAAGTAATTTTTTTATTCAAATTTAAAAAAATAACGGATTTTTTTTTATTATGGACATAAAATTATAGATTTTTTCCATGTTTCCTCGAGAAATCGAAATAAATTCAATAATGACAGAAAATTTCAACAATTAAACAACATTTTCTTCACTTTGTGGTAATTAAATCTACAGGGCATAAAAAAATTTCTATGGCACTATTTCTATTCTGTTTTTCCAACCACTGACGTCAGTTTTCCACAATTGAATGTACACTTTTTTTTGAGTGTAGCCAGGAACAAGTCAACTTGGAACTGTGATTGCAAACTTGTTGCAGTCAATATAAAATAGACATCAAGAGAATACATTTTTCATATGCTGTTTTTAAGGAAGTTGCCTGATGGAAAAATGGATGGAAAAATGCATTTATTCTTTTGAACAGCTGTTGTCACCAGATTAAATATATTTTGACAACCAGGTGGCAACGCTGGCAGCTGGACTTAACCTTAATAGCACCATGCAACAACAATTTGTAAAACGAAAAAAAATTATGCATTATATTCATTTCAATCTCTAATAACTTCAGAACAATTAATCTAAATTAAAAATGTTGTATTTGATGGACAATTCAATTACCTTTTCAAACATATAAATCTAAAACATCATCAATAACAATAAGCTTTGTTTGGAGTTACTTTTACTCAGCCAAAGCTTTCTTTTTGAAGAGTTGAAAATTAAGGTTTTTTCGATTATCTCGAAAACTTATTATTTTAAATTTTTATTCGGAAATAGTGACCAAGTTTATATATGAATCGACTTTACAAAGTTCGGGTTAAAAAATGCTGTTGCATAGTGCTATTTATCTATTATATCTTATTGTCGTAAGGTTAATTATTTATTAATATTTTATAATTATTCCGTATCAAATGTCCTTCAACTCAGATTAACTAGTGTTAGTTTTAGTGCAAGTATTCCTCATATTTTATTAATGGATTCTTTAGAGTTTGACTATCAAGTTTTTTGTACTTAAATTCTTTTTCATTTTAAATATTTTTTTTATTTAATAAATATTATAAATAAAACAAATATTAATGTGCAATGCAAAATAAGAAGATATACGTACCTGATTTTAAAACTCAAAATAATTTATTATTTTTTTGCACAAAGGGATCAAAAAATGTTTTAATATAGAGATATAATACAGACTTCGGGCTGTTAAAACCCTTTGGGAATTACAAGCGCATAAATGTGCAAAAAACAAAGCAAAAAAATATGCAACACTAAGCATATTATATATTTTTTATTATGATCCAATTGTATCAGTTGTATTAACTTGTGTTTCTATTTTAACAACATTATTAAGAATCAAAGATATATTTATTCCCATCGAATAATATAGAACGAAAACTTTAAAAAATTTGCCGGTTTTATTTTGGAACGACATTTTGACTAAGTATATAAATTAATACTTAATAAAAACTGTAAAGTGTTTCTGATCAAAATTGAAAACCAATTAAATAGACTTTTAGCTTATTTAAGCACTGTAATGAAATATTCATTAGAAAATCAATTAGGCAAATCGGAATATATATCTAACTACAGCGTATTTCACTTTCTTACTTCTTCCGGTGAGTTGCAGCTCATTTATCATTTATGATTTATTTATTTATTTATTTATTGCACTCAATGCCAGCTCATATTTGTAAAATGTACTTAAAATTATTTGGCCAATTTTACACGCAACATGTGGAGCAGAAAAAACAAAAAAATAAAAAAAAAAAAAGGAAAAAATAAACAGAAAAGGGCAACTGAAGGATATCTCTGGTTGGGTAATTTTACATAATTTATGCATTCGCCTTTTGAGACATGCACAAAAATAACAAGCGCGGCGGGTGGGTGGAAACTGTTTCCACTTTCCGACTTCTCCCGAGACACCCCATCCCCATCCGCATCCCCATCCGCATCACATACATTTTTGCAGAAGCGCGTCCTTGTTTGGGCGCCCAGCACGCAGCTAAAATATATATACAATTATGGCTGGCCGAGCACTTGAAGGTGCCAAAGTGTTGACTCCTACTTACATATGATTCTCTCCCTTTCTTTCGTCCTTTGGCTGTATCTGCATTGAAGTCCTTGGTTAACACATGACCATCCTTCCGTTGCACATTGGGCGGAAAAGCCTTTTTTTTGGCAAAAACCCCAAAAAAAAAAGTTTGTATTTTTATGGTTACAATATTTTTTCCAGTGAATAATTGTCCCACCTCATCGAAAATATTTAATTTATATTTTATTATGGAACCCTCGTCTTACGCCAGCCCTCCAAAGTTAGCTTTTTGTGCCACGTGGTTTCTGTACGCAGTCTGATTGAAAAATTTGTAAATATTTGACAGTCTCGCATTTTTAAACGGTTTGACTAATTTTAATACCTCAAAATGGAAAATATGCATCAAAGTATGTAGAAAAGTATTATATATGTGTTTAATCATATGTGCTTCTGTTTCGTTATTTTTTCAATGATATTAATAAACCATAATTTTGTTGAATCTAACTTCAATATAGTTGTGTTTCGTGGAGCATATCTAGTAAGATACAGTAGGATTCAAAAAAGTGATTATGTGGTAGTATGTGTTATTATATATATATTTATATAGATTTTAAAACATTTGCGGATTTTTGCGGTTTTTCGAAATATTTTAATAAATGTAGTAATAGTAATATCATGCGAATATGAAATTTGTTCGATTAAATTCAAAAAATTTTGTGAAGAGACGCTTCGTTTGCATTTGACAACAATTTAACAGACGTAGTTCACCGTGCTTTGGATTCTTCTGATCCTTATTTATCAAGCATCACTTCAAGAAAGCCTTCAAAATCACAAAACCTGCCAAAAGAGGTTATGGCACTTTGAAAGTTGCCAACATTTGAAGTTGCAGACCAGACATATGGAGATGAGGACGAGTTTAAAAGTAAAGAACTTTTTGATTTTGATTTAGAAGTTGAAAATATATTTTAATAAAATTTACATGCATTTTATATATAATGGGGTTCTTTTATGTGGGCGTGGGCGAAGGCGTGGGCGAAGGCGTGGTTGCAGCTTTAAAAAAATTAATTCAAAATTTACAAATAATATGAGCCGCAAATTCTCCAAGTTTCAAGTTTCTAGCTTAAAAATTACAGTTTTTGCCAAAAAAAAGCCGTTTCCGCCCAATGTGCGTTGGTTACGCCCTCCCCCGCCAGGCAGCCTGCTTTTTCCTGAACATAAATCATTTTAAAAACATTACCCTAACCGAGTGCGTATGTGAAATATTTTCTGTATGCTTACAATTTTGCACCTTATATGCGATAAGATTTATAGCATACTTGCTTAAAAGATTTGATCACTTGTCCCCCACATTTTGTTATTGTTCTTTCGGTGGGTTGATTAAATTTTCACAGTGTGTATTTTTTTTTTGTATTTCATGTTCTTTATTCGCATTTTCAATTTATGACCATATTGGCTGTTTGTATTTAATATAATATACATATATATTTTTTACGGTTTGCAAATCAATTAAATTCTTGTTTTCGTTGGCAACTGATAAAATAGAAGAAAAAACACGTTTGTGCGCAATTTGAAAGTATTTTTTTTAATGCATTTTTAATTGTCTAAAGCGCAGAAACTTTAATTTTAAACGTTTGTAGTTGAATTTCACTTTAGCTTTTATTTAAGTTTAAAGAAGTTTTTGGGCTTAAGTTAAGGTTTATTCATGCGTTGCGCCCCCTGTAGACAACTCGACTCTATTGTTTGCCCCAATCTTATCTGCCATCTTTGATCTCTACATACGAAACAAAGGAACAAAGGAGTGTGACAACTAATGGTAAAAGTTTAAAGATATTCCCAGGCAGCCCACCCATCCTCCTTTTCCCTGTCCTGTTCAACTTGTTGAAATTTACGGTCTGCTGATGTGTTTTCAACAAAATCCAATGATTTGGCTACTGTTACATGGCCATAATAAGTTATGCGCCCAGAATTAAGCCGCTGGCGAGCAAAAGGAGGATGTAGGGAAGAAGACGGGGTTCGAGCCAAGCCAAGTCAGCCCAAACCAAACCCTAAGCCAAACCAAGCAACTGAGCCAAAGGCAACGCTTTTATAAATCTCTTTAATTTATTAGATTTCATTAGACGTTTGCCGCTGAGTCCTGCGAAGGGTGACGCAGCGGGCAGGACGTAGGGAGAGGAGCTTGGCGGCAATGTTGCCCACTTCTGCAACAACAACAGTAACAACAACAAATGCCAGCTGCAAAATTTTTATATTAACAAGCTCTAAACATGGCAATGGATGTCAGAGTTGCCAGCTATTGAATAAAAAAGTAGCTAAAACTTACACAAGCCTTTTTTTTTACTGATTTTGTATAATAATAAAAAATACTTAATTTAATATAATCTCTGTCAAATAAACATGGAAAGTCAATAATTTGTTAAATTCCTATTTCTCCTATATATTTTTTTCAGTATTGAGTTCAGTTTTGTGTTTCTCTATTATTTTCTTATAGGATATCTTTTCTAAAGCGAATATTTTCTTTTATAACTAATCTTATGAGCCCAATTTCGAATGAATTGATTGGCAACGCAATATTCATAAATCTTAAATATTTTATATGATTGGAAGTAAAAAAAATATCTACAGTAGTTCGTTTATTTATAATAAGTAAATCTAGCTTTAAAAAAGCTAAATAAACAACTCAAATGGCAGCTCGCCTCGCATAAAATGTAATAATGTGGCTGCCATGGGGCAAAAACAGAAAGCGTTGCATACTTTGCACGGTCGCGAACGTTCCGAAATGAGCCCAATTTCGAATGACTTGATGGGAAACGCAAGTAAAAAAAATATCTATAGTAGTTTGTTAATTTATAATAAACAAATTTAGCTTTAAAAAAGCTAAATATACAACTCAAATGGCAGCTCGCCTCGCATAAAATGTAATAATGTGGCTGCCATGGGGCAAAAACAGAAAGCGTTGCATACTTTGCAGCGTCGCGAACGTTCCGCATTGTCTTTGCCTCAATGTTGTTGGTGTGGGTGTAAATATTAGTGTGGGTATTTGTGTGTGTGTGTGTGTATAAGTATGGACTGTTGTTGCTGCTGTTGGTTTTAACTTCAAGTCAAATTAGTTTTACCTTTTCTGAGCTTTTTATGCTTATAACGCGTCTCGGTTGAAAATGAGTTCATTATGTGTTGGGGTTTATATAGAATATTGTGGGTTGATTAAATGTGCGTAAGTAAAGTTCTATTAAAGAATTCATTTTTCAACTTTATATATCATTGTTTAAACTTACAAAAATGATCTGTTTAATCGAAGGATGCTACCGTAAGGAGATTAAGAGAAGGTTATAATGTTATACAATGTAGAAAAGATAATAGAACTTTAAGAATTTAAAAACTATATAAACCAATAATTATAAGTGTTATATGTGGATTAGGAAACTTAAAAAACTGTTGGACAAAATGTAATTTAAATAATTATAATTACAGATTCGACTTTCTTCATTTTTTTCAACACTCTATATAAACATATAATTTAATCTCTCAAATGTATAGATATATAATTTGGGATCACTTTAAATAAATTACACACTCAGCGATGTTTCACACAAACATACAAGTATTTACACACACTTACACACACCCACACACACACAACAACTCTGTAATCAACAAAATTACACTAAAATACAAAAATAAATTTGACACGAATGCGACGATGACACAAGAGGCGCCACCACATTGTGGCCCCTCTGCCCGCTCGCTGTCTTCCCATATACCTCTTGATCTGTCTCTTTCTATCTTCTACCTGTCTCCTTCTACTATATTTTTGGAGGACCAAGGGGAAACAGGAGCATGAACCAAAGCCAAAGTAAAATGGCACAACGCTCGCAGCAAACAATGTGAAGTTGGTTGCCAGGACATGAGGTCCTTACTGTAGGTGTTTCCAGTATCTATGTGTATGTGTATGTGTATGTGGTGTTTTTTTTTTATATTTTTATTTTTTGGTGTGCGTGTGTGTGGGTTCTGTCATGTGCGACACTTTGTAACATATTTTTTGTCATTTGTTTCCTGTGTGCTTGCCTCTTTTTCGGCGTCACTCGTCAGCGACGCGTCCTCGTTCTCGTTGCATGTCACTTCACACACGCATCCTGTGTGTTTGAGTTTAAGTGTGTGTTTGTGTGTGTGTGTGTGCCAGAAAATGTAACATTGTTTTTGGCACGCAAGGCGACACCGCGGCACACACACTTATGCTTAAAAGTACACTCACACACACACACACACACACTGCCACCCTCCTTATCAATCAGTTGAAAAATATCAAGAAATAAAAGGGAACAGGTTGACGAAGATTTTTATACTCTTACAAAGGCTTTAATAAAAAAGATAACAAAAGCAAGTCAAGTTATTATAAAACAACAAGAAAAATAAATTAAAACTAGTTTGCTAGAGATGTCTTGAAAAACTGCTATATGATATAGTAATCCAATCCACTATGGGACCAATAACCGATTTCGTGACCTAAACCCAAAATTTCAATTTACATAATTTATCATAAATTTTGTTGTTTATATATAAGAAATACACCAAAGTATCGTGTTGCGTACCAAAAATGTTAACCAGGAGTACCACTGTTAAGATAACAGCTGTTAAACACAGCTGTTAACAACCATAATCGCGTGGTTTTTGGTAAGCAAATTTGCTTGTCAACTTCAGTAAATTATAGTTAAATAAGACTAAGCGTATGTGAAAATCTTTATAATGGATTATAAGCATTGAGGCTTGTACTATATATTGGTAAAGCTCGTTTGTAGAAATTTATTGTGTTTTCCTTATTTTTATGTAAGTTAAAAAAGTGTCTCATGCAACAATTTTTTTTAACAAAATTTGACTTTGGAAAGGAATTCAAAATTTTGGCAGCATTTGGCAGGAATGCGACTTTTTTAACTTGGTGCTGTCATTAATTGTGATTGTATATCAGTTTTTATAATTGTCAAATTTTGTCAATTTCTTCCACAAATCAAATTTTTAGCAAACGACCTCATTTTTAGAACGACCTCACTTTTAGGATATATTTAAAGTTTGGAAAAAGGTGAAGAGGCGAGTTGATCGGTAAAATGCAATTGTTAAATATAACCTACTATAAATACCAGGAAGCAATATCTAATTTTGCCGTTATTGGTTAAGTGTTAGGAAAAATGCTCAATTGTAATAAACAAAAATGTTTACAAATAGTGGGAAAAGTGCCACGCCCACCTTTCATCAAAACCACTTATAATCATAATTTTAAATGTTATCCAATAAACTAGAGCCAAAATACTTGCCAAATCATTGCATTATTAATTTAGGCCACGAAATCGGTCATTGGTCCCATAGTGCAATCCATTGATTTACGACTTCTCTACTACCCGTAGCAATTAGCTGAATATGCAGCAAATTTTATAAAAATTTAGAACTGAGAGAAAATTCATATATTCCTATTATATTGAAATATGTCACATTTCTTACATGTTACACATTTCTTGACAATTCCATAATACCCTCTCCGAGAGTATCTCAAAAAAATGTTGTACTTTTTGGCCAGAGTTGCCACCGTTTCCCCAACAGATTGCCTTTCATGTTGCCACTTTTGTTGTAATTTTATGGCAACATTTATAACATTTATTTGTATTTTTACGAGCTGAATTGTCTTTGTTGCTTTATTATTATGCCTCACTTGGGAATTTTATGTGTACCATATAAACAAACACCCCTTCCCCCTCTACCAACAACCCCTACTCATATATAGCGGTAAAATGAATTTTTAAGTGGACTCGGTTTTGGTTGGGAGAAGTACTTTGTCTGTCAAGTGGAAAGGCTCAAGAAATTAAATAGTCGCAATCAATTCACGATTGAGAATTATATAGAATGTGAACTTTTTAAAATAATACTTTAAGGTAATTAAAAAAAGCGTAAATTATATAGTAATATTAAGGGCTTTAAGTTGCTATGTTTGATAAGAACCTTTTTCGATTTAAATAAAAATCACACAAAAATACAGAATTAAAAAGCTAACTTTAGTTTAATGTAGTTAAGTAAATGTTATATAATTAAATATAGTTATAAAATGTAATATGAATATTTTATATACAACTATACTATGCTAAGAATATAATTTAAACCGAGCTTATATTTCATTCGGAATGTTACTCAATTCTGTCGCTTTATCTATTTGATGTTGACTTTATTTAAATGTTTTAAAATCTAATCATTAAAAAACAAATTCTTCATCATAGGCTTACATTCCAAATAGGAAAAAACGTGATTATAAATAATTTAATCTGACTTTATATTAGGAAACGGTGCAAGTAAGAATAATTAAAAAAAATCTAAAAGTTTTTAAAGAAATTTGATCTAAATTTGTTTATAGAAAAATTACCTCACCTATTTCAAGGTTCAAGGTTATAATAAGTTTTCTTAGTGTCACTTAAATTTCTAAACTAATAATTCAACTCTTGTTATACATTTATATGACTATAAAGCTAAATATCAGTAAATAACATAAATCAAAATTGCTTGCACTTAAAATACTTAAATTCCAGTACTTAGCACCCTTCCAACTTCTATATAGTCAACTAGCACACCAAGCAATCTAATAGCAGATATTATTCATGCTCACTTAGACAATAGAAGTCCAGCACTTTACAGCTCGTAGTCCACTTTAGAAAATGAACTAAATTTCTATTGGGAGAAAGAATGAAAATTTAAAAAATGAAACATCGTCAACAAAGCAAAGTATTTTATAATAACTTTGCAACAATGGCGTGCATTGTTTTCATTTTGATTAAAATTTTTATATATTGTGCATAAATTGTAATATTGTGCACAGAGTAAAAAAACGGACCCAGTTATAAAACAAATTATGCATTATTAAAAACACAAAAAAAGGCGCCAGCAAACGAGAACATAGAAAAGCTGACAATGAAGCCGCAAAAAACTTAGTACAAAGAAACGAAGAAAAAAAAAAAAAACTGCAAACGGAATGCAAAAATTTTTCAAGCTATTCCGTGTGAAATAAAGAAGCTGGATAGTGGCAGGATAAAGAGAGCAGGGAAAAGTAAAGATTGAAGTGCCAGCGAATTTATGGAATACACAATTTTATTTTTCTTTCATTTTTTTTGCTCAAAGCAAATTGAATAAAATACAATGGCAATGGTGACCTATAGTAAGGCTGCCTGCTGCAGCAAGGAATTGCTGAGCAGGACCTTTGTCTAACTGAATAGTCCTGCAGCACAATTTGCAAGTGACAAAAGCCTGACGACAAATGTCAGACGGAATCTGCCTTGGAATTGGTTTCCTAATAGGTAAAATGGTAACTAGGATTGAGTTAAACAAAAATCAGAAGAGTAAGCAAACCTAAATGAGTTTAGTTAACACAATGCTGGGGATCACTTGGTTTATTGAACTGTGAAAGTTACATTAGAAATGCAGAAATAGCAATGAGTTTACTTTCTTAGTTTTGATTTTAAATCAAGCATTTTTAACTTTATCACAGGCGTAAGTAACTTTTGAAGAACGATTTCATTGTGATATTAAAACATATTAATATACTTTTATTATAATATAATTATCGATATATTTATTTTAATTATGTCACGAAAATGTGTATTCTGTGTGCATAGAAGGAGACGTCGGCGACCCTATAAAGTATATATATATATATCAGTGTGTCTATGTTTTGGCTTTGCCTTCAAGCCAAGTTGTTGAAATTTAGTAACGAAGTATGTTGTTGTTGCAGGTAGTTTGCATGTTTAATTTAGGCCAATCGGAACACTATATCATATAGCTCTCATAAGAATAATGGAAGACATCTCATGAAAAGTACTTTTGTGATTTTTAATGTAACGATACCAAACTCAGCAGCTCAGTGTAGTATTATAATTTGTACAAGATGACAATGTTTGATCAAAATCGAAAAACTGCATCATAGAGCTGTTATAGGAACAAATTGGTGAAAAATGAGTGTTTCTATGAAAAACCTTTTTTTCCGATGTGGTTTTATGGTGTAGATAATCTAAACAAGTTTTATCAAAATCTGACCATAGCAATGATCGGTTGAATATTGGAGTTTTTTTTCAAAAGACTAATGCATCGGTAATACCTATTAGGTATATAGCCACGGCGTGCCGAAGATAGCCTTTTTTTTTATATATTTAAATAATTGTGGATCAACAGGGCAGTTTGGGTAGTTTGCGGGTATGAAATAAATTCTCAAATTTGTTTATGTTATTAATGGAAAATAAATAAATCCTGAATTAATTGTGTCTATTTAAAGCTAGGTTATCTATAAACAAATTATAAATAAAGGTTATTTTTCATACTTAATGAATTCTTAATATTCTTTCTTTAAGGACATGTTATGTACTATATAAAAGGTATTGAGCCACATATTTTCGTGAATGTTTTTTTTAACTTTCTTTAATACAGCAGCTGGCTGCAAAAATATTTACTTTCAATTTTTATTATTGATTTTTATAATAAAAATTGACAAATAATTTCTATTTTAAAATAAAATCAACAAATGACACTAGGTATCAAAATTTAGCTTTTTTTTTGTATTAGTTACCAAAACTAATTTTTCTGATACATATGGTGCCTCAGATGACGAAAAGCCACTTTAAAAATTTTTCTATAATGAGACTTTTTTTTTTAAATTTTTGAAATCTGGTATTTATTTGTTATATTTTTTTCATATAATAATTTTTATATATAATAATATTTTCTTTTTTAATTATAACCGATACGGTCCCAGAAAAAAACGAATGGTCAACTTTTATAATGTCACTACCACTTACAAAATTTTCTCATGTCCAAAAATACATACATTAAGAATGTGAATAAAATTCTGGCAAAAGTAAGAATTTTGTAAATAATGCTGGTCTAGTGCCACACACGATCAAATAAACATATGTTTCGAATTTCATTAAAATCGTTTCATACATTTAAATTTTTTAAAATACATCCACGCTTGTATCACTTAGCGATGTTAATTGGTAATACCAAATAAAACCCCCAGCCACATTATAGAGCATTATTATAATGTAGTAAAGCGTCCCAGCAGCATGCACATTCTGTTAACCAAAAAGCAACATAATTAATTAATTAAGTTAAATAATTAAAATCAACTAAATCCAGGCTATATAATAAACATATAATGTCAACAGCAGCGCTTTCTATTGATTCCAACCTCTACCTCGACTTTCCTGCAGTAGAATGCAATGCATAAGTAATATTACTATTTTAGTGGTATTTTGTTAAATGTTAAATAGAGATATTTATAATAGGGATTTTAAGCCGTCAATCAGCCCTTCGGTCAGGTTAAAGAGTTTTATAGTACATTGCAGAATCGCCGACATTTTCATTAATTAATAAAATAAGTTGAAGCAATTTAAAAATATTTTTTCTCCTGCTGAACATTTTTTTGTGAATGCCGCTTAAAAATAAAAATAATAATTTATTGTTTTAAACGCAATAAATTATATTACCTTTATTATTAAATGCCACTTAAACTCGTATTACAAATTGCAAAATGTTTTGTTGCTTCAGCAGGCAGCCCACAAAACAGTTAAACCCCAATCATGTACAGCTGCCCCAGTTGCACGCTTTAACCCGCTGTTGCCGCACGTTGAACCCAAAATACAACACATGCAACGCAGGCTGCCTCACCAAAAAAACAACAACAACAACAAATCGCAGTGTGCAACGTGTCATTTAACATTTTGGCTAATAGTCCGCACATTGTTTCGGTACTTTGGCTAAACGAAATCAAAAAACAAAAAACAAAAAATAAAAAATTAAAAAACGTTAAAAAAAATAGCTCAACTTATTTTCTGTGCAACAAAATAAAAATGTGGAATTGTGTGTTGGGTTAGCGGGGTTTGTTGAAGTGAGTTGAAACCGCGGTAATTTTGGTCAACATGCTGAATGAACTGTAAAATCAACTGGCTCAAATGTGACCAGAATGTGCGGGTGTGCGAGTGTGCGAGTGTGTATGTGTGTGTGCGTGTGTGTACATTAGAGATGTATACAAACGTTTAGTACAACTTCAATCGAACGACATATACATTATTTGATCTAGTTCTTATAATTTTGGAACAAAGTTGGTGTTGGTAGTTCCACTAGGTTAGTTGAATCAATTGTGTTGAATTATTTTATAGAATGATTACCAGAACTGAATATTAGTTGCTCAACAAATTCTTATATTCGACTCTGTAAACAAACTAAACGAACATATCTTGTACTTTATTTCGACTGTTTAAACTACCTGCTTCTTTAAAATCTAAGTCAATTAAAACTATATTTAGTTGATTTTAAAGGAACGAAATCTTGTGAAGGAAAACGTTAACGGAACTATGTAAAAACAAAGAAGAGAAAAACGAAATAATTTTTTTTCGACTTTTCCTCGAATTTTAAAGTCAAAAAATCGTAAAAAATACCGCACAAAATATCATAATTTTTAAATTCAAAATTAAAAAGCTGCAAAACTAGTAATTTAAACTTAATAAAATATATGTATGATTAATAGATCCATTCATTAGCTTTCGAAAAATGTAAATTATTTGAAAATCGGCTGTAAGATTCTCGAGTAATGCTAAAATCTCCAGTCTCGCCTCTGAAAAAAAGCTAAAAAAAAAATACCAGATTTCAAAAATTTTTTTAAAAAAAATCTTACCATAGAAAAATTTTTAAAGTGGTTTTTCGTCATCTGGGGCACCATATGTATCAGAAAAAGTAGCTTTATCAAATATACAAAAAAAAGCTAAATTTTGTTACCTAGTGTTATCAGAATTGAATCTAAATTGTTCAACAAATTCTTATATTCGACTCTGTAAACAAACTAAACGAACATATCTTGTTCTTTATTTCGACTTTTTAAACTACCTGCTTCTGTAAAATCTATGTCAATTAGAACTTTATTTAGTTGATTTTCGTCAAATCAAATGAAGTATGTTCTAAATAGAAGTTGATCATGTCCTTTTCTTCTAAGTAGGACTTAGAAGTTAGGACTTAAGTTTTTAAAGTGATTGATCTAAGTTGAATGAAATCACTCAGTGTCGGCCTTAATCAAATTACTCACTGAACCAACCATAACTTACATAATTGTGCATTCTAGTTCTTTCACTTCTCTGGTTCACTTGAAACCCTTGATCAGTTCATCCCGCTTATTTGATTTCTATTACACATTTCTTTGCAATTATGTTTATTATATTAATAGCTTAAATAGCTAATAAATTGATAGTAGACCAAGTTTTATATTGATAACATCTATTTGAAAATGCTTAAAACTGAATATTAAATTTGAGCTCAAAAGTTAGCTCATTTAGTTCATTTAATGAAGTCTTAGGCTGAACTACAGTATCCATTTCTAGTGTAAATATGCAAAAACAATAACAACAAGTAGTAAAAACTAAAACTAAAACTAAAATCTAACTCACACAGGCAACTAAAAATCAGTTTGCACAAAATTACGTATACGCCGCATGCAACGCTAAGCGAGAATTAACATTTAGCTGGTGTATAATGGCGGTTGGTTTTAGCTCTGTGGTATTGGATACTATGGGGGAGGTAGTAACAATAGGTTGAAGGGGTATGGTCATTGTACAATGTTGAAAACATGCATGTGTGTGTGTGTGTGTGGCTTTCTGCAACATTAAACTCACATTTTGTGAATTGTTTTCATGTTTTTATTTTTCGTCTGTGCTATTTTGAAATACTTATATCGGCAATTGTGCGGGCACATTACAAAGGATTTGTGAAAATGATCAGATAATGTATTATGTGTCTATTGCATAGGTAGGTAGGCACTTTATTGGGACCTTTGTAAAATGTTAAAAAAATGTGTTTAAAAAAATTTAGTATTAATATAAATCTATTTACTTAAAGTGAAAGCACTTCTATTTATAAATTAATGTGTAAAAGTGTTAAACATGTATTATTATGAATAATAACTTATTATTATTATTATTAATAAGTATACACTTTGGGGTGAGTGGTTAACTGGTAAGAAGATTATCTTAAAGTATCTTAAGTTATAAACATTCATTGTGCAAAATTTAATTGATAAAGTCAGGAAAAAAACAATTTTTTATACCATTGCACTATGGGACCAATGACCGATTTCGTGGCCTAAATTAATAATGCAATGATTTGGCAAGTATTTTGGCTCTAGTTTATTGGATAACATTTAAAATTATGATTATAAGTGGTTTTGATGAAAAGTGGGCGTGGCACTTTTCCCACTATTTGTAACCATTTTTTTTTATTACAATTGAGCATTTTTCCTAACATTTAACCTATAACGGCAAAATTAGATATTGCTTACTGATATTTATAGTAGGCTATAATTAACAATTGCATTTTACCGATCAACTCGCCCCTTCACCTTTTTCCAAACTTTAAATAAATCCTAAAAGTGAGGTCGTTCTAAAAATGAGGTCGATTGCTAAAAATTTGATTTGTGGAAGAAATTGACAAAAATTGACAATTATAAAAACTGATCTACAATCACAATTAATGACAGCACCAAGTTAAAAAAGTCGCATTCCAGCCAAATGCTGCCAAAATTTTTAATTCCTTTCCAAAGTCAAAATTTGTTAAAAAAAATTGTTGCATGAGACACATTTTTACTTACATAAAAATAAGGAGAACACATTAAATTTCTACAAACGAGCTTTACCAATATATAGTAAAAACCTCACTGCTTATAATCCATTATAAAGTTTTTCACATACGCTTAGTCTTATTGAACTATAATTTACTGAAGTTGACAAGCAAATTTGCTTACCAAAGACCACGCGCTTATGGCTGTTAACAGCTGTGTTTAACAGCTGTTATCTTAACAGTGGTACTCCTGGTTAACATTTTTGGTACGCAACATGATACTTTGGTGTATTTCTTATATATAAACAAAAAAATTTATGATAAATTACGTAAATTGAAATTTTGGGTTTAGGCCACAATTTCGGTCATTGGTCCCATAGTGCATTGCAAAAGTGCATTATAATGTTTTCTCAAAATGTGTAATGCATAGAAAGAGACCCCACAAGGTTTATATATTGATCAGGGCGTTAGAACTGAGTCGATATAGCCATGTCCGTCTGCCCGTCTCTCTGACTGTCTGTGTTTTTCTATGCAAACAAGTCCCTTAGTTTTTGATCAAAACCAAACTGAAGTTTCATTAAAATCGGACCACTATATCATACAGCTCCCATAGGTACAATCGGTGGAAAAGTGCTTGTATGAATATCTCTTTTATTTTACAAGATATCAAAACTAAACTCAAAAGTTCGGTAAAGATTTATGATTTGCTCAATCCGACTAAGTTTGGTCAAAATCGGACCACTATATAGTATAGCTTCCATAGAATCAATTGGGTGAAAATTGAGTGCTACCATAAAAAACTTTTTTGATTCTCAATAACCAATATAATAATAATATATTATAATAATATATAATTAACCATATGGATATAGAAATACATTCTGTACTATCTGATAAAATTTGACTGAAATCGGACCACTATATTATATAGCTGTCATAGGAACAATCAGTTGAGTATTAAAAATTTTCTTAGAAGACCATGGCAAGGGTATATAGCTTCGGCGTGCCAAACATAGCCATTTCTTTCATGTTTTCTATTTTTATATTATTTTATAAAGTAAATTGCATATAAAAAAACATTAATTTAGATTCATTTATATTTTTATCGCTGAGCAGAGAGATTTAGTCAAATAAATCCGACTACATCACATTTAAACAAGCATCAGAATTTAAAGTTTACTGTATTTATAATATGATCATGTATGACGTTAAGTTGATAAAAATGTGTAAAATCACACCTATATTTTAATATTTTTATTAATAATGTATATCCTTCTCATACCAGCACATTTTTGTAATTTATTTTGTAGAAATTGACGTACAATTGTTATACAGGGTATTGCTAATAAAATAGGGAATGTTAAAAAATAAGACTTACTTCCACTTATAGTTAACCGGGAATAATCAAATTTGCGAGGAAAAAATCTGAAACCTATTCAGGTGAGCTGCATTGTAAGTAAATACAAATGCAGGAATGAAAATACGGCATATACTAATATTTTATAAAAATAAACAAGTTTCTTATGGTGTTATGATGTCAATATAACCTTTCAGTAATAACTATTAGTTTAAATTAGATCTTTTTATAAAGCGTGCACTGTACTCTATAATATAGAGTTATATTTATATTTTTTGAAATTACACATATTTTTCATTTTGCAAAAGTGTTTCATCCTTTCGATATGAATTGTTATTTTAGATGCAGCAAGAAGTTGATTTCTCTTTAAATCTCAACAGATAGCAATGTCTGCCCTTACAGCTCCCAGCTTTATCTAGTACATGTAGGAAACCTCATCTCGAACTAATCTCACATTAGAAATTCCTTACGCATTGCCTTCAATCATTGCCAAGCACACAAATTAAATATAACTTATCGAGAAGATGTTGTTGCTATTGTCGGTGCCAATAGCTAGTGGCAGTGTTGTCAAGGAATAGCTGCCACATGATGTTGCATGCCACACACACACGTATTATTAAATTTTCATGCAGCTTTGCTGATAATCCAACACAAGAAACAAACGAAAACTAAAGTGCAAGTGCAAGGGCACAGCAAATTGAATGGCATAGGGCGCCCCAGGATAAAGGATGAAGGATAAAGGACGAGGGATGATCATGATGATGATTTAGTCGCCCCAACCAATCCCAGTTTAATACCCTGGAAACAGCTCAGACAAATACATATACATATGTATGTGTATGTGTGTGTCTCCAAGGTGGCTCAGCTTTGCCGTGGGGAAATCCTTAAGATTTTCTGCTTATTATTTACGCTGCGTATTGTTGCGGTGCTGGTGTGTCTTGTGTCCTGCAAAAGAGATATCCATCAGGAGAGTATCCTTTCTGTCTGTTCTGTAAATTTCAATTTGACTGCCATGCGAGCCTTTGGAAAGCAGCTTAAAACCAACATAAATCATACTTAGCGCCCAGAGAAACTGGTTCAGAATTCTGTTCTGTTCTGTTCGACATTCTGGCATGACACCAAGCCATGGCCAGCACAAAATTTTCTTGGCTGCGAATTTCAAGCGAATTTTCTTGGCAAGCTGAAATTTCTTATTTTATTTTTTCCTTTCTTTCGTTTTGGCTTCATGCTCAGAAATTGCTCGTAAACATTTTCACTTTAGTCACGCGCCGTTTGCAACTTTCCTAATGAATTATGCGCTGGTGCCAATGGAGGTGTTGCTCCATGGATATACATGAATATTCCTTGGCTCCCTTTTTGCCCAACTGGCCTCCAAGTAAAGTTGGCGTTTTATATTCCAGTTTTGTTTTTATGATGAAAAATGATGATGTTCATGAACTATAAACATTCCGAAATAGTTCAATTTATCTCGATGCACGAACTTCATTTGCATGCGGCCACACTCTTTAACATTGCATTTAAATTGCCACTAAAAACAATCAACAAAAGTCAACAATATTTGCCAAAATATGAAAATATATTCCACACAGACATTATAATTGTTAGTTTAACATTTGACTCTGCTACCTAAAGCAATAATAACAATAATTATCCTAAGGCCTTTTTGTTGATATTGCTTAATTAGCGAATACGCTGTAAATATAAACAATTGAAGAAATATCCGGAAAATGTCTTGAAATTATTTAAAAAATATTCTACATTTAATTTTATTACTTATAAATTATATGATGGTATCATATAAAGCACATAAACTGTATATTACTTAAATAGCATAAAACTATTATTAAACACTTTTTTTATGGCTTTAATTAAGTGTTATTTATTTCAAAATTTATTTGAACCTTCTAAAATCTGTGCCAAAAGAAAATCTTTTTAGGAAACCCGTTTTACTTGAATGTAAGTAGCGAAAAAAAGACTGGAAAATACTTTCAAAAATTTGTATTCTTTTAATTTTTTTTGCTAAATATAATATATACATCATCCTTATACGTGCTTGTAGTATCATATACAGGATTTACTATAAACTTTGATTCAAAACCTAAATTGAAAGCTGACATACAACTGAAAAATCAATCAAATGTGCCGAAATTTAAAATATATAAGGATAGTTAAAAATAAAATTCGGGGAGCAGCAAGAGCATTGCTAGTCTCATACAATATGTCTGGAATAGTGATGAACAAGGTGAATTTTTCCTTGGGTGTTTTTACTAATTGCTGAATAACTCTCACATTTACTGACCGATTTGGATATATGTATACTTAAAATATTCGTAAAAGAATTGTCTAACATAATAAATCTTAAAAAGTATTTAAACGAGTTTTTTAAATTTTTAAAAGACCAATTGAAATTCAGCAATTTTTCAAAAATGCAAAAAATTTTCACATTTTTCAACTTTGAGGGCTTGTAATGTCTTTAATTCTTACTTGATCCGTATAAATGGCATACCGTTAGAAAGGGTATACAATTATCTATTGAAATGCGAAATGTGCCTTAAGTTCAAATAAGATCTGATGTAGATATGAACAAATAAGTCGAAAGACTGCCAAAAAACTAGCTATTCGCGGTTTTCTCGAAAACCATTCTTTGAAAAAATAAATGGTTTGCATTTTTGAAATCAGCGCTCAAAAATACATCAAAAAAAGTATATTAGAGCCCAGCTCCTTCGATCAAAAAAAAATTTGTAAACTAGTGTAATCAACAAAATTTACCGAAATTTAAAATATATTAGCATAGTTGAATATATTAATTATGTATAAGGCTAAATTTGCTGCTAAACATTAAAAGTTTCCATTAATATTGAACTAGTAGGATGTATTATTAAATATTAAATAACTGGCGCATACATGTTGTTACTTATTCAATTGTTACTTTCCCTTAGACAGATTGTAGATAAAGTAAATATATAAATAAAGAAAAAAACTCTTTCCAAACATTTTCCAAATATTAAGCATTCACACACTCTACAATATGGGCATATACTAACATTGGGTATAAAAGACAACAAGGACCTTAACAATGGACAGCTGCTCCTAACAAAACCAACAACAAGAACTTAACCCACATAAAATTCAACAAAACGTAACGAAGATGCAGCTCAAAATGTTTGAGAATATTACTAGGACTACGACTATGACCCCACAGAGTGAGGTGACTATGACTGTGACTAGATTCTGTGAGGTGTAAAGGGTGTAATCGGTCAGGATGTAGGGTGTAGGGAGTAGGGTATATTGGAGTGCACTATGGGACGAATGACCGATTTCGTGGCCTTAATTAATAATACAATGATTTGGCAAGTATTTTGGCTCTAGTTTATTGGATAACATTTAAAATTATGATTATAAGTGGTTTTGATGAAAAGTGGGCGTGACACTTTTCCCACTATTTGTAACCATTTTTTTTTTATTACAATTGAGCATTTTTCCTAATATTTAACCTAAAACGGCAAAATTAGATATTGCTTACTGATATTTATAGTAGGTTATATTTAACAATTGCATTTTATCGATCAACTCGCCCCTTCACCTTTTTCCAAACTTTAAATAAATCCTAAAAGTGAGGTCGTTCTAAAAATGAGGTCGTTTGCTAAAAAATTGATTTGTGAAAGAAATTGATAAAAATTGACAATTATAACAACTGATCTACAATCACAATTAATGACAACACCAAGTTAAAAAAGTCGCATTCCTGCCAAATGCTGCCAAAATTTTTAATTCCTTTCCAAAGCCAAAATTTGTTAAAAAAAATTGTTTCATGAACACTTTTTTAACTAACATAAAAATAAGGAGAACACATTTAATTTCTACAAACGAGCTTTACCAATATATAGTACAAACCACACTGCTTATAATCCATTACAAGGTTTTTCACATACGCTTAGTCTTATTTAACTATAATTAACTGAATTTGACAAGCAAATTTGCTTACTAAAAACCACGCGCTTATGGTTTTTAACAGCTGTGTTTAACAGCTGTTATCTTAACAGTGGTACTCCTGGTTAACATTTTTGGTATGCAACATGATACTTTGGTGTATTTCTTATATATAATCAACAAAATTTATGATAAACTACGTAAATTGAAATTTTGGGTTTAGGCCACGAAATCGGTCATTGGTCCCATAGTGGAGTGTAGTAGGGAGCACAGTATCAGGAGTAGGTTGTAGGATCTAGAAGAGCTGTGGAGTGTGGAACTCTTGAATGTAGGAAGTAGGGGTTATGGTGTATAAAGTAAAGTGTAGGGAGATGTAGGGTTCTAGGATGTTACTGTAGGGTGCCAGTGTAGGGAGGTGTAGGGTTCTAGGATGTAACTGTAGGGTGCCAAGTGCAGAATCCGTGGACGTTACAATATCAAACCAACTGATAAGTGCGACAGCTACTTGTAAAATTGAAGTGTCTACGTTTTGAGCATATATATGTCGGTTTTTATATGTGCGTGTGTGTTTGTGACCATTAAAGTCCTGCACAGCTGGCCAGGAGCAGCAGTACCATTAGCCTTTGCTTTATCAACAGCTCAGCGTATTTTTGTGCGTGTGTATGTGGCATGTTGCAGCGGTTGCAACTTATGGCAAAGATAATGGCACAAAATGGAAAAAGATTTTACTATTTAAGGGGGTTATTAGCAATAAGTGAAACGCTTGTAAAGGGCAGTGAAAGCAATCGTTATCTTTATACTCTGTTCTTAAAGAAACATGAGTATTTTGGATCTTTGAGATATTCACATAAATTTTATAAATCAATGGGAGTTGTAAAAACGTGCTAATTAATGTTAATTTTAATTTTTTAGTTTTGAAAGTGTGCTATGTGATTTTCAGTGCATTTTTATCATAAGCATAATTCGAAACAGACTTGATAATTTTGGAAAAAAGATTCTTTTTAAAAAACAAACAATCACACAATTATAAAATACAATCAAAGTCTTAAACCTCATAATAATATACGTTTCAGATGAAAAGAATTTTCTTTAATTTTTATGAAATAGTTCTTCTAATATAAACTTTATACTCTCCATTTGTAAGCAAACTTTTGCTTTGCCTGACTTCAAATCAGTTTTAATATCGTTTTCTACCTGGAAAACCTGGCGTTATCCCAGTCAACGTATCGCAATCGTTTAAGCCATTTCACACGCTGCTCTCACACACTTGTCAGCTGCTTTCGACCATAACTGTGGGCCCTCAGTCGTCTACAGACAATGCGTTAAACCGAATTGTCCGGCAGTTTCAGCAAAGCTGTCACCCACTAACTGCTTTCCCCCCCGGCGCCAATCGTTGTCAGGCAGCCCCCTTCATGGCCGAACTCAGGACTTAGTAGCTGCTGCTGAAGAACTTTTAACTAAGTAACAGCAGCAACAATAAACCGCCAAGTTGGCCAAACAGGAGCACAGGACACGTGCCAGAACTGGCCGCTTGAGGCGCAGCTGCTCGCTTATCGCTTATCTGTGTTCCCTGCACAAGCCCCGACATCCTTTCTTTGCCTTGCTCCTTCCCTATCTCTATTTCCTTATTTTTTGGTTCTTCTTCAAATGAAGCAAGGCAATACAAAAGCTGCTTATATGGCAAGCGCACTTCTTTGCCACTGTCGCCTAAGAGTATGCTACACTTTTTATGCCCATTAAATACGATACATGTAGGGTATAATGAAACTTACCATAAAGGTATTAGTTGAGTAGTTTGCGAATGCATATCATTACTGTTTTATTAAAAAGTATAATAGAAAATTGTTTAATATTTTTTTATACGTATTTCAGCCCTATATTACTTTTAGTTTTCTTCTGCACTTCACATTTAACTACTTACAATAGGCAATATAAATCTCATATAAATATGTTCTGATTTTCATAGATTTTAACTAAAGTGATGAATAAAATTGTATATCTATCGCAAGTTAATTATATTCTATATTATGACGTTAACTTAATCCGAAAAATCCTGTCAAAGGCAGAGACCATTGCGGTTATAATTTTTAAAACAAAAATTATTTGTTTGTTTTTTTTTTAATTTAAAATACTTTATATTTAGCGTAAGAAAAAAAATTAATACTAATAATAATGATATAATAATTAAACTAAATTTTGTGTTTAATAATTATAAATATAAAAAATTATTTTTTTTTAATAAAAATTTTATAAAAATTGCAAATTACAATTGAATGCAAATGATTTTGATTTAAATGCATTCACGATGTGTGGCTATCCCATATCTTTACCTTGATTTATCATCTGTGCTTAAAGGACCAGCATTAAGGAGTCCTAAATAAGGACAATTGAAAAATAATTTTTATTATAAAAATTTTAAAATAACTTTTAATTTTTAAAATAAAAATTTAAAGTAAGAGTTTTATTATGCTATTTTAAAATAAGCACTTAAATTTAATTACTAGACCTCGGATTTAGCATACTTCCTTGTTTTTCATCGGATTGGTACCAAATTTTGTATTTGGACATTTTATGTTTCAAATATTACAAATTTTAATGCATATCAAAAAATATGCAAATATGCAAAATCCGAGGTCTATTTATTATATTTAATTTAATAAAAAGTAAAAGTTAAGGTTAATTTTAATAACAAAAATTATAAAAAAAAGTATATCCTGTTTCCAGGATATTGCATCGCAGATTTGTCTATCCAAAACTCTCCCATTAATCGATATATTTTTTTTCTGGTTTTGATTTTTTTAAGCTCATGAATTTTTATGCTATTTTGGTGAATATTGAAATTAAAGATGATATTTATAATTCATCTTTGATCAGCTAATATATATTTTTATATCATTAAATACTATAGTATTTATATATACTTTCAAATTAATTAGCAATAATAAATTGAATTTTAACTTATAGATTTTTTTGAGCAGATTTTAAAGCGCTTTTTAGAAGTTTCTATTTTGAATTTTCTGCTTTGCCAATAAAGCTTAACTCAAGATCTAATACGCCAATATCTATTTATTCTATTTATCTATATGATAAACCAGATTAGTTTACTATAATATAAATAAAAGAAAGAAGATTTTGGGTATCTCCTGGTCGAGCACTCTCCACTCCGACAGGACTCATTTATTTCCTTTTGCCATTGTTGCTGCCATGTTGTTGTCTTCCATTGCAGCAGCTGCTACTGGCTGCTACTTAAGCGCTGAATGTGAGCTTGTAAGTGAGTGTATCTATGTGTGTGTGTGTAAAATATACTAGCATCTTTAGTAAACGTTTAGATGCTTTTAATAGCTCCCTTAAACAGACAGAGAGAAAGGAACGTTTACAACCTAGCATACAGTATGTATGGAGAACTCGCCAGTTTGCCACGTGTTTGTTATCATCTCTCTTTTATTCTTGGCCAGACATTTCTTTAATTATCCAATTACAAAGTCACAAAAAAAAATAAACGTTAGTAGAACAAGAAGACAGCTAGTAGCTGCCCCTTGTCTTTTGTGCACACATTTAATGTCCTTGCACATTTCTTTTAAGGCTGCGCACTTAAGGATACTTTTTGTGTCTGTGTGTGTATTTTCTTTTTATGAGCGTACTCGTATTTAGATGCTCAAGTGTTTTGCAATTTCTGATACACTTAAGAAAATGGTTAACTTTCCATTGGAAAAGTTGACAGCTCTTTGAAATTTAGTTCAGTTTTGGCTCAATATGAATTTAGTTAATAAATAAGGAGACAAAAAAATCTTTTTTTTAAGCAAATACCACCAATTTTGAAACATAACACTAGTTTACAGCAAAAAAGGAGCTGGGCTCTCATATACTTTTTTTGATGTATTTTTGGGCGCTGATTTCAAAAACGCAAACCATTTATTTTTTCAAGGAGGTCTTTGGACTAATTTATTTATATCTACATCAGATCTTATTAAATCTTAAATAATGTTCCACAATTCAACCGGTAATTGTATCCCCTTTCTAACGGTATGCCGTTTATGCAGATCGAATAAGAATTAAAGCCAGTACAAACTCTCAAAGTTTAAAAATGTGAACTTTTTTTGCATTTTTGAAAAATTTCTGAATTTCAATTGGTCTTTTTAAAATTTAAAAAATTCGTTTAATTATTTTTTAAGATTTATTATGTTAGATAATTCTTTTACAAATATTTTAGGTACACATTTGTACAAATCGGTCAGTAAATGTGATAGTTATTTAGCAATTAGTAAAAACACCCAAGACGAAATTCACCTTGTTCATCACTATTTCAGCCAGATTTGAAGATGAGAAGTTCCAACTGACTAGAAATTTTAGCTATTGCAGCGATTTAAATGGATTGTTTGCATTATTTTGAGAGAATCATGATCCTGAAGGTTGGTGCATATTTATCGAATATTTTCGCTTTAATTTTTCCGTAGACAATATGCAACATTTTTTCTTTCAATATACTAACGCATCACTGTTTTCTCTCTTAAATAGTAAATTTTCGTCAAATATGACTAGAAAAGTGATGAGCGAGGTGAATTTTTTCTTGGGTGTTTTTACTTATTGCTGAATAACTTCTACATTTATTGACCGATTTGGACAAATTTATACTTAAAATATTCTTAAAAGAAGTATCTAACATAATAAATCTTAAAAAGTATTTAAACGAATTTTTTAAATTTTAAAAAGACCAATTGAAATTAAGCAATTTTTCAAAAATGCAAAAAAAGTTCACATTTTTTAACTTTGAGAGTATGTAGATTTTTTAATTCTTATTGCACGTAAAATAATTTGTAAACTAGTGTAATAAAAGTAATGCAATTATTTTATGAAAAATTAATTAAATTTACTGAAAGGCTTAATCGACTCGGCTGTTTATGCTGATCAAGGTGTTGGTTCCATTTGCTTGTTTGTTTTACTTATTTTAACTACTTTTATTTAAATAAAATGTTAAATGCATTTTGGTGAACTGGCATACCAAGCTATTACTAATCCACCATTTATACCAATCTAAACTTTACTAATTGCAGTTTCTATCTACGGCATTGCATATTTTTCTTTGTTTCTTGCTTGATAATTTTTGCTCAGTGTATTGACCACAGTTGACCTTTTGCCCACATATGTTGCTGAGGTGCTTTAAGCGGATTTCAATTGATGATAAGCTCTACTGTTTACAGCTTCACAGTTTACATTTTGCCGAGCCATCAGAGCCTCTGTTGGGCTAATAAATGTGCCACAAATCCAAATTAGTTTTGTACTACGAGGCACAATCATCTTCATCAGCATAAATCGAGTGTGGCATGTGTGGCAATCTGGCTGGCAGGCTGGCAAGCTCGTTAAACTCTTATGCCATCACATCGTTATATTCTCTGGACCCCGAAGCAGAAGTCAGGAGTCAGGAGTCAGGAGTCAGAAGTCAACTGCAGAGAGCACCGACAGAATTTAATGCCGTCAATTGACTGCGTGAAATGAGGTTAATGCTCAATAATGCATGCGAGTAAATGCTTAAAGCCGCCTGAGCTTTGAGCCAACCAACAGTCGACAGTCAACAGTTTTGTTTCTCCCCCCCTTCACTCTTTACTCTTTACTCTGGTTTTGGCCAGAGCCAGAGCCTGATCCTTTTACTGCAGCAACTGTGGTGGGCGTGAGGCATGAGGCGTGGCACGTTATCGATGCATTGACACAAATGTTTGCAAGCTCACTCGTAAACTCCATATAGGGAAAAAGTATATATATATTTTATATATACAATATTTCTGTGCAGAGGATTTTTACGTCAATTACTTTGCACTGATGGCAAGGCAAAAATTACAGTGGGAATTGTGTATGTATAATTATTATATATTTAATAGGAATGTCTTAACTGATTGAATATAAAACTTTAGAAAAAGTCATTTTGTACATTAATAATGAAATATATTCCTCAGAATAATTAAAATATTTTGGAAAATTGTGACTTATTTTTCCTTCTATCGATCTTATGATTTGTAGTAAACTTTAAGAGATAAATGAAAATAAAGATGCTCTTCAAATAGGTAAAAAAAATTTATATTAAATATATGTCCCACAAGAAGGTCCATTTGTTTTTATCCATTTTTTCCAGTTTAAAATAATTTTTATGCATTGAAAATCCATGACAATTAAATGAAATAAAATGAGAGCTTATCGATTTTAATTTATTTATAAAGATCAATTATATAGAAAATTCACTCTCGATTTTAATTTATTTATAAAGATCAATTATATAGAAAATACACTCTCAACAAGTTTATTTGTCAATTAAATTGTTCTTAATTGAAATTGATATAATTTTTGTCATTTTTTGTATAGGCCTTCAATTACACTAGGTAACAAAATTTAGCTTTTTTTTTTGTATATTTGATCAAACCTACTTTTTCTGATACATATGGTGCCCCAGATGACGAAAAACGACTTTAAAAATTTTTCTATGGTAAGACTTTTTTTTTTAAATTTTTTGAAATCTGGTATTTTTTTTTAAGCTTTTTTTCAGAGGCGACCCTGGAGATTTTAGTATTATTCGAGAATCTTACAGCCGATTTTCAAATAATTTACATTTTTCGAAAGCTAATGAATGTATCTATTAATCATACATATACTTTATTAAGTTTAAATTACTAGTTTTGCAGCTATTTAATTTTGAATTAAAAAATGATGATATTTTGTGCGGTATTTTTTACGATTTTTTGACTTTAAAATTCGAGGAAAAGTCGAAAAAAAACTTTTTCGTTTTTTTCTCCTTTGCTTTTACATAGTTGCATTAATTGGGCGTCATTTAAGATATGAATCTTTAAAATCGATGAAGAGACAACGAAATAACAACATCTTATAGCTAAATATGTTTTTGTCGACATTGACTATTTCTTTACTGAATGTTCTACGAAATTTGGTTTTTAGAGCACCGGGATGCCGCCTAAACTAATTTTTCTGGCCTTTTGATTTTAGAATCACATAAATATATAAATGGATCATTACTTCTGTTATCCAATATAATTTTGACACTGTATAACCATTTTTAAACCACTATGCTGATGACTTGTGGGAATGCCCCACAAGCGACTGCAAAGGTAAATCACGAAAAATGATTAATAAAGCAGCTTAAAATTGCATTAACACTGCAAATTTATATCGGCACTTTGGCAGAGGCGACAGTCTGTGCTGTACAGTGACTGCAAGTGTTAAGGACACACACAAATTAAACAATTTGTAGGCCAGGCCAGGCAGGATAGTAGGACACAGAGAAGCTGCAGCACTCAGTGTGCCATGACGTTAGGATATATGTATATATATTAGAGACGACATAATGTCCTGCAAATTGCGTACATTTTTCAATTTAATGAGGTGCTTATTCTAAATTTACACATGCATGCACAGTCACAGGATACAGCCAAAGGACTCATCGAAATGCGAATGAAGCCAGAGGCTAACTGACAACTCCAATGTGAATGGACGCGTCCGGCAGGACCATTAAAATGGTAAATTGTTGCTGGCCAAGCTCAGCCAGACGTTGCCTAGAAATAGCCAAGTTTCTTAGTCATATGCTTGGTCATGTGATTTCTCTGCTCTCTTGGCCATACACTTGTAAAAAAAATATGATCTCAAATTAAGAAAATCGAACAAAAATAAATTAAACGCAAAAGTCACAAATTATTTATATTTCTTTGCAGAATAAGTATTTGGCTGATTTAAAAATGGAAACGTAGAAATGTAAACTTTTAAGTTTGCTAAAAGTTAATTCATAAGAATATTTCTTTTTTCATAAAATTATAAAATTTTGCCAATGTGTCACTTTTTTGCCATAAAATAATTCTATAATAATAAACAATATTTTAATTATACTGCTAATTTTTGTGAGAGAGGGATATTATGTCGCTTTATTTTAAAAATATATACAACTGAAAGTAAATTTCAATATTTTCAAGAAAGTAATTTCAATACATTTTTATTTTTCTTTGTAGTTGAAATCAAAGGCAATGAAATAAAGTCATTCTTGAAAGAACATAAAAAGAAAATTTACGACAAAGTAATATATTTAAATATTCTTTTAATGTAGAAAGTATTTTCCTCTTTTTATAGAAAATTTTATGGAATTTATAAATAATATTAGTGCATAAAATATTTTTATACTAACGTGTAATTTAAACATAATTATCTTCGTTTTAAGAAAATCGAAAGTGTACACTTTCTAAAAGGTACATCGATTTTGTAATGCCTTTGTTATATTTCTTTCTGAGTGTACATACACACACTCAGCTACTAATTCATTCACTTGGCCAGATTACTCATACGTCGCGTACTCTCAGTGAGTGTCAGTCGCAGTGGGCACAACGCCTTCACAGTTCTCTTGGCTAACACATCATTATGCTTATCGCTGAGCAGTATGTCCTCGACATCGGCATCGTCAACGTCAAGTGCTGCAAGTGTTGCCTGCTAGGACACACAGGATACACACACCCGTTACACTCACACTCACACTCAGCCTCATCTATGTCCTGTATGTCTCTGTCTCGGCATATGTCAAGTTGCTGCTAAATGCCACAGAGCGCAGTTCCCCAAAAGTATGCAAAACTTGTTTGCCAACACTTTGTGAAGAGAGTCTCGAGGGGAGCCAGGCGGCATGTCTTTTCAAAACTATATTTTTTGAGACGGGTTGAATTAGATATGTGAGTGATCCCAAAACATAAGTACCTGAGTGTCAAAGTATCTTGCATGTCAAAGTAAAGATTTATAATGAATATTTCTTGAGGTGCATATGAAGCAAGTAGTTGGGTATATAGTAATTTGATAATTATCAGAAATTTTAGATAAACTTGATATGCGTATGGGATACAGAAATGAACATATTAAATTTGGTGTTTCTAGCTCTTATTGTTTCCGAGAACTTTGGGTTCATACAGGCATGTATATTTAAAATATTAAAAAAAAAAAATATATAAAATTATAAAAAATACTTGGAATTAATATTACTAAGAAAAATACAAATATATACTTTTAGCTAAGACTTATGCATGATGACTTATAAATATAATATAATCTGTAAAGATATAAATGCTTTGATGTAATATACATAATTATGAAAACCAAGTAGAATTAATTAAATATCACATGAACAAGAACAAAACGCCCGATTCTGATTAAACTTGGTCAGATTGTACAAATAATAATTCTATAACGAAGTGTTGAGTTTGATTTCAATATCTTGAAAAACAAAAATGTTTCTCATACAAGCACTTTTCGACAGATTGTTTGTATGGGAGCTATAAGATATAGTGTTTCGATTTTGATGAAACTTGATCGGATTGGTCAGATCACAATATTACATCGATATGCCTAGGTTGATTTTGATATCTTGAAAAACAATTTTTTGGACCGATAGTTCCTATGGCAGCTATATGATATAGTGATGATGATACCCTTTTGCAAAGGTATAAAAATATAATTAAAGATTTTAATTTTTAAAAATCTATACATTACTGATCTTTACGTTTCCTGGTAAGCCCAATTAATGTAGGCGCCTTGTCCGTCTGTTTATTATAGTACGGAGTATTCAGATATTATTGACATCTGTGTGTCCCCATAAGCCATTACTGGAGATGGATGTTGATTAATTTTCCAAAACGCTAATCTGCAATCTGCAGTACGCATTTTTAGTCCTCCGTTCAGACATTAGCCCAAAGTGCAATTTGGAACAAGTTATCTGAACATAAGTCTTCTAAATACTCATCAATTGCTAGCAAATCTCTGGCTATATTCATTAGCTAACATTTAAGTGTAACATTCAGATACGGTTTACATATGTACACAAATGCTCTATTGCATTTACATATTCGGTTGACTTGAATTTAATTTATAGACTGTAATAAAAGCGGCAAAACATTTGCTCAAGGTAAATGGCCAGGAATACACAAACAGCGTTGATAATTATCTGTAAGAATTTTATAACGATCAGATGATAAACACATGGGTAAAGGTAAAGGTATAAGATGGTCGGGAATACCCGTCAACAGCAACCTTACAATGAGTAGAAATAAGCCAGACCTGAATAAACGGCATCTCCCAGTCGTGTACTTTAGTCTACAAAATGTTTTGCTTGTTTCCTTTTAAGTCTGCTCTACAATTTAATTAAAGTAAACATCTCTGACATTAGGAAACCTTTATTGGCTGCACTCTTGAAAACAACAATGGCATTATACTCTCATTATCCGACTTTGGATGGCCACGCTTCAGATGCCAGACACAGACAGTAAAAACTCTCAGCTCGGAAAAAACCTCAGTGAAAAACGTCAGGCAACAATGTGTTAATGAGCACAATAACAACAGAAAATACACATAAAAATATATATATACATACACGCATGCTATACAACATATATTGCTTCGTTTTTTGTTTTTTTTTGGTTTTTGCTGGCCCACCACACTGCGTATGCGTAATTTTTCACTTATGTTGCCTGTAATGACAACAACTCGTTTGAATTCGCTGTCTGGTTCTGTGTTATGCGATTCACAGCAGATTTTTATTTTGGCCACTTGATGTCTGGCTTCCATTCATGCCACTCACGCCTTCAAAGTCGTGTTGAAAAAAAAAAGGAAAATTAAATTAAAATTTTAATTAAAACAAGCACTTGTCTTTGCAGCAGTCATGATCTTTTGCACACGCAGAGAAATATTGTTCAGTATTTATGTTAAGCTTAATCTTAACACTGTATTTGATGGTTCTTAAATGTAAAAATACTTAAATAAATTATAGTTAAATTATCGTGATTTAGCTCATCATAACATCAATATCTGCCAAATGGTAGCCTAGTATTTTGATTGTCTAATTATAATTTAAACTAAATAAAGTATATGTATAAATTATAGGCCCTTTTATTAGCTTTTAGAAAACGTAAAGCATTTAAAAATCGGCTGTAAGATTCTCGAGTAATGCTAAAATCTGTAGGCTTGCCTCTGAAAAAAAGCTAAAAAATAAATACCAGATTTCAAAAATTTTTTAAAAAAAAGTCGCACCATAGAAAAAATTTTAAAGTGGTTTTTCGACATCTGGGGCACCATATGTATCAGAAAAAGTTGGTTTGGTCAAATATACAATTTGTGTGTTTTACCTAGTGTTATTATATAAATTAGCAATTATGCATAAAAATATATCCTTATTTCTTCAAAAACTATATACAAATTTAATTTTTCTTCTAAAACTTTGATTTTTAACATTGTGAACTGTTTCCTCAGATATCAGATTCTTCTTCTAAGCTTTTGCCCAAAATATCTGCACATATTTTGCTCAGTGCATATGTCACTTAACTTTAAATCATCAACTTTAATGAGCACAGACACAGAATATTTTTTGCTCAGTTTCTTAGCAACACACAGCGGCTCAAATGTCAACCAGACAAAACTTTTTGAAGTTGCTTTATTTAAATCAAGAACTGGAACTTCAATGCATCTTATGGATGCGACTCTGACTCCCGCCATTGTCTGTGCTGTGCTTTTGTCTGCCATTTTGGCATTGTGTTATTTCTGGGTAGGGAGTTGGGTTAAAAACGCGGTTTTTACTACTTATCTGGCTGCCTGTCGCTGACGTTGAAGTGTTGCGAGTGCAAAATGAGTTGAAAAGGTAATTTATAAAAGTGGAGAACAGCAGCAGCCAGGCAACACCATAAGAAAGCACACCAAAATGAATATACAGCGGCAGGAAAATACGAAAATACTACAGATTGCTATATGGTACAGTGGAGCCAAAGTGGGTTTTTATCAGACAAAAATTCTAAAGTCCTGAATCTTTTGATATGTTTTAAAATATGGCCATCTTTTTATTTATAAGCTGGCAAAAAGAGCAGAAGTAGACATGTTTATATATATATATATTTTTGGGTACTCATGTTTTATTCACTAGGATATTTGTTTTTTAATTGGTTATAAAGAAAATTGATTGCAGCTCTATAATCAAAATACTTGAGCAAAGTTTACGATATATTGTGTACTTTATAACACCTATTTCTGACTTTATTAACCAAAAAACAATTAATTACACTAGTTTACAGCAAAAAAGGAGCTGGGCTCTCATATACTTTTTTTGATGTATTTTCGAGCGCTGATTTCAAAAATGCAAACCATTTATATTCAAAGAATGGTTTTCGAGTAAACCGCGAATAGCCAGTTTTTTGGCAGTCTTTCGACTTATTTGTTCATATCTACATGAGATCTTATTTGATCTTAAATAATGTTACACTTACAATAGATAATTGTACCCTCTTTCTAACGGTATGCCGTTAATGCGGATCGAATGCGAATTGAAGCCATTATAAATCTTCAAAGTTGAAAAATGTGAACTTTTTTTGCATTTTTGAAAAATTGCTGAATTTCAATTGCTCTTTTAAAAATTTAAAAAATTCGTTTAAATAATTTTTAAGATTTATTTTGTTAGATAATTCTTTTGCAATTATTTTGAGTATACATTTGTCCAAATCGGTCAGTAAATGTGGTAGTTATTCAGCAATTAGTAAAAACACCCAAGACAAAATTCACCTTGTTCATCACTATTCTAGTCATATTTGAGGAAAATTTACAATTTAAGAGAAAAAACAGTGATGCGTTAGTATATTAAAAGAAAAAATGTTGCATATTGTCTACGGAAAAATCAAAGCGGAAATATTCGATAAAGATACGCCAATCCTTAGGATCATGATTTTTTCTTAATAAAGCAAAAAATCCATTCAAATCGCTGCAATAGCTAAAATTTCTAGTCAGTTGGAACTTCTCATCTTTAAATATGACTGGAAAAGTGATGAAATCAGCGCTCAAAAATACATCAACAAAACTATATGAAAGCCCAGCTCCCTCGATCAAAAAATAATTTGTAAACTAGTGTTATTAAAGTCAATATGTACTTAAAACTTATGAATGTACTAAATAATTGCTCTCAAACAAGAGTTACTGAATTTATTTTGTCAAAAAAGTAATTTACTTATATTATATTAACTTTTAGGAGAGATATTAGAAAATTAAAAGAATAGGGTAGTATTATTTTTCTATTTAAAAATTATTTCATTACTCTTAATAAAAGACTTCGCTCAATAAATGATTAACATTAAGTGATTTTTTGTAATATAAACTATAACTTTAATTGTTTCTGTGGATCTGTATATATTGCATATGTCGATTGTTATTAAATTAATAATTAATAATTAAATAGGATTGTGTATTTTGATTAGTTTAGGATCAAATTTGCGTTGTCAATAAAATAAATTTCATATTAAAATAATTAAATAAATAAATTAATAATTAAATAGCATTATGTATTTTGATTAGTTTAGGATCAAATTAGTGTTGTCAATAAAATAAATTTCATATTAAAACAGGTTTATTTATCATAATTTTTTTATTATCGAATAGTATATCTTAATACAGTATATCCAAATAGTTTATTTTTTAAATTGATAAATTTATACTTATGTAATTTGTATTAATTGCTCAAAGTATTACATGTCAAATTATTTTTTTTCTAATTTCTGCGAAATAAATTCTCTATTTAGACCACTGTATGAGTGCTTTATGTGAGTCGGGAATATGGGCAATTATTTAAGAGCTTAATCTGTGCATGTGAAACTTTGGAATTTTCAGTTCACATTAAGCAAAGTAATTTAAGGCAGATATTAAGTTCGATTCTTAGTGCACAGATTCTTAATTAAATAGTAATCAATGGTATCATGGTGATTTATATTTACTTATATCATTAGGTGGCATCTCAATATTGAATTCAAGTTTAAAATTGAAATTAAGTTATAAAATACTCAAAATAAAATAATCGCATTATTAAAATGTACAAGTAACTGTATAATCAACTAGAAAAATTTATAAAAATATATTTGAGTTAAATGAACTTTAGCATTTTTATATATTTTTAATACTTTCTCGAAAAACTTAATTTTAAATTTAATTTGTATTTTTTTATAAAAGCTTAACTTTCTGCCTTTTAAGCTCGTATAATTTGCGTATGGCTCAATAAATAATCTTTATCACTCAATTTATTTGGATAATATGCTAAAGTGTTAATTAAAGCACTTAAGTGTGCTCAAATACTTATTTTTTGCCATTTGTCGAGAAGAACATCTTTATTTATATGCTTTCAGCTCGTTATGCTTTCAACAGACTGATGAAATATTATTATTATTATTATCATCATAACAATTATTGGCATTTGGGGACATTTAATGACCCAAAAACTTGTTAACCAAATGAACATTTCGTAGGAAGAGTCAGCGTCAAATAAATAAAATATAATTTAAGTTTAGTCTAGTGAATTTATTTAATACATTTAAGATTTAATTTCATACAAATTCCAGTAAAATATGTTTAAATATATGTAGTTACTAGGTTAATTGGGTTATAAAGTGCTCAAGAATAAGTGTTATGTTAAAATAAACAATTTGAATAATAAAATTATATAATTATGCTTAGTTTACATACACTGACAGCAGGTAGAATATTCGATGGAATTTATTTATATTACACTAGTTTACAGCAAAAAAGGAGCTGGGCTCTCATATACTTTTTTTGATGTATTTTTGGTCACTGATTTCAAAAATGCAAACCATTTATTTTTTCAAAGAATGGTTTTCGAGAAAACCGCGAATAGCTAGTTTTTTGGCAGTCTTTCAACTTATTTGTTCATATCTACATCAGATCTTATTTTATCTTAAATAATGTTACACAATTCAATAGATAATTGTATCCCCTTTCTAACGGTATACCGTTTATGCGGATCGAATAAGAATTAAAGCCATTATCAACCCTCGAAGTTGAAAAATGTGAACTTTTTTTGCATTTTTAAAAAATTGCTGAATTTTATTTGCTATTTTAAAAATTTAAAAAATTCATTTAAATATTTTTTAAGATTTATAATGTTAGACAATTCTTTTACAAATATTTTGAGTATACATTTGTCCAAATCGGTCGGTAAATGTGGTAGTTATTCAGCAATTAGTAAAAACACCCAAGCAAAAATTCACCTTGTTCATCACTTTTCCAGTCATATTTGAAGATGAGAAGTTTCAACTGACTAGAAACTATACCTATTGCGGCGATTTGAATGGATTGTTCGCTTTATTTAGAGAGAATAATGATCCTGAGGATTGGTGTATCTTTATCGAATATTTCCGCTTTAATTTTTCCGTAGACAATACGCAACATTTTTTCTTTTAATATACTAGCGCATCACAGTTTTCTCTCTTAAATTGTAAATTTTCGACAAATATGACTAGAAAAGTGATGAACAGGGTAAATTTTTTCGATCAAAAAATAATTTGTAAACTAGTGTTATTTATATAAGTGTTTGCATAAATGAACTGGGTTAAGTTACTGTTTCTAAACAAGTTCGAAGATACTAGTCAGACTACACTGACAGAATAACTGAAGGGTCTGTTCAGTTGACTGACAGCAAATATATTGTGTAAATTTAGCTTAAGTACTATAAGTAGAAAATCATGCTGCACATTTTCATTAAGTTTAAATGGAATTTTCAAAGTGCATTACCGCTTCACATAACAACCTCAATACATCAGGTCACAGGGCAGGGACGTGGGGGTGGCAAAATAAAAAAAACTATATAACAAAATAATTGAATTGATTTCTTTTCATGCGCTTAGCAGATTTTCTCATCTTTTGTTTTCGCTTGCCAATTTTCTGGCCAGCGAAATGAAAATTGAAAATTGAATATTTCCGGCGACACAATGGGTAGCAAAAGCACTTTTGTTTTGTCCTTAACCCCCCCACACTTCCCACGCTCCCCCAGCTGCCAATGCGACCTCTGATGCACTTTTTATTTTTTGTGTGTGCTCAGAATTGAAAATCGCATTGTTGAGGTAGGAATGTGGCGAGGGGGCGTTAAGTGTAGAAGTTGCAGAAATATGGCAGCAAACGGAAACGGAAATAAGCCAAGCGCCTTTTGTGCTTCAGTTTTTTATTTTTTTTTTGGAGAGCTTCAAGATTTGTGCGGCAGTAGTTTGATAAAGTGGCACTTTACTAGGTAAATTTTGATTTGGTTTCGAGTTGGGGTTGACATTTTACATTGTTGAAGTTCATAATCTGTGAGATTTTCGAGTCAACATAACAATTTATAAAATAAATTCAAATGGCATCTGTGAGCAATATTAAAAAATGTTCTTCTGGAAATAAAGTGCAACAGCATTATTATATACCAGAGCTGGAGCATTATCCAACGATAAATTTAAAAAATGAATTGCTAGGTACATTGGCATTACGGCTATCGAAAGTCCAACTTTTCCTACCTGCCGAGAGCAAGAGCGTCCTTAAACGCATTATGAGCACTTTTTTTGTTGGTGGCTTCTGGGAGACGCTTAAGGAGGCACGCAGTGAAAGGACGCGAGAACAGTCGCCATTGATGAGCAATATTGCAGATTATATAGCAAATCTGCTGCAAGAATATAGATATCTTAAATTAAAGGTATTTCCACACACCCAGGAGCTGAGCGCCAACTGCATTTCCCAGTACGTTGAGACTAGAAACTGGGAACATAGTCCCATTCGATGCATTGCGTGGCATCCTCATCATTTTAAGCTGGCTATTGCCGGAGTGGACGACGTGGTTCGCATCTATTTCAAAAGGAATCACAATGCTTGCCCGATCCCAGGACTGAAGTCCTCAATACAAACCCAAATTACATGCATGTCCTGGCGACCGTTGTGTGCCTTTGAGCTTGTGGTTGGCTGCCGACAGGGTTTGTGCCTTTGGATTATTGACAACAGTGTGCACTTGGGCTGTAAAATAAATCCTAGACATATATTCAAGCATCCCTCAAATCTACCCATTGCATCTCTCCAGTGGAACAATGATGGCACATATCTGGCCACTGCATCCATTGGTGATCGTGCCATTCTTCTTTGGCAACCGGATAATGGCAAGCTGCAGCCCCTAAGATGCCTGAGCACTGTGAATACCCTGTATCGAGTGTGGAAATGTCAGGATGGCTGGACCACTAATCGTTGGATGTACAATAGCGACACTGTCCATGCCGCTTGCTGTTCACCCTGCGGACGTTTTCTGATATTTGTGAGCAGCGCAGATCCTTTAGTTCGACTTCAGTCCGTGCAGTTACATCTATTACCCTCCAAAGGCTACGATGAGGAAGTGCTATCCGTGGCTGATCTGCATGCAAACATGGTGAATATCAGCAATCAAACTCTCCTTGGAGGCCATGTGCAGCAACTGACATGGGATCCTCATGGCAAATATGTTGTAATCACATTCAAGACAACCAATTCCATAGCCATCTTTCGCACATGTATAAAAAAGTATAATTTGCAAATATCGAATGGATATTATCTGAGCGGCGAATCATATTTCGAATATCCCAGCTACGTTTGCTTTCAGCCACTCTATAAGGATAACAAAGGATCTGTGTTGACTATTGGCTGGTCCAGTGGTCGTATACAGTTTTATGCTTTGGATTGAGATAAATTATTTTGAATAATCTGCCTTTTTTTTATATGAATTTGGTTTTTATAAGTGCTTAAAAGTGCCAGGCTTTGTCAGATTAGTTGTAAAACTGTTTTTAATCTTGTTAAAAAATAATAAAAAGAAAAGATTCTAAAGATGGTCCAAGGAGTCGCTCAGAATATATAAGATTATTTTTTAACTCGGCCAAAGCAAATGGTAACTTAGACAGAACTAAATAAATGAAGTGCAACAAAGAAAACAGCGCAAATTTATTAAGAAAAGATATAAAAAAGGTATAACAAAACTTCTATAAAATTTCACGCTTAAAGCACTTAAGTTTTTGAGACGAATTATGTGATACAGTTTCATTTTTTATTTATTTTTTTTTTTTTTTAATCATTTATTTATTCTGGCAGATAATCAGTGCTGTCCCAGATAAGCAAACGTTATAATATTTCTTAAATGTAATAGAAGGATAGAAAAAGCCTAATTAAATTACATAAGTTTCAAATATTAATGACACTGCCACTGGGGATATTTATTTGCCAGTCCGGCCAGCTATGCCCCTACTCTTAGCCAGGTTAGTCAGTGTCATTATTTGAACCTGAAGCTAAACAGAAGAGAGTTCAGTAATAAAAGTTGAAAAAGTGATTATAATTTAAAGTTAAATTAGTGCAACTATATAAAAGACAAAGGAATATATATATATAATAAAGCATAATTAATTAATTCGAAAAAAAAAAAAAAACAAAAAAATTTTTTTTAAATAAAATTAAATAAAATAACATAAAAGTTAGTAAATAAATAAGAAAATAAGTAAAAGGAAAATAAGATTAATTTAAAGATAGGTATAGAGAGACAAAGAAAAAATAAAGCTAAGAGAAAACTAAGGAAATTTTAAAGAAAGTTAGAGAGAAATCTCTGACCCAATAGAGGAGATGTATTAGCCGGGCTGGCCGGCTAAGCCTATATTCACATCTATTGTGGTCAGGGATTTCTTATAAGATATAGGGAAATATAGTTTTTTAAAGAGGGAAGAGAGAGTTTAGTTGCGAGTACGTGGTATAATGAATTATAGTTGACACATAAAGCGTGAAAAGAACTGTGCAAGGCAGAATCAGTTGTACATACTGGGAGTGTGAGAGGAAAGTAATTTCTCGTTGTGCGACGAGGAACAGAAAAATTTATACGACCGAACAGAAACATAGAGTCGATCTCACCAATAATTAATTTATGGAGAAAAACAACACCAAGAGTTTTTCTACGATTAATTAAAGATGGAAGATTGAGAAGGAGAAGCCTACTGGAGTACGATGGTAAACGAAGGTTTGGGTCCCAAAAAGCAAAAACTGCTTCTGAACAGACTCAATCCGATCTTGGTTAACACTGTACTGCGGACACCAGATACAGGAACAATATTCCAAAATCGGACGAACAAGGGAGACATAAAGTAATTTAGTGGTAAAAGGATTTCGATGCAGTCCTTATGATACTTGCTGATACCTAAAATAATGATATAGGTATTCAACCAAATTTCATCAAAATCGGTTCACTATACTATCTATTGCCATGACTTACAAAACTTTTTTACAAATTGTAATTTGACATTAACATTAACATCTTCAGTATAATTTGTTTTATTATTTATCCATATTTACTACAACTCCTAGTGCTTTGTCAAGATTATGGTCCAAAGTTCTTACACTCAAAGTTTTCTTGTTCAATTTACCAAAACCTAAAACCTGTTTATGTTTCTTTACGTCCTTTTGGTCTGTGGTTAAACTTGACCATTTCAATTATCAGGCACTTGGCATAAATTTGCCAGGACATTCAAATGGGCGCGCTCGATAACACGCAAAGCGCCACAAAGTCGCTTGTTTACACTCGATTTTTTTTTTTTGGCTTGACTGTGTTCTCCATGCAAGGACATACACTACACTCACACTCATGCCATTCGCAACCCAGTTCATCTGAAAAGACCATCCAATCAGAGCTGGGTCCAGTGCTGGCCACAGCTGCGCTTGTCGCTTGTAATCCCGACTGCACTTGTAATGCGGCTTAAAAGTGGACACCATTTTATAGTATAACCCCTCTGTATCCGCCTCGACCATCTGAGGTTTTATATAGTTTTTTGTTTTATTTTTTTTTTTTTGTTTGTTTCAGGACACTTTTCGCGCGCATTTTGAATACATTTTTGAATCAGTGTCGAGGCTGTTTACTTTTAATGCCACTTTTTTTTTTGTACTCCCAGCGAACTCCACGTTGGCATCGTCAGCTTCGTTGTCGTTGTATTTTATGCGATTTGTGTACTTCCGGCTTAGTGGCTCCGGTTTCGACTGGGATTTCCATGTATGTGTGTGTGTGTGTGAGTGTGTTTGTGTGTATGGATGTGGTCCCAATCCCAAACGAGCCATCCACTGTGGACAGTGGACACTGTGATGTTACTTTGCCTGACTGTTTTTAATTGCACACTGCGCTCAAATAGGATTTGTGCATTGTTTTCTGTGGTGGATTTTATATACACTCTTCACTCTACACATTTTTTATACTCTCGCTGTAGAGTAATATAATTTTATTATGAGAAATGTCGTGTCCTAATATTGTTATATTTAATTTTCAAAAATCTATATATATATATTAATGGTGCTGATTTGACTGAATATTCTTTTTATGGTTGTTCGTATCTTTCAGATAAGCTTTCTAGAAAACTTTCCGTAAAAGTCGCTAGCGCCTTAACAGATGTACTCACTGGTAACGTTTACAGCACTGTTAACGTTTACGTCACTGTTAATGTATACAGTACGTAAAAACAGTCATAGTTGGTAGTATTTTTTAAATTAAATTCGAAAATCACAGAAGGTTGTATTTTTTAAAATAATATGAATTAGGCTACATTATTTGAAAGTAGTTCGAATAAAAATAATTTATTTGGCAAATCAACGTTGGCTGGTCAACTAGAATATGATAGGTTTTTTTTGTTTTTTTTTTTTAAGAAGAAGGGAGTAGCAACGCTCGCCGGGTACACTAGTATATTTTTATTGTTATTCTTGAACAGTTCAGAAGCATTATCCAAGTTTATCTATTTCTACTTCAAATTGACAGCTTAAGAGCTATCTTGGCGGAACTTAATCCAGATGACATTTTTTATATGCCGGCTTGATCGCATCACTATATAATGTAGCTGCCATAGAAACGATCGGTTAAAATTAAGTTTTCGACTGAAAAACTAATTGTTTTTGAAAATATGATGACAAAACTCACCAAATTTAAATTTTATTGTGCACGTTAAAAATTTGCACACAAAGTTTGAGCCATTGAACAGTTTGCTGAAAAATAATTCATTAAAAGAAGTTTATTTTTCAAAATGTCTTGTAAAAGTCAGCGATTCGAAAATTTATCTTTAGCTTTATCAGAATTTCATTAAAATCTACCCAAAATATTTTATAGCTTCCATTAAAATAATTGCTCGAAAAATCAGATTTTGTATGAAACAGATTAATATTTTTTTTAAATATCTCCACCAAACACAAGAGATTTAGCTTATTTAAAATATATATTTATAATTATCTTCTATATTATCCGTTGAGAATTAAAATTTTCCTTAAAACATTTTTTTTTGTTAGAGTATATATCTTTAAGGATAACTTTTCTGTCTTGTCTTTTTTTGTTGTTGCTTTTTTGCATTAACTGAAATCTCAGAGCTGCATTTTTTTGCAACCACTTTTGGTCGCATTTTAATGTCAGTTTAATTCAATACCCAGGCGATTCCCTAATGCGCCCGAATGAACCAACGAGTGGGACAGCCCTTTTGTTTCAACTGTAATTAAATTGTGGCCAAAGTGCGCCCAGCGTGGCATTTTTTTATAAGCTTAGTCAATTTGAATGGCCAAGAGTGCAGCTGGCAGGGAGAACTGGGAGAACGCATTTAAAAACAGTCTGGATTAGAGTAGGTTACTCCAATTTGTGGATTGATACATAGTAGTTGGTTCAATTTAATGCCAAGGGGTAGGAAAATAGATTGCAAATTAGAACAGAATCATCAGAATATAGTATCAAGCTCATTATTAATTCGGCGGTTATTTATAAAGTGGTGAAAGGCAACCAACTTAAGTGGGCAATTTTAATGTGAATTTTGACTGAGTGACAAATCTTCTTTAATATTGTACCCACTAAAAATAAATTAAAGGGGATTAGAGAAGAGTACAGCAATAGGAGTCATCTGCGACCATATAAGGTATATATATTATTCAGCGTGATCAAAAATACAGGCTCACGTCTTAAAATTTTTTTAAAAAACAGATCAGATTTTTAAAATATTTTAAAATAAAGTCTCAACAAAGAAATATTTTTGATATTTTATTTTCGACATCGGGGGCCCAATATGTGTCAGAAAGAGTAAGTTTGCTAACTCAAAATAAAGGTAAATTTTGTTAACTAGTGTTTTAGAACTGATAACACTATGCATAAGTATTTTGTATCCCGGCCATTTTAGAGTCTTATTATATGTTAAATGGGTCACTGACGCCGATAAAAAAATTTTAAAAAATAGGTTTGCGGGAACCGTTTTTGAGATTAACGAAAAAAGCTAGATTTTCAACTTAATAAAAAGATAGATTTTGTAAAGTGACAATAAATCCGAAAACAGTTGATTGATGTTAAAGCTGATTATATTTTTTAAAAGGTAATAAAATAGCCTATAAACCTGCCATTTTTTAATTGGATTATTTTTTAATTTATTAGCTTAGGAATAACTTCTATATTTGTCGATTGATATTTAAAAAAAAAATTTATTTATTTAAAAATTAGTGTGCCTAAGATGGATACAAAATACCAGAAATTCTAGTTTTCAAAAAAAATTAAACAAAAAATAGCATTTTTTAAAATGGGAATATTTTTAGGCAAAATTTTAATTTCAATCCTTAATACTCTTCTAAACGAATAATCTTATTAAATAATGTTGTATGGCAGGTTGATGGGCCATTTTATTACCTATTAAAAAAGATAAGCAGCTTTAATATTATGGAAGTATGTTCAGAGTTATTTTCAGATTACCAAAGCTGCCTTTTTGAAAAGTCGAATATATAGCTTTTTTCGATTAACTCGAAAACGGTCCCGGCAACCTATTTTTTGAATTTTATTTTAAACTCTTTTGTGAAGTTCGATAAACAATCAATAAAAATATATAATTTTTACTTTACAACTTATTTTATAACAATAATTTATTTAATCTTACCTTAGAAATATTTAAATTAAGAGTTGACTATGAAGCTTGATTTAAATATAAAATAGCTAACACAACCGACGGTACTCCAACTAATATCGCTTTAAGCTATCGATGTTTTTCCGTGTTATCGATGCTAATGAATTGACTATCTCAAAAAAATCGAATCTAGACCAGAACTGATACCTTGACTGTTGATCGCCGTCAATTTTCGTGACAGGAATTTATGTTTTTTAAAGAAGGACCTCTTATTGTTATTATCAATAAAAAAAAAAAATCGATAAATTATCTCCATTTATTTTTCTTCAAAAAGAATAATTTTGTAGGGTTGATTTGAAAGTGAAAATCGTAAAAGACACAAGAACTAAGTACATTTTTTGTGAGGATTTATATATTTCAAGAATATAATATAAAATAAGTTAATAAATTCTCTTAATTTAAAAACCATTTTCAACTTTACTTAACTATTAATGATAAACAGTGTACTTACTCGACTTAAGTTTTCTTTATAACGTATTCCCCAACTTTACTTAACTATTTTTATTAAATATTGTTCTTAATTATTTAACATTTCTTTAATTCCCGTCAATGACAGACACATGTTACGAAAGCATTTAATTGTTTAATTGAAGTTAAATAAATTTAAATAAAAATAAAAGAACTTATTGAATACACAACAATAAATATGAATATTCGTTTAATAACATAACGAAGCGTATGTATATATATAAATATCTGTGCTGGCTTATAACACATTCCATTGAACAGATCTCAATGCTTTAAATTCAATGAATGACAACCACTTTGGAGATATTTTTTTTTATTTTTTTCCATTTCACAGGACGCGAGTGGACAAAAGGACAAATGAAAGTCAGAGGCGCTGAGCCGAGAAAACAATGAAAATTGAAATCCAATAAGAAACTAGCAATAAATCAAATTTAAATTTAATTAAAAGCCGACACGCCTCGCTGCGGTTGCCACAAACCTCACAGTTGAGGGCGGGGAGACGCAAGGAGTAGCGACAATCGGCGACAAAGTGCTGCAGCACATTCTGCTGCTGTATGAATGTCCTAGTTGGGCGGCAGGTCCTGTTTTAGAGCACCTGGCCGCGCATTTAGTGGGTGTGTCAGCCTCAATTATGAACAACATGGCATGCAAAATAATTTCACTTGTAAATATTTAAAATGTTGGCAGGCAGAAAGCGGGGCAAAGGGCCCAGGCCGCTGGCAAACTCATTTGTTTGCAAAAACAAAACATACACATATACATATATATATACACACACACACATGGCATTTAAGCAGCGTAATGTATACATGGAAATGTAAATATGTACACATGTTTACAAAGCAGCAGAAGGAGATGCTCTGGGAAAAGAAAATAACTTGAATAATGTGCGCAAATACTGAGAGAGTGTGTGTGTGTGTGACTGAGTGTCCTGCGTAAGCTGTGTGTGTGTGTGTAATTACAAAGCACATAATACACAACAATGCACAGAAAATAACTGCATAAAAATATATTATGTGTTCAATTGCATTGCCAAAGGCAAACGATTCTGCCCTCAGCACACACACGGCGTATGCGTGATTTTTGATTTGATTCTCAGACACATCTACATAAATCACATGGCAGGACAATGAAAATACACACACACACACACACACACAGGCCCCGCGGCCAAACTGCATTGTAATTATTATTCCTTTTTTATTATTATATTTTAATATGATTTATTGCAGAATTCACATGCAATTTTAATCAATTTTGACAACAAATATTTCAATAGAATTTGACATTGTAAATAAGTCGAATGTAACATGTTAACATCAACATAAATTCATAGAGATATAAATATTAATATAAATTGTTGAAAATATGAATAAAATATGCGGCAATTAAAATATTATAAAATACATAATTTGTATAAATGTATTTACAAATGAAATCGGGGATTAAAAAATAACAAAAAATGTTTTTCAACAAAAAAAAATAACAATTGTTAAACATTAATCTATAAAGTTATTTGCGGTTAACACTGAAATATTAATGTCAGCTAAAGTGTCGAAGCATGCAGTAATAAAATTTGTTTATTTTCATTTTGTTAAAGAAATTGAATGCGGAATTGTATTTTTTTTTTCCTGGACTGAGAGGTATGTGATGATTCTTATGTTAGTTGATATTACCATATATTTTATATACTAAAACTATTTAAGATTATTAAAAGTGCATTTATTCGGGGCAGCAGTTGAGCCAGCCTTGTTTATCTATTTGCCTAAATAAAAGTGTAAATCTCATAGATTTTTCAAGCTAGCAATATTTATCATTTAGATTTATTTATACGCAAATTAAATAAGCCAAGAAAATTGCCCTTCTCGTCGATTCTCACAATTTAAAGGTAATGTCAATGCAAAAGCAAATTTCAGCGATCGAATGTGGGCCTTCCTCGGCGATTCTCATAAATTACTAATAATAGTACAAGCTATTGGTCTAATAGGGTATTTTACAGTCGAGCAAAATTGACTAAAGAATTATCGCTTGTTATTCAACACTTTTGCAAAAAGATAAATCAATTTGGTCACTTGGTAATTCATCTCAATATATATACAAATTTAATTATTATATTTCATGTCAACACGTGTTAAAGCTGACAATCTACTTTTATTTAAATAATTGTAATTATACCACAACGGATAAATATTTATTAAAATAGATGAAAAATTTTATTTTTTTTTTAGATTTTTGTATTGTACATATTTGGGATAATAACTATTTGTTTTAAATGAGTTTTTGCTAAATTGATATTTGATGAATTAAAGGCAGGAATTGCATGTTCATTCTACGAAATTTTTTTTATCTATAAATTTTTATTTATTTTGCATTGGATTACTTAGAAACTCTTTTGGTATTAAAGAATTTTCACTTGATTGTCATTAAATATTTAGACTTTAATGCACAATTTTTTGCAGTGGCTGCCTGCCTGGCATTCGATGTTCAGTTCACATGATTCAGGACATAAATTCGAGTTTGATATGCTTAATAAAATAAAAATGAAAGCTAAGACACTTTGCTTTATGAAGGCATAAACTTTATGCGCAAATTCATGTGACTTTGCCAAATACAAAAGAAAATTAAATAAAGGCTGAAAGTAAAACAACAATTGAGAACACGGCCAAGTGACACAAACAGGTAAAAGGAACAGATGATGTATAAAAACGTCAACGACGACAAAGGAAAGTTGTAAGTGTCAGTTCAAAAAACATTTGGGTGGAGCCTGGAACAGGATAAGGAGGCAGAATTGTAAGGATACACTTGGCGCACGGTGTCAAAATATATAAAAAAAAATGGAAACATTTGGCGGCACCATTCGGCGCTGTTCTTGACACCTGCGCACATTGGTTGCCCCCGAAGACGGGAAATGAGAAAATAAGCAGCAGATGGAGGAAGGAGGCGGATGCAGCATAAAGGGGAGCTAAGTGGGGCAGTTGATTCTAGCTATAAAAACCCAACTTGGCCAACATCATCATTTTAAAAGGCAACATCGCCAAAAAATTCGAGCTTAAATTTTTCACATTTGCGCAGCGAATCGAGTCAAATGTCCTTAAATTGCCCGTCTAATTGGCATGCAGAGGTCATCCACAGTTCACTGAGCAGGACAACGCGCTGCCACAAATTGCTGCACCTGGTGTGGCATCTTGTTTTGTTGCCCCCAAGTCTTCATTTCGCGCCACCTTCTGTGCTGCCAGGAGCCAGGTGCCAGTTGCCATTTGCCATTTGCAACAGCAGCATCAGTTTAATAAATAAAAAATATTTTTGAAATGTGGCATATGAAAATTATAGCACTTGATATAGGGACTTGCCAATTTTATCCTTTAAAAATATTTTTAAAAGAAATATCCAAACTATGAAACTAATTTGGAATTATTACATTTTTATTTTTATTTAATTTAATTGATGCAGACATTGAAATTTAGTTTAAAATTTAAGTAAGAAGAGAAAGAATAAATACAATATTTAATTATAATTATATTAATTATATATATTAATAAATAATTATTTATATCAACATATTAAGGAAGGGTTATTAGTTAAAAATGTATAATACAAATTATATATATCATATTATTATATTTATTAAATACAATATATTTAATGTAATATTACACTAGTTTACAGCAAAAAAGGAGCTGGGCTCTCATATACTTTTTTTAAGTATTTTTGGTCGCTGATTTCAAAAATGCAAACCATTTTTTTTTTTCTAAGAATGGTTTTCGAGAAAACCGCGAATAGCTAGTTTTTTGGCAGTCTTTCGACTTATTTGTTCATATCCACATCAGATCTTATTTGATCTTAAATAATGTTCCACAATTCAACAGGTAATTGTATCCCATTTCTAACGGTATGCTATTTATGCGGATCGAATGCGAATTGAAGCCATTATAAACCCTCAAAGTTGAAAAATGTGAAATTTTTTTGCATTTTTGAAAAATTGCTGAATTTCAATTGGTCTTTTCAAAATTTAAAAAATTCGTTTAAATACTTTTCAAGATTTGTTATGTTAGATAATTCTTTTGCGAATATTTTAAGTATACGTTTGTCCAAATCGGTTGTTAAATGTGGTAGTTATTCAGCAATTAGTAAAAACACCCAAGTTAAAATTCACTTTGTTCATCACTTTTCCAGTCATTTTTGTCGAAAATTTACAGTAAGTAAAAGTATATGAGAGCCCAGCTCCCTCGATCAAAAAATAATTTGTAAACTAGTGTTATATATATATTAATTGCTATTAAGCGGAAATATGTTTTTTTTAAGTACAAAGTATAAAAACAAATAAAGTATATTAATCGTATATATATTAATGTTTTTATATTCAAAATATAGTTTAATTTCATAAACATAAGATGATACCGTATATTGATTTAACTGATGAGATTTTGTTGTTTGAGCATAGTATTATATTTCTAACCTCAATAATCACAGTAAGGATATTATTTATTCTTAAACATATATTAAATACAATTATAATATAGACTACACGATGCCAATATTCATATTATTTTACGAGTATTTCGCCTCTTTAGGTATTTAATGGATTGTTTCTTTTCTTCTGTTATCTAGCTATTTATTTTAATTCAGAACAATTTTGCTTTTAATCTTTTCACCTAGCTTTGTTTCCTTAACATACGTACATAACCTCTTTGCCAACAACATTCGAGCAGCACGTGCTGGCAGCAAACGCAATCAGCTGATGGGACGTAAACAAAGGCCATATGATAGAGAGAGAAAATTGCAAAAGCAAAAACATTGCACGCTCTGGGCAGCACACAAACACACGGACACAATGTTGCTCTCGCTGAGCTTTCACGCTCTCACGCAGATAAATGTGAACCGTTTCGCTCAGCTAAACGGTCAAAGCAAACTTCACTTTCATTTACAGTTACAGTTTACAGCAGTGGACAGCTTTGGAAGTCAGAATTCAGTTTGCCGTGGCAAGCCAAAGCTTAAGGTCGTCGTATTTAGCGTCAAACGCGCGTCGTCATCAAAATCGTCAGCTCGCATTTTGTTAAAGCTTCGTGCAGGTCGCAACACACGTTCAGTTTCTGTGCAAACGGCGCCAGGATAACATTGTCCTTTCGCTCTGCATATTCCTCGGCACGCGTCGCGCCAATTTATTTTGTAAGTCGTCGCCAGCATCGTCGCATTGTGTAATAATTTGCCCAGGCTATGCTAAAAAATTAATTTTTTATATTACTTGTAAAAAAGTGACCCCATAATAAAAATGAATGTTCTAAGGACTTGTGCTAAGTACATCAATCGCCAAAAGGCCAATTCCTCGCACTCCCGATTTCAGTTTCACTTGACTGGATTTGTTTTATGTCCCTATTTTTGCCATATGCAGCACACCCTGAAGTGTGCCCCGTTTTGATTTTTATTGCCACTGCCACGTTTCACGTTGCCTCCCATTTCCAAAGACCCTTTTTCGGTCTAACCGTACTTCGAGGGTCTCTCTCAACTTTTACATAAATTATTCCTCGCGCCTAGTGGTCCAATAAAAACTCTGACATCTTTTGAAATATTGAGCAGGCGTTTCTATTTCTTTCCTCTTGTTTTTTTTCCTTGTTTGGGCCAGGCTCAGTTCAACCTGTTTACCTGAAAAAAGGAACAACAAAAATATGAGAGGACTAGGTTGAAATTGTGATAAATATAATACAATATTTTTTGGCTTAGCTAATGTTCAACATCATCGATTTGAAGTAAACAAAAATGTGCGGTAATAATGTGCAGTTTGATTTAACTCGGAAATATTTTAAAACTCTATTTTAGTCTAAAAAAAACTGCTTATTATTTTGAATGAAACTTCTAGAAATATAGATTATAAAGTGATTAATATTTTTTTTCCAAAACAAATTAATTAAAAATTAAATTCAGGAACTTATAATAAATATTAAAAATATAAAACCTATGAAGGTCATTTTTAAAACCGAAAAATCAAAGTCAAACTTTTAAAAAGTGAATATCTCAATATAATATGTGAATAAATTTAGTTTTAATTTGTTTAAGACAATTAAATATTCCGCTAATCGTTCATACAAAATTTTATTACAAAATTGACGAAGGTTTGCATTGAAAATATGCTCAAAATTTATAAAAATAATTAGTATTCAAAAAAATTAAACAATAAATTTTCAATTAACTTAAAAATAAATATAATATAGTTCAATATTTAATAAATTATCATTTAAAGTTTGTTTTTTATAAAATTCGTAAAATGTAAACACATTATAAAAATAATATTAAAATGTTAATATTTTATTTAATTTGTCCTGATATCATTCTTTTTTTAATTCTTAAAAATTATTTATAAAAAAAAAACTTCTTTAGGCTTTCTTCAGTGTTTGTTTTAATTTTTCCAGTTTTATTTGAGAAAAGTGAAATTGCGTTTGTTGGAAATCAACAAATTAACATAAATCGTGATTATTTCAAATATTCTTTAAATTGTACATAAAAATTCGACAAATTAAAATAACAAACTCTGGTTAATATATAAAAATAAAATAAAACAAAAATATTACCAATTCGGACCCAAAGCAAATGTCTTTCAAATGCTCTAAAAATGTTCAATTTCTTAAATATATTATTTCTATCAAAAGATTGCGTGTCTATTTGCAATTCAAGTGTTGATTATAAATGAAACCATGACTTGTGATATTTTATATAATAAACCATTTCATTGCCGACCATCAGTCAACCTCTCTGAAACGCTCCTGGGAGCTGTGGTCGAGTCGAGCATAAAAATGACAGCCATTGCTCAGATGGAGCTGGAAATGGAGCTGAAGCTGAAGCCTTGAGCCTGCCACATCATTCTTCATTAGAGCACAGACATGTCAAGGACTTTTGGCTACCGCACAATATATTTTCCGTGTTTTGATATTTTCACAGTTGCATTTCCATAAAAATTAAAATCAAAAAAAAAAAAAATATATAAACAATGCAATGCAAAGCTAAAAACCAGACCAGTAAAAAAAAACAGAGAATCTGTAACGGAACGGTGCGCTTTCGAGCTTGAAAAATTGCCGCAATTAGTACGCCTGGAGGTCAACCAACGAACCAACGAACCAACCGACCAGGCAAACCTACAAACGAGTCCTAGCTAAGCCAACCTGTGTGCCCAAGAAATATGTGACACCAATTTTTTTGGCTCTTTTTTTTGGGTCACATTTGTTGCGACAGATTCTAAACGCTTTTATACCCTATAGCAAAGAGTTTACAAAGGGTATGCTTGTGTCAAAATAAGTAACAGAGAGTTGAACTCTAGTTCTACCAGCCAGTTAACTTTGTCTGCGTTGATTTAAGAGCCTAGGAGGTGAAGGAAAAAGTATCTTATGAAAAAAAAAAATAAATTTAATTTTTTGGTATATTAAAAATTTCATAACAATTGTTTTATAAATCTATTATAATTAACTGCAGTTCAAAAGAAATATTTACGCATTTATTTATGTGAGTTTGAAAATGTGTTACAATAGCTTAGATCTGTGTAGAGGGTATTTGCATAGTTGAGCATACATAGTTAGAAAAATGTTGCTTGTTTATGCTTGTTTAATAGAATTAAGGACAGTTTTTGGCATGGAATTTAAAAGTCAGAAATCGGCAAGCCCTTTCAATAAATTTAATAACGAAGCTTATTGATTTTTAAACACATTTCCCAAGACTGGAGGAGGTCATATAATTTATTAATAGAAAATAAATAAAGTATAAAGATTACAATAAAAATAAATAATAAAGGGACAGACAGCTTAAAACTTTAAAATATTGGAAAGTTAGCAGACAGCTTAAATTGCAGATGTTGGAAAATACACAATTATTAGAGAAATACCCAAATCAATAGAAATAAATAAAGGTTATTTTATAAATATTTGATGTGTAGGAAAATATAACTATGTTGTTGCTTGTTGGTCAGAGAACTTAATTGAAATTTTAATTTTTTACTAAATACCATATACAACCCACAACTCCTGTACTAAATTTGACGTTATTTACTAAGTTACATATTAATAAACGAAACCCCATTTAAAACACCATTCCTGTGCTTAACTGCACTTTGCCCATCTTCTACAATCTTTTTATTAAATTTTAACGTTATATATCGCACTGAACAATATTAATAAAATATATAAATAACTAATAAATGTTGAATAACGTCCCCCTGTTTAAAATGTTCTGCCATACGCCAGTGACTTTTATTTTACGCCTGGATGAATGAAATATTTGAAATATTTTTAGCAATTTCTATTATAAATTGCTGCTAAATTAATAACAAATAATGTGCAAAAGCAATAAAGTGGGCGAGATATTGAATAAACTATTTACATATTTCATATTTATTATTATGCGCTTTTATTGCAAATATTTCTATATTTATACAACATTTTTTTTGTTTTAGCAATATTCATGGCATTAAATGGCGCACATAAATTTCAATAACACCAGTGTATAAATATATAAAAGTTTCCCAAAATGAAACAATAAAAAATAAAAATATAATAAATAAAATAAAGTTGACAAAGGAAAAGGGCAAAGAAGAGAATTTTCGTGTATATAATAAATTATCAATTGTGAAACAAGAAATAATCCAAAAATAAAAAAAAAAAAGTGTGAAAAGTGTGTTTGTGAGAAAGTGTGAAATGCGCGTGCGGATTCAGAATCAGAATCAGAATCAGAAACCGAATCAACAAGCGAATCCGAATCCAAGTTCTCAACAGAATCACCACAGTCAAAGCAAAGGCAAGGACGAAGAAGAGGAAGGATCAACAGTCAGCAGGCCGATGAGGCAGAACAATAGAAGAGCAGCCGGAGCAGCTTATAGCTGTGCCTTTGGTTTGCGTATGCCACCACTCTTAGCAACATCCTTGTTATCCTTGCTGCTCCTGCTACAGCTGCTGGCCCAGACACAGTCAACACCATCGCCCTCATCCATGCAGACGCCACAGAAGCGAGGTGAGGCACACTTCTTCATCTTCTTATTCTTTTTGTTATTTTATTTGAGCTCGCAGGGGCATTGCCATTGTGGTTTAAGGAGGGGGTGGACGAGGGGGCGAATGGCAAATAAATGTCAAATAACAGAGGCACCCACACACTGCCCCCTCTTTGCACACATGTTTGGATATATTGGCCATTGTTGTGTGTGTGTGTGTGTGTGTGTGTGTTTGTTTGTTTGTATGGCGGGGTAAATAGGCAAAAAGACGTCAGCACAAAAGCGCACCACGTTGCGTATACGCAACGAACTGCCGCTGACATCTTGAGTTTGCCTTTGATATTAACTGTAAATAGGTGGAAGGGGAGGGATCGTTGGTTGCGGTGGGGGGCATCATTTTATTAACATTGCATTGCTTTCAACTCGCTGACATAATAGAAAATTGAATTGCTGCTAAATGCGAAGCAACAGCGCAAAAATAACTAAGGGCCTCTCAAGGATCTCGACGCGACTCCACTCCTGTCTCTTGTCTCGAATCTCGTGTTTTATAGGGCCAAACTGCAAGCGATGCAATTAGTTGAACACAACACAACACAACAGCATTGAAGGATGCAAAAACATAATTAAGGCCAGGGCAAGTAAATTGCATTGCATTAGATAATCGCAAACGCTGATGATGAAGTAGAAAGTGGCACACAGTTGACATCGAATGCTCATCGAGGGAATCAGGTTAATGGCAGGAGTGAAAATGTCTATATTGACACCACTAATTGGTTGGGAAAATAAATAAATAAAACCTGAATAGCATTTGGCACAAACTCTAGGATAATTACTGTTTTGGTATCAAAGTTGTTTTGATAATAGCAAAATGTTAACGAGCAGATGCTTTACAGAATTCTAATGAAAATTTTCAGGGATTAAGAGGAATTTCATTATAATTGTCTATATTAAGTTAAGCCAAGTTTCCTGGAAGTAAGCTATGAGAATATTTATTTATTTATAAAAATGTTCCTCACTTCAAAGTTGGTCCTAGAAGCAATATTGTTTTGTAGCCTGGACAACCGCAAAAAGCGAAGCATTATGTTAATTAACATACAAAAGAAATGTTAATGCGTATTTAAAACGCTGACAATAGTAAATAAGTTAAAATTGTCTATTATGTTAAGAGGCTCTTATTTATTTAAGTTTTTATTTATTTAAATATCTAATAATTTCAGATTTCATGATGTTAAATGTTAAATTAATTTAAACAGAAAGATCCCTTTCTGTTATATAACTCTAGTTCTCTGTTATGTTGTTGAGTTTTAATAGGAGTTGCTCAGCTTTATCTATAATTTTCTATTTTCTAGTGATAGGAATTAGTTTTTCTGCTACATGTCTTACATAAAATAGATAATAGATTTCAATTTCGTTTGAGCGAGATACATCTACCACTGTTAAAACATGAAATTATGCAACTATTCAAGCAACGAATTCTATTTCTTGAATATCGTGAATAACTTGCTTTGCTTTTAACTCATAGAGCATATCCTTACAGCTTTTAACTGGCATCTTTACAAACCCACGCAGCACAAGCACATTCACTGACAATAATTATACAAATTTAATTGTCAAAAATGTAAACAAAAATCAGCTGACCTAGCAGATTTGCAACGTAAAGGGTCGTTCACGTGGTTAGTATTGCAAATTTGCAAAGTTACAAAGTTGCTAGGTCACGTGAATACCCTAATTATAATTTTCAAATAAATATAGCATGTGCTCGTTATTTAAATACAAATTCTGAAATAGAGTATATTTCATTAAAAAATATTTTCTTTTCTTTGTTGTAATTGAAGGCTCTTTTGAACAAAATATTTTCAGTATAGCAAATGCCTTAATTTTCAGTAAAACCAACATTGTTCCATATAAAATTTTGTTTATTTTTCAACTAATTTGCAAGTTGATGAACTTGACAGCTTCTTAAGTTCCTTTAATATTTTTCGACTATTTTGCACAATATTCTTCAAAGTTTTTATAAAGAAATTAAGCAATAGCTGAATGCTGAAATTATCAACTAAGAAAAAAAAAAGAAACGCAGCTACGTGACTTAAGTGACGTCCCGGTTGCTACCCGCTGTTGTCCTGCTCCTGTTGTCCTGGCAAAACTGCGTGCGAAGGAGGAAGGTCCTGTGTATTCGCCTTTTGTCTTTTGGACTTTATTGAGCTGTGAGTTTTTGCCTTCAAGTTGTTGGTTGGTTGGGGTTGTTGCTTGTTATCCAAGCAGCCGCACAGTCAACTGGATCCTATGAACTTTTGCTTTCATTTGACGCTTGGGAACAATATTGTATCCTGGCTGGTGTCCTTTTTTTGTGTATGTCTGAGTTGCTCATCTTTGCTGTGAACAAGTTGACTCTATGACCGTCGCACAGATGCCGCGACTCGAGTGCTGCCAGTCGAACAACATGCTTCATTTTATTATGCAACAAAAGAATGGAAAAACTTCCCAAAAACTTGCTTTATATGGCACAAACAAAAAAAACTTGACGCGACATTGTCGTAAATAAGAGGCAAAAACTTTTGTTTTTATCTCACTTGCTCTCACTTGGAGAAACAATGCAGGACAAAAAAAAAAAAAAAAGAAAATAATAAAAAAAAAAATAAATAAATAAACTTGTGAATGAATATGATAAGTTTGTTGCTGTTGTAGAGGGACGCCATAAATTTGTGCTAATCCAATGTGGGCACAGTTTATAGGTGAAGTGAACTTTATGGATACTTGAGCGCCAAGTTGTAGATACTTTATCCTGTTCTTCATATGCATGAATGTCTCTTAGTTTATATATATTGTACATACATACATAAATACATATGTACGAGTGAGTATATGTATATATATATATGTGGTTGAAAGTTTTATGGCTTGTGAAGCATGAAATGTGCAACAAATTGTGGCTAGAAGCTGCAAATAAAAAGAGAGAGTGAAAGGGAGAGACAGAGAGAGAGAGTTTTGCTATGATAGGTTTAATATGGGCCAGGCCAAAACAATTTGAGTTGGGTTAAATGGCATATGTAATATATGTTTATAAGAAAGTTTTAGTTAAGCATAAAATCTGTCTTTTAGTTGAAAACGGTTCACAATTTCATTGTCTTAGACAAATAAGCTAAATGATCAATAAAGATATCAAGAACTCAACAGTTAATTAAGATATGTTTCTAAAAATCATATTTATATAAAAAGTTTTCTTGAATGTAAAACAAAAGTGGAACAGATCTCATTTCCATTCGTTAAGTCTTACATTATTTTCGCAAATAAAACTTATTTATATAGGGAAAAAAAGACTGATTTTTATAATTCCTTCAAAACAAAAGAAATAAAAAATTAATAATATTCAGTCTATTTCCAGATTATCTTTAAATTACTTTAATAAACTTATAACAAAACTGTATCAAAAATAGATTTTATTAAAATTATACGTTTTATTTTAATTTAATTTTGTATCAAATAAATGGCGTTTAAATCGTTAATTGCAATTAACAATTGTTAAACCTTCTAAGCCAGAAATTGATTAATAAATTTGTTGAATGCCAGATTTCACTGTACTATAAGATAAAGTTGCCTGATTCCGATGATCATTGGTCAGACTGATTTAACTATAATAAAGCTGATAATTGCAAAGTTTGGTTTTAATTTCTTGAAAAACAATAAAGTTTTTCATAGAACAACTGATTTTTTCCCCAAGAAGCCTATTAAAATGGTTGCCTAATTCCAATTTTTTCACTATTTTAGCCCAAAACACCTACGGGACCTCAATATTGTAGTTTGATGTTTTTAGAAAGATTCAACACAAACAGATTTTTAGATTGACGAAAAACATGCGACTTATAAATATTTGACTATAGAGAATACATAAAATAAAAATAAAAAAATAAAAAAAAGGATGAAACCGTAAAATTTCGGCTTAAATTTTTTCTTTTTTTTTTTTTTTTTTTTGAAAAAATTGTGCACAGAAATTATTTAAATTTGAAAATTATAAAAATGTTGAGAGACTTATATGTAATAATAAGAATGACAATATGATTTATAATATATTTTTAAAAAATTTATATACTCGTATTCATTTAAGCATAAGTTAATTTAGTATCCTTATTATATAAAAATTGCAATTTTTATTCATTTGAATTGCCCTTTCAAGAGCGTCAATTTTTGCGTTTTGAAAAGTAAATCTAAACTATTTATTTAAGAACAATTTTTAATTGGATTAATTATTTAAATCCACTTTTCTGTCTATTAGCATTACAGGTTTAAAATGAATTTTTATACAGATTGTAACTAAATTTATTTATTCTCTTCAAAAGTCAGCTGATTTTGGCTTTATATAAATCTGCAATAAGTCTTCATAAATTAGATCTTAGCTTAAATTTAAGCGTAGTCGCTGGCTTGATTACTTATACCACACGCCTAACCTCAAAGAACCGCTTCAGATAATATATCTCCAACAGGGTCATCAACAATAGCAATGAGGGTCCAAAGATCGACCAGGCCATAACCTTGAAATGGACACTACCACGAACCTCCATATGTCCATTGTAGCGCACATGCATATATTCCTGCTCATGTTTAATGGACAACAGTTTGCTGGATAGAGCATTCACATTCTCCTGCAGGACAGCCTGTTCGACAACATCGTCGGTGCGCTTATCAGGATCATTGTAGTAGGCAAGATCCTTGACTATAATAAAATGGAACATCAGGATTTTGGGTGTTAGTGTGGAACGTTGGTTATCAAAGCAAAGCGTGTATTTTCCATCCTTGTCGGCTGCAAAGGTGTTGCTGCTGCTGCTTTCCGAATCCGATTGATAGAGCGTGTCATTATCTGGTCCAGCAATATGCACAGCAATGTCCTTGAAGCCACCCTCCATCACTTCATATCGTATTGTGATCTTATCCTTTGCATGGGCAAGTTCATAGAAACAAACCGTATCATGGGCATCGATCGTGATCATAAAACCGCGAGCACCGATAAAAAGCAGCGAAAAATACATTAAAATTGAAAACATTTTTAAATACTTTTTGAAAATGACAACAGTTTCAAGATTTAATATTGTGTGATATAAATATTAAACGTTGTACACATTTGTGTTTGAGATTAGAAATGAAATGTGAACTCTGAAATGTTTCAAAATATGTTTCAACAGGCTTACTTTCGTATGTTCAAACATAGGTTTTAATGGCGAGCCGTTCCCTTTAAAGCATTTAAACTAATATTTTGATATTGTGTTGGATAAAACCCTCATTTTCAAGAGGATATTTACGATAGCTCGGGATTTGTGTTTAAATAAAGTCATATATATTAAAAACAAGACAGAAACGGATATCATGGGCACGCCGAAGCTTTATACCCTTGCAATGGTATTCTACGAAAATTTTTAATACTTTCGCAATAAAATAACTAATTTTTCACCCAATTGTTCCTATGGCAGCTATATGATCTAATGGTCGGATTTTATTGAAAATTGGGTGCAGAAATTGTAATTATTCATTAAAGTTGCCAAGTTTTCTTTTGATATCTTAATAAACAAAAAGTCTTTTCATACAATCACTTTTCATGAAAATGAAGTACCTCCGATTTTTCCTATGGCAGCTATATGGTATAGTGGTCCGATCGGGCTGATTTTGACATACAAGCTACACACAATATCAAGCTTCATATGTGCCAAGTTTCATAAAGATAGCTCAAAGATAAGACTAAAAAAAGCAATTTGCGTGTTTTATCTTTTCGTCGACCGCACGACTGCGTCAAGCACTTTTTGTTTTCTCTTTTCGGGAAACTGATCGAATCTGATGCTTCGTTTGAACTCCTCATTTGGGCGCTACTGAACTCCTATAACTCCTAGAACTAACCTACTTAAGGATACTGGCAGAAAGAGTATTAAAATAAAATCAATTTTTGGCTATATTAAAATAAATTCGATTTTTATATATTGAAACCCACGTATAGTTGCCACTTTAGCTACATGCAAGAGATTGATAAATATACTTGGCAACTCTTTAGCTTTCTGTTGCTCGCTATTCTCTATATTTAAGATTTAAATAATGCATTTTAGCCTCTACTTTCAATATAGATTGGTTGTTTTTCCTGCTTAGTAGAAAGTTCGGTTATTGAACTTCAATTAGCTACTTCAAACAATTCCATAATAAATAATTGATTTCTGTGCTAATTTGAGCTGCTTCAATTGTAAACTTCTGCTGGCGTTTGCAGTTTTCAACACCCACAGAGACTCAACCCCAAATTCAAATACAAATACAAATACAAATGCGATTCAAATCAAATTAAGATGATAAAAGCAAATTGCAAATTGGCAGCTGTCCCTCCAATGCAAACCTCATTCGATTCAATTCGATTCCAATGCGATTCCAACCCAAAATCGTCCTTCTTCAATACTGATTTCTCTGTGCTGTAGCATTGCGTAATGCATATTTTATGTTATCGATTCCTTGACCGGGGCGCGGCCATCAATTGTCAAAATGTCATCCATTTTTAATGACATCGGGTCAACATTTTTGAAGTGCTCTCTCGAAAAATCCAAAGGGGTTTTCATTTCTCATTCCCTTCACGCATAAAAGCAAACTAAGCTGCATTTTAATTGCAAAACAAATATCAAACAAATTGCCATTTATAACTTTATTAACAGCAGAAAAAACCAAAAACAATAAATACGGCAAATAAATTTCAATTGTTTGAGAAATGCAACAAAAAACAAATAAAAGACAAATATTATGCTTTTTTTGTTGGTCAAGTTTTAATACCCAGCTCGTAATCCAATTATGGGGAAAGTGCGAAATTATTGTTCCGTGCAGTTTGTTTGTTCAACGTGTTATTATAAATTTGTTTTTAAATAAATTTCAATTGAATATTATTCTGCAATGTAAATGACGCACAAATTACTATAATGAAACTGTTTTTAGTGCACTTGGGATTTTCATTAGGCGCAATTTGAAAATATATTAATTACAGTTTTTAAGTACAAACGATGTTTAAGTTTTCAGAGTATTGAACTGGAGTGGTATAATATATTTTTCAATTATGGTAAAAATAGTAATAGTAGGCTATAAAAAAAAGAAAAAAAAAGGAAAAATAAAAACATTTGTGTAAATTGTTGCATACTTATAGGCGCTGTTTGTTGAACATTTGTGCGTTTATAACTCTCAACCGGCAAAGTCTGTGTTGTTTTTTAATAAATATTTTTATAAATTTCCTTTGGAAAAAAAAATTAAATAAGTTTTGTTTTTTAATATTCAGTTAGTGTAAAAATGTTTTTACACTAAGCACAATTAAAATCCCTTCAAACTTTTAATGTTCTCGAAATATTAAAAGACACATAATAATCTTATATTAAAATCAAATGTTCTATAGATTGAATTTAAACAATATATTTTGGTACTTTTAGAATATTTATTGTTATTTAAATGTTAGTTAAATAAAAAAAAATAAAAGGCATCTCCAAAAAGTCAAAATAACTAAGCGTATTATATAGGAAGAAAATTTGATTTTTTTAAAGTCTTGCAAATGTATTCTAGTTAAATATTGTCTTAAGCTGCTTTTAAATAAACTCATACAATTTGCACAGCAATAAAAACTTCAACTGACTTATATAGTTAACAGTTTTTGCATCTACAAGCAATATGTATTTTAATAACAAGAAATCAATGAAAATGCTAAAGCAAACTTTATGTCAACTTGAGCTTCATTTTGTTGTATAACCGAAGCTCCAATTAAGTGTCATATTCTAATTTTTGAATAATGATATGATTCAGACAAAGCCAATGTTAAATTTGCATATTTTAAATAACTTGCAATGCGCTTTAAAACGTTTACTCTATGAAGGAGTTTCTCCTTCAACTGGATAGACGCTCAACTATGTTCAAACAAAAGCTGAGAATAGTTAAGGAAAGTACGTATAGAACCCCCATACCAAACGATTATATGGCCAGGCTGAATGCCTTTCGCTTTGCCCAAGCATTTTACAACTATTTGCAGTGTGTGTGTCTGGTATTTTTTTTTTATTCCTTTACTTTCCTATTCTTTTCTCTTTTTTGTGGGTTTTTTTTTTTGCTAGTTTGTTTTTCGCGCTCTTTGAATATCCTTTATGATATTCAATTTCAAATTCTAATGCTTTAAGCGATTAAGTACACGCTTTACGCCACTTAACTTCGTGTCTATGTAGAACGGAGATTCCTTCCCATTCCACCGCCGCCCCTCCTCAACACTTTTTGCCACCGAGAGGTTGCCTCGTTCGCGGTATTTTCTGACTACAGTTACTTTGGGGCACGCGTGATGCTCAGAGCCGACACTTGACTCCTTGGTGGCTCCCCCGCCTACTCGTCATCATCATCCTCATGACATCGACGCTCTTAAGTGCCGGTTCAGAGGCCCAAACCGAGGTTGGGAGTGTGAAATGCTTTTCTATACTCTCTCGCAGAGGGTATGATATATTTGTGGAAAAATTGGTGACATATTGAAAAGACATTCTTAGAATCATATTTTTAAGTCTGATTCGATAACTAATTCCTAAAGCTGTCATAGCTTTAAATCGATTGAGCTATTGTATAAAAAACATATTTTTATTTCAAAATATATAAACCTAACTCAACAATTCTTCTCAAAAAAATGGCAAATTACACTAGTTTACAGCAAAAAAGGAGCTGGTCTCTCATATACTTTTTTTTAAGTATTTTTGGTCGCTGATTTCAAAAATGCAAACCATTTATTTTTTCAAAGAATGGTTTTCGAGAAAACCGCGAATAGCTAGTTTTTTGGCAGTCTTTCGACTTATTTGTTCATATCTACATGAGATCTTATTTGATCTTAAATAATAGTACACAATTCAATAGATAGATATGACTGGAAAAGTGATGAACAGGGTAAATTTTTTCTTGGGTGTTTTTACTAATTGCTGAATAACTATCACATTTACTGACCGATTTGGACAAATGTATACTTAAAATATTTGTAAAAGAATTATCTAACATAATAAATCTTAAAAAGTATTTAAACGAATTTTTTAAATTTTTAAAAGACCAATTGAAATTCAGCAATTTTTCAAAAATGCAAAAAAAGTTCACATTTTTCAACTTCGAAGGTTTATAATGGCTTTAATTCTTATTCGATCCGCATAAACTGCATACCGTTAGAAAGGGGATACAATCGAATCAAATCGGATCATATATCAAATAAAGACAAAATTCGAATTTCATTATAATCAAAATAAGTAACAAACTTTTGCTTAATTTTTTAATAATATCATGTAGTAAAATTATGTTCAGTTTATAATTTTATATGCTGCCTACATGTCATAGGAGCAGCTATATTCTCTACTAGGGTATTTAAAATTCGACAATATAAGGCTAGCACATATATTTTTTTTTTTATTTTTTTCTTATTCGTGCTCAAGGACTTTTTGCGTTGTCGTCTCCTTAGAGCCGTTTGATACGTATTTCATGTGCGTGCAGCTTAGCGTCTGAAGTTGTCGAGTCCCAAAACTCAACTAGAGCGACAGATTTCGTTTCGTTTCGGTTCATATTTCTGTAGATGGTGTTGCAGCTGTTTCTAGGGTTCTCGGGGAGGGAAGGGCGGCTTAAAGCAGCTTAAATTGCGTATACGCCCCTAGTATGGTGCCGTCCATTTGGTCTGGCCGTAATGGTCCCCAGTGCTCACTATAGGCACTTATTTTGCATTCACATGACCAGTAACTTTCAGGGCAGTTGCTTTTACTTTTTCCTATTTTTTTTTTTTTTTTTTTTGGCCAGCTACTCAATTATTATCATGCCGCCTTGGACACGCCCCGGGGCAAAAAGCTGGGTAAAAGTTTTACCTTGTCGACGTGCGTGGCATTTACCTGGGCTTTTCATTCAGGCTCATACTCTGTGCGTCTGACTAGGCTTCATCAAATCATTTTTGTGGCCAATGCACTCGTGCGTGCTCTAATTTGTTTGACTCACAGTTCTCAGAGGACTCACAGGACTCACTGTCTGTCTGCCTATCTGTGTGTGTCTCTCTGTGTGTTTGGATATAGCGCTGATTGCTGTCTGCAGTCCTAGTCGCATTTTAATGCCTTTTTAAAGGTGCAAATGATTTTGTTTCACTTTGTTTCGCCAACTTTTTTGCCAGCTGACAAAAGACTCGCATTAGCCTAATTTTTACATTGTCGCACGTGACGCAAGGACTTGCCGGTGGTGGCTTTGAAGGATGTGCGAGGCAACAACTGCGTTGGCTGTATGAAAATTAAGAAATTACCATAAATGTAAAATGTATGACAACGCACAGACAACAAAATGTGGCAAATAAAAAATTATGTATCCTACTTATTTGGGCGCCATTAAAATTTCTATTAAAGTTGTTAAATATAATTTAATTATAATGGTGAATTTAAAAACCCTATATTCCTTATTTTAGCAGCTTAGATTAATTATCATTTAAACCAAATGTTCAAAATGTGACAGCCGTACATGAGTATTTGAAAGCATATAATAAACTGAAAAATTCATTCATTTTTAGAATCTGTGATAAATAGTAAATTAACACTTCACCAATAAATTATTTTCAATCAAAATGATCTACAACTTTCTTTTAACCAAAAGTTCAACCGAACATGCATTTTTATAATTTAAAATGATAATATATAAATAAACATTTTAGTTCAACATTTAACTAAATAAATTTAAAGATTTTAATTGAAATTTAAGTAATACAAGGAAAAGTTTTATTTACAAACAGTTGACCACAATTTAAAGTTAAAAGTAATAAGTAAACTATGTTTTAAATTGTTCAAATAAAGAGCAGTTAAACAGCTTAAAGTATGAATTTAATAATATAGATTAGTCTACAAAGAGTTTTACTACTCTCAAGCTACTTCAACTTTTGAATTATGCATTTTTCAACTAGTATGTTAAACAAATTTCCATTTACTTTCCATCACGCAAATCAAGTCGAATCGAATTTTTTTGATTTGATGTTCACATTGTTTGGCCCCTAAAGGAAGACAGTAAAACTCTTTTATAGCCCAGTGTAACATAGTATGACAGTCAAGGACCCCAACATAAGCTGTAAAATCTTGCTAATCTGCACTTGTGAGAAGCACTTGAGGATTTGAGGCGAAGACGAAGGCGAAGGCGAAAGGAAAGTAAATCGAGAATTGAGGCAAACAAACGCTGAGAATGAGCTGTAAAAAGGCTCAAGTATTGACAATGGCAACAAGGATATCGCCGAGGCATTTGGGCGTGTCGTGCATGTGATGTGTGTAATGGGCTAATGGGCGTGGTTCTCTATAGATATATATATATATATATATATGTAATACTTATTTGGTATGTGAGGGTGATTGTATGTCTCTGTGGCCATGACAACAAATTGGCAAATTTTGTGTAAAGATTTATTTCAATTGAAAGTGCCCGCCATGAGCTGTCAACATGAGCTCCCTTCCTCCCCCTCTCTTTCAGTAAGTCAGCTAACGAGCTTCAATGAGGCATGCCAAGTATTTCCGTTACATGAAAATATAGTAGAGGAGTTTTGGGGGGAGAGATTGTACAACCTAGAGAGTCTGAGAGAGATATCAAGTGACTTGAAATTGTAGCATTCAAGTTATGCTCCTTTAGGCAGGCACTGTAACTGTAAAACATTTTCCTGTCCTGCTGTACAAAATTTCGTTATGTGTTGCCATAAAATTTACATTAGAATTTCCGCTCTTTCCTGTTTGCAATTTTATTTGCACAGAGCTTAGCAGAGTTTCGCATAATTTTGTGCAACTTTCAGTGCGTACTCGTATTTTAAGTAAATTTACGAATGCTGCAGTATTCAATTGCTTGCAAACATTTTCAATTTGTTGCATACTTTTTGTAATTTCATTTATTTAATGCTTGTGCCTATGACTGCACAAGTTAACAAATTTAAAAAGAAATTCTATACTTTAATCTAAAATAACTTGTATCTAGATTCATTTATTACATCAGAAGCATCAGGGAAAAAAAAGAATACTTTTTCATATAAATGTGTCAGTTAAAGTCATTTAAAAATTTTAAATATTTATAAACAACTTTTACTAAGAAAAATTCAATATAATTCTTATTTTTGCATTGTTATTAATTGGGTATTAATTATAAAATTTACATTTAAGCTGTTGCTAACATAAAATGCAGACAATTTAGATAACCAATTTTCATTACGTTGACTTAAAAGTAAACTAGTTTTCACAGTGCTAAATAAGTAATAAAATTCAATATTTTTATTAATTTCCCACCTTATGAATTTTGCGAAAATATTTTTCAAAAACTTACCGAGCTGATATTGAATTTAGTTAGCAAATTTATTTAAGCTTAAAATTTTAAATTATTATTTATTGCTAATATATAACTACAAGCAGAAATGATGCATAATATCGAACAATGGATTTTTAATCATAATAGCTTTGTGTTCATAAATAATAAACAAAAATTCATGGATTAAAAACATTAACTCATACATAACGAACAATAGTTCTTTAAATATTCATATATATAGTTTTTTATTTGTCATTCAAAGTTCGCTATTTTGAATAGTTATGCATAATTTAGAATAATTTTTGCAACGATATTTCTCATTGTATAATAAGAGTTTACTAATCTGAAAAATTAAAAATGAAATTAGCTCAAAAATTCTTGTCAAGTGGTGGAATCTTGGGTTAAGAACTATTTCTAAAATGCAAACAATCTTGTATCTTTTTTTTATAATTATTTAATATTTCTGTTAGTTTAAAAACAACTTAGATAAAACACAACTAATAAAAATAACAATTCTACAACAAAAATAAGAAAATAAAAAAATTAAGTCTAATTACCCTATAGTAGTAGGAACTAGTACGTAACTGGTGAAATCACTACTTACCTCTACTTAGGTACTTCACTAGCCCTAGAAAATGGGTACTAGTGAAATGGGTACTCATGCTATGGGTGTTGATATGGTACCCATGCTAGGGTGGTCAATACGAGTACCCAAAAGTAAGAAATGTAGTTAAAAATTTTAAATAAATAAAGAAGTATTAAAAAAAAGAAGAAATAAATAATAATAAATATTTATTTTGGTGGTTGGGTGTTCGTTTACCCGTATGTTCACTTTAATAAGTGCCTATGTACGCAGTAGTGTGGTAGGAAGTTCCAGCATTAGCCAAAACACCACCTCTGGATCTACAGGGTATATCCGGTAATTATAGTCAATTTTAGTGATCAAAATGATTTAGGTTAACCAGTTGTGATCTACCCAGCCTACATTGTAAGTCTGATTAAAAAATAAGTGTAAATTGCTCTACCAAAGTAATTATTCAACTTGACAAAATTTCTAAAACTTATTTTGCTCTTTGCCTTAAGATATGTATTTTATTTATTATATTATATTTTTTGTTTCTTATTTAAAAGATAGGTAGTGCTCTTACATAAATAAAAGATTTTTATTTATGTAAACTTGTAAGTGAAAGAATGACCTATGTTTCTAATCACAGCCAGGTATACTCAGTGTCTTTATAAGAACCTACAACTAAACTCTTATCACCTCTTCAGATTTATTTATAAAGAAATGTGAAGCTTTCTATGCCTCTTAAATTGCAGTAAAATTTTCACAATACGCGACCATAGTTCATATATCACAATCATATTTGAATTTGCGGACTTTTGTTTTCATTTCAACCGTCTGGGCTAAGAAATATTGTTAACTAGTGTTTTAAGTGAAAAACAGTTTAATGCACTGCAAGAATCATGCTTTTGTATCCCTTTCTTTCTTTTTCTCTCTGAATCTCTGAATCCTTCTCAGTCAGCTTGGGTCCTTTAATTGGCAGTTTGGCTCAACAGTCGACAGTTTTCTTTTGTTGGCCTCGCCACTCAATTAGTCAAAAGTTCTTGCGCTTGCGGCTTTTTTGGTTAAATGCTTTTGCAACTCACACACACACACACACACACAGAACACATATATACACAAAACACATACACGCACATATTAAGTAGAACTGTACATTTTAGTTCAATAAAAAGAATAAGTAAAGTCGTTCGAAAGAATCGATCATATTAAAAAAATTTTTGTTCAATTTATTATTACATTTGTTTGGTTCGGGTTAAGTTTCAGTCTGGTTTTAATTTTGTATGTAAAACTCACACTTCCTAAATTCTAAATATTAATTGATTATATTTCGTGAATTTTTTTAATTTTTATCTAATTATAATTGAAAGAAATATAATTGAATAAACGAGTGAAATAAATGAATGACCTTTAGCATATTATTATAGTTCTTTTGTTCAGTTCACAGCTCTCTGATCGAAGTTCTTATGAACGAATTGCTTCAACCCTAACACACATACTGTTACATACTCATACACACACACATGCTTACGATATTTGGAATTTGTGTACCGTTTGCTTAGCTTGGAAAGCGTTTTTGCGGCTTTTGTGGCTGTCAGTTGGCGACCATTTTGAATGGACATTGACATTCGCATTGAACGGCTTTGATTGGGTTTAAATGATCCATGGTGTGCTTAATGGGGCGTTATGTGTGGAATGGGCTTTATCAATTACTTATATGATATTCAATACAATTTCTACAAAGATTTCTTTAACAAGGGGCCAAGCTAAGTTCCGTTAGACTAAAAGAAGGGTTTCTTTACCAAAATAATGGCGAGCAAACAGCGGGAAAATACTATATAATTCTATTTCTTTGATAAGGTATAACAATCTATTTACTTGTGGAATTTAATTAAGAAGAGGTGTGGGTAATGTTATTTATATATTTTAGGGGATATTAATAATGCAATGTCAAAAATAAAATTGGAAAAGGTTTACATTTCGCAAGTCTAAAAAATGTTAATTATTTATTAAATATTAATGTTTCTTCGTTTTCTACCATTTTCAAGAAGTCTGTAAAAAAATGAAAAAAAAAATAATTTTTTTGCAAGTTAGATAGTAATATTTGTACTATTTGCAAGAAAAACTCTTCAATAACATTTTTTAAGTCAACATAATCAATTATAAATTTATTATAATTATTATTATAAGAATTTCCGGAAATTAAGTATTACTTTAGGAACATTCAAGAGAAACTTTATTTAAGAATATCTCAGCCTCTGTAATTCAAAATGTTGCTCTTATCTAATCATACAAATGAGCTTCTTATTTGAAATTTCCAATTTATATTTTAATTAAATGTACGTTCAGTGTGATTACAATTCAAGATTCAGTTTAATTATTATACTCCAATTAGCTATCATCTGTGACTTAATTCCAAACAAATTCTCATTCCCTTACTCTATGATTATCTCCAAGGACTTGCAACAATAATTCTCTTACAATTTCACGCTGGCAAATTTGTCAGATTGCTTCTGTTGAAATTTGTGCCCACATAAATCACATGGCAAATTCAATGATAATCAGTTTAAATGCAAATTCAATTAACAAAATGTGTTGAACAACAAATGCAAAGGGCGAAATTTAATTTAAAGAGCTGTAAGGCAAAGTAAATTTGAGGCATTTTTGGGTGTTACAGTTGAAAATAAGTTTTATTTTCCGACGCCCCGACTTGAGAATAAAGACGTGGAGATGAGGCGGGTTTTGCCATGTTGCGTCTGAGTAATCCACAAAAACTCATACACATACACACACACACATATACACCGACATTTGTGGGAGCCACGAAAAATTTAATTTTCTCACATTACTTGTGCATACTTGCAAAGGCCGCAGGCAACAAACCCAAACCTCAACCCAGAACCAAGCCCAAAAACCAAGCTCAGGATGTCCCAACTGGAGTGTGTGTGTGCATGTGTGTGAGCTGCCACACCTACAGCCTTCAATTCTGCACCCCCAACAAAAACCCATCCTGCCCAGAGTGTTTAATGTATGTGTAATATTGAAACAATGTGAAAATTGCGCATACGCACAGTTGTGCCACTTTTACACCCAACACTTTTTCTTTTTTTTGTTTTTTGTGTTTTTTTTTTGTTTTGCATTACTTTATTTGATAAGCAAGTCATTTGCATATGGCAAGTTGACAACCCTACCGCAGCAGGGTGTTGTGTATGCGTTGCCAAGCCAAGGTAAGCCCAAAGGGGTCATGGTTTAAATCAGCGTCGTGTCAAATATGTTGCCAGTTTGCACTGACAACAAACTGCCAAAAAACAGCTCGCAGCAGCAGCAGCAGCAACAGCAACAGCAGCAACAACAGGAGCAGCAGCAGGTACAGTAATGTCTGTGTGTGAGAGCTGTCAGTGTCAGCTGTTGAGTGCCCTTCTCGGCGCTTCTCATTGAGTTGTTAAGGGCCTGCTTCGTCATGCATTCATGCTGTTCAAGTGTTGAATAAATAAAAGCGATTAATGAAAATACTTGAGAGCTTAAATCCAAAAGGGCATGCGTTAAGACATTAATACACATAACATACATTAATGTAAATGCATTTTAATTGCGTATAAGTAATTGACAATTGATGCATTGCAAATGGTTTATACACTGCACATTGGGCGGAAACGGCTTTTTTTTGTCAAAAACTGTAATTTTTAAGCTAGAAACTTGAAACTTGGAGAATTTGCGGCTTTTGAATTAATTTTTTTAAAGCTGCAACCACGCCTTCGCCCACGCCCATATAAAAGAACCCCATTAAATATAAAAATGGATGTAAATTTTCTTAAAATATATTTTCAACTTCTAAATCAAAAAGTTCTTTACTTTTAAACTCGTCCTCATCTCCATATGTCTGGTCTGCAACTTAAAAAGCTGGCAACTTTAAAAGTGCAATAACCTCTTTTGGCAGGTTTTGTGATTTTGAAGGCTTTTTTGAAGTGATGCTTGATAAATAAGGATCAGAAGAATCCAAAGCACGGTGAACTACGTCTGTTAAATTGTTGTCAAATGCAAACGAAGCGTCTCTTCACAAAATTTTTTGAATTTAATCGAACAAATTTCATATTCGCATGATATTACTATTACTACATTTATTAAAATATTTCGAAAAACCGCAAAATTCCGCAAATGCTTTAAAATCTATGTAAATATATATATAATAACACATACTACCACATAATCACTTTTTTGAATCCTACTGTATCTTACTAGATATGCTCCACGAAACACAACTATATTGAAGTTAGATTCAACAAAATTATGGTTTATTAATACCATTGAAAAAATAACGAAACAGAAGCACATATGATTAAATACATATATAATACTTTTCTACATACTTTGATGCATATTTTTCATTTTGAGGTGTTAAAATTAGTCAAACCGTTTAAAAATGCGAGACTGTCGAATATTTACAAATTTTTCAATCAGACTGCGTACAGAAACCACGTGGCACAAAAAGCTAGCTTTGGAGGGCTGGCGTAAGACGAGGGTTCCATAATAAAATATAAATTAAATATTTTCGATGAGGTGGGACAATTATTCAATGGAAAAAATATTGTAACCATAAAAATATAAACTTTTTTTTTTGGGGTTTTTGCCAAAAAAAAGGCTTTTCCGCCCAATGTGCACTGGAAAATACTTTGCTATAACATAAAAGCTCTATAAAATGTCACAAATTATTCTAATAGCACAATATATTTTTAATTAAAATGTTATTATGATTTTTAATCTAAAAAGACTTTTGGCACAGATTCTTTTTTATATTTTATTTTCTTCTTGTTTCATTAAAGACTTTAATAAAATATATATATAATGCGATACACAATATAAACATTTATTGAAGTACTTGCCCAAATATATAAAATTCTGTTAACCCACAATAAATGTACGCCCTTCTATGCGCTTCTCATAAAACAGTTGCGGAACTGTTGCCATTCAAGCTGTTCTGTTTTATGGTCTCCTAAAACTTTAAACAAACCTTTGCCTAGCATATGTTTATGAACGTCTGGCAATTGGCCGGGTTAGGCACGGGGGTAGGACATAATTTTCAACAATTTGTTAGGAGAACGGACTAGAGGAGCAGCAGGCGTGGATTGTGTGCCTTTTGCCTCCATATACAGAGTTAGTCTTCGGGGTGTATAAAATTACAATAAATCCTTGCATTTTAGCTGCAAATAAACAAAGATTTGCAGCGGCAAACAACGAAACTCTCTGTGCGCTAAAACAAAACAGCTGCCTGGGCACAAAGTGCATGCAAAGTAGCATTTGTAAGTTGCCAGACGACGAGTTGAAGTAAAATGGGATCCAAGAAGGATCGCAGCTAGGAGCAGCTCGAATCCTTGCAGCTCGTTTCATTTGGTTTCGTTTCGTTTCGTTTCGTTTTGCGGGCTTTGCTGTTAAATCAACATGTAAGCATTTAATGCGGCGCCCCAAAGCTGAAAAAGCGTTAAATTCCCCAAATGACCATAAATTTTCAGTGTTTTGCCATTGTTGTTGTTTTTTCTTGTTCTTTATTTTTGCTTTTCTTTTTCATTTTTTTTTTTGTATATATTATACTATATATTCGTTTGTAGCTGAAGCAAACGTGGAAAACTTCAACAAGCACTTGAAAAAATAAATGGCATTTTGGGTTATGTGCAATAATAAAATGGAAATTGTGCAAAAATATTGTCGCTACAATCTATGTGTGTATTTGTGTGTGAATATTTTTGAGGGTGACTGTAGAAATAACTCGCCTGCTAACTGTGAACTGAGTTGAAACCAACTGGCCAGATATAATGGCCCATGATATAGTTTTTTTGGGGTTCATGAACTGTTGACAGTCTGTTTAGGGCAAAATTTGATGCATGCGAATACTTTTGGATCGAATATTATCAGCATAAATTTATGTCTGATGTTTGTCGAAATGGTTTTCAAAATATTTGTAAGAGTTATATTTCAACAGTTAATCAATGTTGTCAGCACAGAAATTTGTTAGATTCTTGTGAATATTTTGTAAGATTTATGCGTTACATAAATTTTAAAGTAAGTAAAGAAGAAAATAATCTGGAATTGGATAAAGAGTTGTAAGTCTTAGATTATCCTTACATAAATATAAACAAGTGAATTTTATATTAAATTTAGTATGATATTTAATACAGATTACAGAATGTAAAGACTCTTTGTATAATAAAGAATATATTAATAATGAATATAATTCACTAGTCAGTAAATATAATATCATATAAGAATATTTGACTTGGAATTCTAATTTAAGTTAAAATATTTACAAATATATGAATTATTACTACAGTAAATCATAAAAAAATACTTTATTAAATTTAATTTTTTGCCAAGTATATTTAAATTTATTTTCTTATATTTTGCAAATGTTCACAAATTGGGTAAATGTTTGCAAAAAGCAAATAAAACAAATCTAAAAAGATTATTTCGCTGAAGCCAATTTCTGTTGCAACTTAATTAATTAATATTTATTTAAATATCGATCGATTGCTTAAACGTAGAGTTCACAAGACATCGACATATATTGAATTCGTGCTAATTAAATTATATTTTCACATCAGAAGTCAAAACGCAAACATTCAAAAACTTTAAAAACTAAGATACTATCTCAAAGGCGTAGTTAGGTAGATAAATTACACTAGCTTACAGCAAAAAAGGAGCTGGGCTCTCACAGAGTACTCTTGATGTATTTTCGAGCGCTGATTTCAAAAATAAAAACCATTTTTTTTTTTTTTCAAAAAATGGTTTTTGAGAAAACCGCAAATAGCTAGTTTTTCTGGCAGTCTTTCGACTTAGTTGTTCATGTCTACATCAGATCTTATTTGATCTTAAATAATGTAACATAATTCAATAGATAATTATATCCCTTTTCTAACGTTATGCCGTTTATGCGGATCGAATAAGAATTAAAGCCATTACAAACCCTCAAAGTTGAAAAGTGTGAACTTTTTTTGCATTTTTGAAAAATTGCTAAATTTCAATTGGTCTTTTAAAAATTAAAAAAATTCGTTTAAATTCTTTTTAAGATTTAATATGTTAAATAATTATTTTAAAAATTTTTTAAGTATAAACTTTTCCAATTCGGTCATTAAATGTGGTAGTTATTCAGCAATTAGTAAAAACACCCAAGAAAAAATTCAGTGATGAAAAGTATATGAGAGCCCAGCTCCCTTGATTAAAAAAAATTTGTAAGCTAGTGTAAAATTCGTTTATAATAAAAACAGAAAGAATAAATTGAAAAATTTTACTAAAATTCAGGCGTAAATTGTTAGTTTATTGATTTTTACATATTATTATTACTTTTAGTTATTATTTTTAGTATTTCAATATAAATGCAAGAGCTTAGCAATCCCCGATAGTCGAAAATGGAACTCACCCCCTCACTTCTAGGCAGGAAGCTTACAGCGCCAATATGATCTCTTAAATACTAAATAGCTTCTATGATCCCTTAAACACAAAGTAAAAACTCAATTTTATAAGTGAATGGTAAATTTTTGTCACATATGTAAGCTTTTCGTCCTTAAATTTTCATAACGAAAGTATAACAAATCACAAAAGTTTATCTAAGAAACTCTTGCCCATAGTTTATTAGTAAAAATATTTCCTGAATAAAGCGCATCTACAAGTCGAGTAAGCTCGTCTAAATTTATAACTATTTGTTATTTTTTGCTGCTTGTTGTTTTTGTTATTGTGGTAACTGCGAGTTCAAAGATGCTGCCAAGTTTAACTCTCAGCTTCGATGCATTTTATAAGAAAAAATATAAAAAAAATAGAAGAAAAATCGAAGCAGTATCCAAAAAGGAAATTGCGCTTTTACTGCATTTTACTTGAAAGCGTTGTTGTGTGTGCATTGGATGTTGATTTTTTGAAGGGAATTTTGCTTTCAAAAGAAAATACTACAGAATGGGTTAAAAAGCAAAGCAGCAAAAAAAAAAAAAAAGATTGTGTGTTAAGAGGCCCATGGAGAACCGAGCTTTCTCTTTCTCTCTAGCCCTCTTTCACGTTCTTTGTGTTTTGTGTTTAGTTGCGCGTATGCAACTATTTTTTTTCTTCTTTTTGTAGCTAAAATGCGAACAAATAACAACACACACACATACACACACACACATACACGCGTACTATAAGGACAACTTAGGGGATTCCCCTTTTTCCATATGCATTTCGAGTGCCTGGCGGCGGTCAAAGTAAAAAGCGTCAGGCTGAGGCTTTAGCGTTGGCTTTTGCTTTCAACTATTTTGTTTTGTTATTTACTTTTATCCTATATGTGTGTGAATGTGTGTGAGTGTGTGTGTGAGTGTGTGTATGATATGTCAAAGTAAAAGTTTTGTACGCTCCTTTGGGCGCTGGCTGCAATCTCCGTCCGCTGTTTTGCATTTCGCCATTGAATGTCAGCGCAGTCGCTTCCGATTTTGTTTCAGTTTTCGACCCCAGGGCTGCTAACAGGTCCCCCCAACCCCCACCAATTCTCCCCTATCATAACACACCCACAGGCAGACCCTCCCTTCACTATCCCATATGGTGCTCGACAGTCGCGCATATTTGTCCCAAATGTGCGCTACTTTTGTCTCCTCTCCTCTCCTCTCCTCTCTTCTCTTTTATTTTTTAAACAAAAAAATTAAAACGTACATTGCGAAAGATATATTTTTGATGAGTCTCAGGAGTGCGTGCTGGTGAATTTATGAGATAAATTCATATACATATAAAGGAAAATACTTTAAAGTCCACAAGGCTTTATAACATTTGACTTTATTTTAGGTAATTAATATTAATAACATAATTTTTCTTTGAATTGAATTAATAAAATGATGTAAAGAAAATTGCGTAAGCCTTATTTTGGAAAAAAAAGTTATAAATATGTATTCTCAAATTTATAATTAAAATTAACATACAAATATTTAATTCAAAAAATTGTTTCGAAGTGCTGGTTAAATAAATATTAAATTATATATTTCAATGTATAAATAAATAAAAATAAAAATAAAATAATTTACTTAATTTCCCTTTTGAAAGTTTTATTAGTTTTAAAGTCGTAATCTTCAACTTCGGTTGTGAAAAAACTCTATTGAAACTATTTGTAATTTTATTTTAAAACATTGATTTAAATTGACAAATTGACAACTAAATAAACATTGCTTGAATCATTTCAATTCCAAAAGTCGTAAAATATATACATTGTTAAATATGAAATATGACGCCTAGACTGATAATGCCTTACCTTAACTTATTTAACTTAGAATAATACTTTTATAATTAATTAATGAGGTAACTAAACTTAAATTACTTAATATATAACAACAATAATAATAAAGAGAGTTCACACCAAGAAGACTATAAAACTAAGAAACTGTCAAATATTTTGATGATCTTTTTACTCTCCAGTACTATATATATATAAAATAATTTAATAATTGATACTTGCACGCAAAATTTTGAAAATTTCTTACCATCAAAAATAGTTTTCCCATTTTCACGTGCTGTTGACTGCGCAAAACTATCAAGATATTATGAAAATTGTTTAGCTGTTAAACACACACACACACCCACACACACGCACACACTCACACACGCACACACTCAACTGGCAGCAATTTTGTGCACCTGGTTATGTGAAAACTTTAAGCAAATTATGACGTTTATTAAAAAGCTTTAAATGTGCGTATTGTGGTTGCCTGCTGAAAAGGACACGTCTCAGCTTCAGGCACATGCAAAACTTTAATAACATACACACACACACACACGCACACGTACAATCTCAAAAATTGCGTTGTCCATGACAGAGTGGAGGGAGGGGAAAAAAGTTTTTACCAAAAACTTGAAGTAATTTGCACAGTAATTGGGTATTAACCCAGCAGAACAAGCCAAATAAATGGACAGAGTTTAAGGCACGTTTACACTCCGGGCAGGACTCTAAAGTGCTGCTATATATTGCTCATACGCCACGTGTGCGTCCAGTTGAGAGCTATGCCCTGGGCCTCTGTCTGTGGTCAGTTTTGATGGATTCGTTTATAGCCTGGGGCCAACTCGGGCAGCTCTTATTCAAAACTCACTCAGTCAACTCAACTTTTTGCTGGGGGTGAGGGTAGCTCAGTTGGTTATCCATTTGCCATTTGCCATTTTACATTTTCAGTTTCAATTCCGTTGACCGGTGGCGGCAGTTTTTTTCGCCACCATTTTGTGCGCCACGTCGGCCTTTATTTGATATTAAATATTAACAAAATGGCCTCAATGTGCAGCGCGGCGTGTGAGTGAGTGTAAACTTTGCGCTTTATCCTTAAACATACGCGAACACACATATGTATATGTGTACACTTTAAGAAAAAGTATTGGTTACACATATGTTGAATTAATGTTATATTAGTAACGAGGATAACTGTAGGAAGTGCAATGAGAGAGATTAAATTCTAAAGATATATCGAGTTGAAACTGACAACGTGACAAATTTCGAACTATTTAAAGAGTTTTTTTTGCCTAGAATCTTTCAGGAATTTATCTCCAATATACCTAACATAACTTATGTAAAATTATAAAAATTTTCACAAAATAAGCATAATGAGAATTATTATTAAATTGTTTGACATATATAAAAATTATTCAAGATTTTAACAAAAAAAAATTTAGCAATAATTGTAATTATTCATACTTTTATTGAAGCAACTAAAACGGAATTGCTTCAATCTTTATAACAGTTCTTAAATATTTTTTTGGGTAAAAGTTTTATTACACTTACTTATAATTTTGACGATAGATATTGATATTGAAGATAGGTCCAAAATATGTACTTCTACAAATTAGTTCCTCCTCAATGTAACCTGAAAATTTCGTTATCTGATAAAAACCTTCTTTAATTATAATTTCGTAGAACATTCAGTAACGAAATAGTCAATGTCGACAAAAACATATTTAGCTATAAGATGTTGTTATTTCGTTGTCTATCAATCGATTTCAAAGATTCATATCTTAAATGTCGCTCAATTAATGCAACTATGCAAAAGCAAAGAAGAAAAAAACGAAATAATTTTTTTTCGACTTTTCCTCGAATTTTAAAGTCAAAAAATCGTAAAAAATACCGCACAAAATATCATCATTTTCTAAATTTAAAATTAAATAGCTGCAAAACTAGTAATTTAAATAAATTTTAATAAAGTATATGTATGATTAATAGGCCCTTTCATTAGCTTTCAGAAAACGTAAAGCATTTGAAAATCGGCTGTAATATTCTCGAGTAATGCTTAAATCTGTAGGCTTGCCTCTGAAAAAAAGCTAAAAAAAAAATACCAGATTTCAAAAATTTAAAAAAAAAAAAGTCTCACCATAGAAAAAATTTTAAAGTGGTTTTTCGTTATCTGGGGCACCATATGTATCAGAAAAAGTAGGTCTGATCAAATATACAATTTAAGTGTTGCCTAGTGTTATTATATAGATATTAATCAAGATCAAAATTTTTGGAAAAATTATTTGAGATATTTATTTTGTTAAGGCCTGCAATAAAAACAATTTGGTCTGCTTAAAGATGTGAAAAATAAAACTAGTTTTCGGTCACAGCTGATTTTTTCTCTCAGTGCATGTACAATATACACACAGATACAGGCACCGTTGCATGTGTTTCGTTTATAAATTTATATAGAAACAAAGTTACGTCTGACGTCGCTATTTGCTCAGCAAATTTTGTATCTTTTATTTTTATTTTTTTTCATTTTTTCTGTTGATGTTGTTTATTTGCTTGACTGACGCATTGCCGTTATTTTCATTTCCATTTTCAGCTCTTGTTGTCATTGTTGTTGTTGTTGTTGTTGTTGTCTTTATTATTGTAGCTGCTGCACGCGATGTTGTATATCTTCTAGATACTTTGTATTTGTTGTTAAAGCGGCTGCTACTTTGCATCTGTTACGGCAATTGGCTGTGAAGAGTTTCAAGCTGGATGTTACTTTATGATGATAAACGAGTATAGTACATATATATATTGTATACAAGTATATAGGACTAAATTTATATAGAGCTGTTTAGAGGCACTTAAAAGTGTATATATATATAGTTGTTGTTTAGATAGATGCGAATGTGCAGTGAGTGGAAATATCCTAAATAATATAAATATATTTTTTTTTTTCGTTCAACATGTATTTTGATATTTTATTTAACATTAGTAAATTTCTAATTTTTATTATGTTTATGTTTTTAGGCTTTCAATAAAATTATGAAATTTATCTTTTAATTCGCACAGCTGTTGTATTCTTTGAGTTTCATTGAAATTCCTCTCAAATTATTAACAACAATATCAATAGCTCAGCTTTTATTTTCATCCCAACTTTATGAACATTGTTTGTGCTATTTTGCTTGTGATTTCCTGTTTTTATACCCTTGAAGTGGGTATAATGATTTTGTTATAAAATCACATTTTATGAGGTTTTACAAAAGTCAAAATAGAATGCAGGTGTAGATCTTTCTGAATACAACTGACACAGAAACAAAAACGATTTGGACTGGATCCCTCTATCACAAATAAAGGAAGGATCGTTTGACAGATAATAGTTATTCGATTACACTTGTTTACAAATTTTTTTTTGATCGAAGGAGCTGGGCTCTCATATATTTTTTTTGATGTATTTTTGGGCGCTGATTTCAAAAATGCAAACCATTTATTTTTTCTAAGAATGGTTTTCGAGAAAACCGCGAATAGCTAGTTTTTTGGCAGTCTTTCGACTTATTTGGTCATATCTACATCAGATCTTATTTGATCTTAAGGCACATTTCAATAGATAATTGTATACCCTTTCTAACGGTATGTTATTTATACGGATCAAGTAAGAATTAAAGACATTACAAGCCCTCAAAGTTGAAAAATGTGAACATTTTTTGCATTTTTGAAAAATTGTTGAATTTCAATTGCTCTTTTAAAAATTTAAAAAATTCGTTTAAATACTTTTTAAGATTTATTGCATTAGATAATTCTTTTACGAATATTTTAAGTATACATTTATCCAAATCGGTCAGTAAATGTGAGAGTTATTCGGCAATTAGTAAAAACACCCAAGAATAAATTTACCCTGTTCATCACTTTTCTAGTCATATTTGTCGAAAATTTACAATTTAAGAGAGAAAACAGTGATGCGTTGGTATATTAACAGAAAAAATGTATCATATTGATACGGAAAAATTAAAGCGGAAATATTCGATAAAGATACACCAACCTACAGGAACAGTATTCTCTCTAAAAAAAGCAAACAATCCATTCAAATCGCTGCAATAGCTAAAATTTCTAGTCAGTTGGAACTTCTCATCTTCAAATATGGCTAGAAAAGTGATGAACAGGGTAAATTTTTTCTTGGGTGTTTTTGTAAATGTTCATTTTCACTTCTGCACTTTCCTTTTTGGCATTATACAAATTATTCTGAGTCCGTCTGAACAATTTGCGTGCTGTTTTTTTTCGTCGACCGCACGACTGCGTCAAGCATTTTTCGCTGTTTCCTTTGTGAATCATTTGGGCTTCAGTATTATAAATTTGTTTTCCTTAGCTGCCTTGTAGTAGGGTATTTAGACTTCGTCATATATTAATGTTAAAACTGTTCTCCCTTGTTTTATGTATTTTGACACACATGGACACACTCATACACTCATACACACAGAGGGTAGTCGCTTTATTAAGCAGCTGTTGCCAGTTGGGCATCCTTGCTGATAATCACATTTCGCGAATGCTTTTTGCAATCCAAACTCAGACATATATATATATATATATATATACACACACACACTCGCACACACACACAGTGCTACACCCAAACACTCACACTCACACTCGCATTGAAATTAAGTTAATGTTTGCTTATGAATAAGCAAATATGCGCCTATAGAGTTACCAAACGGCGGATATGGCCACGGATTCTGAATCTGAATCCTGATCCTGTGATGGACTCTTCTCGCACTCGCACTCACGCTGACGTTTACATTTTGAAATGGCCAACACGTGTCCTGGCCCCTATCCCTGTCCCTGTCCCTCAGAGCCTCCACTGCTCAAAAGTGGGAGGCAGCTCATTTCAATTTGCGTGCATTTCAATGCAGACGGCGCTAAAAGTTTTTCCATTTCGGTCTCGTCCTGGCTCGTCCTTGTTGTTGTTATTTTATGCATGCGCCGAGGCATTTCTTGTGCGCACGTTTCATATGATTGTGTGCAAAATGCTTTGCTGCCTCAATTTTGCTTTTCTTTTTTTTTGGTTTTTTTGTTATTTGTTTATCGTGTGTGTGTAAGTGTGTGTAAGTGTGTGTGTTGGTAATTAGCATTCGCTGCGCATTAATATTAATTAGTTAGTTATGCACGCCGTACGCTGAATCCTCTCTCACTCACTTTTGGCCTTGGTCAAAGCCCATCCTGTCGTCCTGCGACCAGCACTTAACTCCGTTTTGAGCCCTGTCATCGTCCATGCATTTTGATTAACTTTTATTAGCCGCTTTCAGAGGGGCATAGAGGGTTAAAGTAGAAGGATATGCCCGTAGTTTGCTGTTGTGGCAATTGTTCTGTTTATTGAACTAATTTATAAATTTATTTGCATTGGTTAAGCAAACAAAATGGGATGGGGATAAAAAAAGAGTTAAACTATCGATAGTAGGATTTATCGATTGTCTGAATTGTAAAGTAAAAAATCTATTAGAAAAGGATTTATAGTTGCTAATACCATCAATAGTTTATTCGATTTAGAATAGAAAGCATTATCTTTGGCAAACAAATAATAACACTAGGCAACACACAAATTGTATATTTGATCAAACCTACTTTTTCTGATACAGATACAGTGCCCCAGATGACGAAAAACCACTTTAAAATTTTTTCTATGGTGAGACTTTTTTTTAAAAAATTTTTGAAATCTGGTATTTTTTTTTTTAGCTTTTTTTCACAGGCGAGACTGGAGATTTTAGCATTACTCGAGAATCTTACAGTATCATCACCATATGTATCAGAAAAAGTAGGTCTGATCAAATATACAAAAAAAAAGCTAAATTTTGTTACCTAGTGTAATTAAAACTAAAAGTTTTTAAAATGTTTATCTCTCTCAATAATACAAGTATTGAATAATGGACGATAGTTGTGTTGAGTTAACAAAGTTGCTTGAATGAATTAAATTTTATATAAGGACAAACTTTATTGTAAATTTAAATATATTATTTACATGACACAACATGCAACTAATCCGATTTATTTATTAGCTATTAGTTATGATTGTTGCAAAATATTAAATACATATTTAAATTTATTTACTATTACATTTGCATTTAATTTTGTAAACTGTCATTTATTGCGTGTTCAATCAACGAAATAATTTCAAGTATAAGTTAGAGCTTAAAATTTTCATACATTGAATCTATTTAATTTTCTTAAGGTTTTAAGTTTGTATACATTTTCACAATTTCACAAAATTTCGTTTTACGACACAACAGAATCCAAAGTTTTATGTCCTTGATGCCAAAATATCCATCCGTTCGCATGTAAGCTGCAGGTCATTAGGAGCCACAAAGTAGCCAAACTAACTGGCAGGACAACTTAAAGCAAACAGCAAAACTTGTTAGGCATCCTTATTGCCTCAACTTAAGACATGAAAAGCCGCTTAGACATGTCTACAGCTTCCGCTTGGGCTGCGCGTAGTTTCGAGTCGAAGGCATTCTTATTTTTTGTGTTGTAATCAAAATGGAAAACTAATAAATGTGAATGTAAATTTTATGGTTTCACAAATAAAATAATTTGCTGCGTCAATTTTTGTCAACGATCCAAAACAGGATCCAAACAGGACACAAAAACCGACACATTTTAAATAAATAACAAGAAAAAGTATAAATAATAATGGCTAAGTGGCCGACAGACAGGCAAACAGACAGACAAATAAGCAAACAGATACAAGGACAATCAGACAGACAGACAGACAGACAGACAGTTGGACAAATATACACAAAGCTGGGCGTACGTTGCGTATGAGCAATGACAGTGGACATAGAAAATACTGCAGCTTAAAACTGGAATTGGGATTGGCATTCGAATCGAGCTCAATTTTAATTTATGCCATTGACTGGTAAACTGAATTCAGGCCAATCAAGTGCAATTTATATAGACATTTGATGTTGAAACCGGTTCACAGTTACAAGCACAACTTTCAGTTGTCAATTTATTATTTACTGTATATATAAAGCGAGGGCTGTTTGATAACATACACAAAATAAGTTGCCAACAAAGAGGGCAAGTGCTATCACAAGAAATTAATAAACTATTAAGGAGTTAATAGTAAAGTTAGCTAATATTAAAGCTTGAAATATTTGATTTAACTCTGACAAACTGTCGACCAGCAAATATGTAAAATATGGAATTAATCATTATTTAAAGATCAATGTATAATATTTAAAAAATGTATAAATAAATACATAGTATTTATACAAGATACATACACGATAGGTACTAATAATATTCTTAAAATAAAATAAATTATTATTAATTTTAATATGCTATTCAAACTGATATTTATAAAATACTTTTTTCCTATGCACACAACTTTATGTATTTTCTTTCATAAACAGAGATCATTCATAAAAGTTTCTTTCAACCGCCCTACCATTAAAATTTCATTGAAAAATGTTGCATAATTGCATCATGTTTACATGTCACTTTGCATTGTTTTTTATGCTGGACTAACCCTTAAAATCCACCTCCCATTTGCTGTTACTTTAATGCATTCTGACATGGAAGCATCTACAAACAAATATGCAAATGGCTGGCAAACATCTGGAATTGTTTGAAGCTGCTGTCGATGAAACTTTCAATGGCAAATGGCATATTGTAGTGGCGGACTAATGGCAGCACGTTCCAAGCCAAAAAACCCAAATACAGACGCAACCAGAAAACCATCACAATCAGAGTGCTAGAAATAAAGGTAGAGAGGAATAGAGTCGGAGTCAAAGCCGGATTTGAAGCCAGAATCGTATACGGAGAATGTTATGGCAATGGCAACAATATCTAATCAAGTCGCATGCTGAATGGCAAAAGCCAATAGACGACATTGTCTTCTTTTTGGTCTAGAGATGAGTGCATGCTAAGCTGTTGAGCTGAAGCGTATATCGATATTATCGATTATTATTTTTGTAAAATTATTAACGGAAATCTAATCGATATTGAATGCGTTATATATATATAAAATCAAGATAGAAAAATACATTGTGTTTTCCCCTAATTTAGTAAACTTAGTAAGCGAGTCGGTTTTGAACTGTTTTTATCGATTTACGTGAATAAGAGGGAAAAGTATCAGAAATTTGAAACAAAATTGAATTGCGTATGGTATACAGAAACCTACATAGCAAATTTAATGTTTTCAGTCTAGGCAGTACTAGATCGACGCGGATGTTGATGCTGATCGAGAATATATATTCTTTATAAGGTCGAATATGGCTTCTTATTCCTGTTTCATACATTTCACAGTTTAATGTCGCCAAATATATTAATTTTTATGAGTAAAAAGTGTAAAACTTATAATTTAAATCATTTTCTAATTTAATTTTTGTATTAACATCACAGCAAATTGTTTAAAAGTTTGCATGGCAGTCTTAATTTATTATTAATGAATATTCATTCAATTTTATTGTACGTTATAAATCGTTTTATCGATGCTTAAAAATTAATCAAATATTTGGGATTTATGTAGCTTTTGTTTAAAATTTTTAGTTGAGTTTTTGAGCTCAACTTGAGCGAAAATAAACCCGATATCAAATAAATATCTGTAGGTAATGTGCAGTTTTAATTTTTATTTAAAATTTAATTTTAAAATAGTAGCACCTAATGGAATATTAAATACCATATTTTACTAATATAGGAGTATATCAATTATTTTCAATTAAAGTTTAGAGTTAAGATATATCGTGTTAAGACACGACAGGCGTCCATCTCAATCCGGAACTACTCCACTTCCAATTCCAATTCCAACTTCAGCTCCAACTCTTTGTCTCGTTTCTGTTTGCATTGACATTTGGTTGTCGAGTCCATGGGTCCATTGGCACGTTACCTTTGCTTTGCATTTGAATTAACAGTTATTTTTGGCACCGTTACCTTTCGCCGCACACCTGGACCTGGACAAAACAAAACATTTCTGAAAGGCCAGACAATGCCACAAAGTGAGACGACAGAATTGGGTTTGGGTTTGGGTTAAGCATTAGGTTGGGCAAGGATTTAGCTTGGGGCTGGAGGATGGGATGGTCTGCTGCCTAATCTCATCTATTCAAATTGGCCAGCTTGTTCTTGTTGTTGGGTTCTTCAGTGCCAAGTCCTGAATCCCACTGTCACCTGCATGAATTCTTGGACTGATGTTTGTATTGTTTGCATTTGGCACGTGAAGTTAGCCATTGATATGGCACAAAGTGCAAAAGGTGTGATGAAATGCGCATTCGAAACGGAAGTGTAAGTAAAATGCTTGCTTTTCAACTATTCATTATGATAATCTAAATTGGATAGAAGAAGTGAATAGGAATTAAAGAGAATATATATATCTATGCATTGTTGCTCAAATCTTCAATGAAGACTTTTCGGATTATGTTGAAAATAAACATTTTGTGTTATTTTTTATTGTTGTATATTCAATTGTTGTTGTCAATTATCTTACTTATACTTTATATTATTTTCATTTATTATATTAATTTCAGTTCTCTGTCAAAGCATATTCTCAATATTTACATTCCATTGTCTATAAAGCGATATCTTTAAATTATTTTTTAAAAGTTTCGTAAAATATGGAAATATTGAAATTAATGAAAAAATATAATTTTGTTTTCGATGTAATTAATTTTAAATAAATGTTTATTATATATTAAAAATTGGCCTCCTACGAAGTCTGTAAAAAAAGGAAATTAAAAGGATTTATTCTTTGGATAAATAATACTAAAATACTTTGTTTCTTAAGTAAAAGACGACATCTTTTATACAAATATGTTATAATAATAAAACTGTTTTTTCGACAAAAATCATCGATAAATTTTTGTCTGATTGTTGCTCAAATCTTCAATGAAGACTTTTCGGATTATGTTGAAAATAAACATTTTGTGTTATTCTTTATTCTTTTATTTTCAATTGTTGTTGTCAAATTTCTTAATTATACTTTATATTATTTTCATTTATTATATTAATTTCAGTTCTTTGTCAAAGCATATTTTCGATATTAACATTCTATTCTCTAAAAAGCGATATCTTTAAATTATTTTTTAAAAGTTTCGTAAAATGTTGAAATATTGAAATTAATGAAAAAATATAATTTTTTTTCGATGTAATAAATTTAAAATAAATGTTTATTATATATTAAAAATTGTCCTTCTACGAAGTCTGTAAAAAAGAGAAAATTAAAAGTATTTATTGTTTGGATAAATAATACTAAAATATTTTGTTTCTGAAGTAAAAGACGACAACTTTTATAAAAATATGGTATAATAAAAATACTGTTTTTTCAACAAAAATCATCGATAAATTTTTGTCTGATATTTGAATCAAATTTTAACAATAAAACTTTTGCAAATAGCCTGCAGCATTTTTATATTAAATATATTCATTGTTCTTATTTATATTCAATGCTTAACTAAATCAAAAACCAATTTCACAAATGCTTTTTTATTCAATCATAATTTGGAAAAGTTTATTGAATTATTCAATAAATTCACACAGCAAGTATTTATTAAAAATGTTGATTAAAAAACAGCATGTCAAGTGACCACAAAATCTAATCAGAACCATATTACGCTAAAAATGCTTTGTGGTTTATGATATGAACTAAAACCCAATCAACTGTCAAGCGAATTATTTTATTTGTTGGTGTATTATAAAAGGATTTCTTTGCTGTTGTGAGCCAAAATGAAAAATCAACAGAATATTTGATAAAAAATTTAACAAAACTTGGGATTGAAAATTCTTTTTTTTTTGTGTGTTTTTTTTCCAAATAAACCCCAAAGGAAATGCCAAACAAAACAAATGCGCATGAAAACAATTTTTTTTAATTAACAAACCAATTAGTTTTGCGTTATTTCGATGAGCGTATCCCAAAAGGCAAAGAACAAAAATCAACTTGGACCTGGGCTATGAAAACAAACACAGCATTGACCCAAATCAACTTTTAGCTGCAAGTTACAGATACAAAAAATAAGGCAAAAAAACATTGTAAAAGTAAATACAAGCGATAGAATCAAAGAATCCTGTAAAGGACATCCCATCCGACCACAGCTTAAAGTATTCCTGCCAACTCCTTTGGCCAGATGCAGCTCTTTCTAGCAATTTAGATAAACTTGTTCGTGTTCCTGTTCATGTTCTTGTTGTTGTTGTTGTTGTTATTAACGTTGTTGTTGTTGTTGTTCTGATTGTTGTCGTCTTTGGCCAGCAATATACCGCAAAAAGGCAAAAGTCATTTCTGACCAAAGGACTCGATATTAGTGTGTATGTTTATATGTCTGTGCATGTCCTTGCCTTGAGTTCATAAAATGACAGTCTACAAAAAGGTTAGAAAATTGAATTCAAAATAAATGATGAGCAGGAAAATATCCTGTAAGCAGAAGCATATATCGGTAGAAAACGTAGTTATTAATTTAAAGTATAATTTGTTAAATAATAATAATAAAATAATAATTGAGAAATAATTCTCTTTCGGTTTCGTTTAAAAATTTCAAATAAGCTAATAAACCTTTTACCTTTATAAAGATATGTATGAATAGTTTTTAGCGTACTCTCTAAACGGCTAAAATTGTAAAAAAAAAAAAAGAAAAGAAAAGTTGGTACCCGGAATTCAAAACAAATTACATTATTGTATCCAAATAATTTAATTCCAATAGAAAATTTAAAAAGTTAGTTTTAAATAATTTGTATATTTTATTGATTTAATTTTGGGTATGATTAATATGAGAAATTGAATTTTACTTACAGTAAATAACCTTATGAAAATTTTCCTAAATTAAAATTTAGTCCGGGCCTTCAATCTTTACAAGTATACGCTTTTCTGCATACCCTATATTGTCTAGACAAACAAAAAAAAATTAAAAATTTTTAATTGAGTAGATGGATAAAATTATATTAATATTAATATGTAAAAAAAAAGAATTTATAAAGGTTTGATTCAATTTAATAAAACAGATAAAGGAAAAGGAAAAACTAAGGCTATTTTGGGAATGAATTGCAGGAACTATAATCTACAATTAGGTTTATTGCATTTGCTTTGATTGAATTCTTAATAAAGTTGAAAAAATTGACAATCCCTTCAGATTTCTATATACAATAAATTTAATAAATTAAATAGGAATATAATGGGAGTTTGGGAGGTGAATTATTTTTTACCTGTGCACTGAATCCACAACAAAAATAAAAGCAAATTTCCATCTAAAAATTTGTTCAAACAAACACTCACGAAAACACTCTCTACCCCATTTAGGACATTTTCTTACAGGATATTTTGCGCAGTAATCGAGAGCGTAGTATAAGTAAAATAAAAATTGAAACACCGAGCAAAAATACCCTGTGCTCCTTCGCTAACATGTAATGCCTGTTGTACAACAGTTTGGCTTTGGTCCTTTGAGCCAAAGATGGAAAGTGAGTTGCAGTTTGTCATTCGATTTGTTGCCTGCTGCAAAGCTGAAACTTCATTGAATTCCCTTTGAAGCGGCAACAGCAGAGACAACATTGAGCTTGGGGTTCATTTACGAGCAGTATTTTTGGTTTTTCAAGTTTATCCTTTTAGATTTTTCAACACACAAATACAAACACACACACACACGGAGATAGATACAAAAACACATAAAAATTTTATAGATACTCCCATCTCATATTTGTCTCTGCGTGTTTGTTTTGGCTATTGAGTATTTTTGGTTTTTAGGTAATATTCTTTCATCTGACGCTGTGACTTACTAAAGCTTATGGATTTTCCATTTATCCATTTATTTCATTTTATACTATATACATTTTTAAGCTAACGAAATAGTAAATATTTTTTTTTCTTCTTCCAAGTGTCAGCATGTGAGAGAATTGAGGTTTGTCGAAGACAAATGCTATTAAATTTTGTTTTGCTAAATGCAAAACCTTGAAATAATATTTTTAGTTAAAAGTGGGCTATCAGATAAATTGAAACTCATTTTTAATTGATTGCCTCAAAAGTTAATCAAATTTTCACAATATTATGAGATTTCTACACTCAAAAAAAAGTGTACATTCAATTGTGGAAAACTGACGTCAGTGGTTGGAAAAACAGGATAGAAATAGCGCCACAGAAATTTTTTTAATGCCCTGTAGATTTAATTACCACAAAGTGAAGAAAATGTTTAATTGTTGAAATTTTCTGTCATTATTGAATTTATTTCGATTTCTCGAGGAAACTTTTTCTACAAAACATGGAAAAATCTATAATTTTATGTCCATAATAAAAAAAATCCGTTATTTTTTAAAAGGTTAATGAATTTTATATTCATTTCATAGAACACCTGGATTTCATATTGTAGAAAATCCATACTCCCGATTATAAACCTATAATTTTTTTCGTTTATTCATATCATAGAAAATATATTCGTACTGTGGAAATTTTCACTTCTTTGTAGAGATTTATACTCTGTTTGTAGAATTTTATTTTATTTTTTTCTATACTTTCTATTGTTTCTATACTTAAAAAAATTTATTTTTTCTTAGTGTACTGTGCAAAATGTGAATATCATTTCATGCAAGAATTTATTAGCCAATTGTTTAGGAAGTCAATAAATTATATTTAATATGTTCATAATAAGAAGTTTGGATAAGGAAATTTATTCATTTTTGGACTAATTGAATAATAATATTAATTAATATTATAGTACAATTTTAAATCTCAACATATTATTCTCAAATAACACTAGGCAACACACAAATTGTATATTTGATCAAACCTACTTTTTCTAAAACATATGGTGCCCCAGATGACGAAAGACCACTTTAAAAATTTTTCTATGGTAAGACTTTTTTTTAAAAAATTTTTGAAATCTGGTATTTTTTTTATAGCTTTTTTTCAGAGGCGAGACTGGAGATTTTAGCATTACTCGAGAATCTTACAGCCGATTTTCAAATAATTTATATTTTTCGAAAGCTAATGAATGGATCTTTTAATTATACATATACTTTATTAAGTTTAAATTACTAGTTTTACAGCTATTTAATTTTTTTAAATAATTATAATTGAAAATAATTAAAATGTTGGGTCAGCTCTGTGCATTTTATTTGAAAACATTTTATTAATAAATACAAATGATATGTTCAAGTAATTTTTTTTAAATTTTGCAATTGAATTAATCGTTTGAAATATTAAAAAAAATAAATAATTAAAAGTGAATTATAAATATATTCTTTAAAATCAAAAACTTTTAACAAAAATAAAATAAATTCATTTCATTAATTTCATACTTTTCTCTTACTTCATTTCAGGTATGTTTACAACACCCAAGTGTTTTTTTGACTATAACAGATTTTTCATGTTGAAGTTTGAAATATACAATTGATATGCTTATCTCTGTAAGTCTTATAAATATTTTAAACACCTTTACCACTGAGAGCCTCGTTAGAGTAAACTAATTAAATCATTTTCGTGCAGCGCTAAAAGAATATCATGAGCTTCATCGGGTTACCCATTAAGCTTTAAGTCAGGTTTATGCACCATATCCTTGTTACTCATAAAGGAAAAAACTCGCCCAGAAGGAGCAAAAGGCCGCAGATTGCACATGAAATTCGCAAATTATGCAATTAACCCATTTTCAGGATGGCAACAACGACGCCAAATGGCCATATAAAGGTAACTGGCAGCTCCAGCTATATTCCGGCTCAGGGTTTCAGCTCCTGCTAGAGCAATAACAACAATGGCAGCCAAGGCTCAACGGCAAGTCGACTGCGGTTATCCTGCAGCTACTGCAGGTCCTTGCTTGTCCTGCCCAGCCGCACCAAATGATGTGTGTGCACAAAAATCGTGCGCTTTTTAACTTTAAATGCCCGCAAGCATGCAAATCTTTTTCATAAATTCACACAACGACTCGTCCTGGGTGCTGCAGAACAACCGGAAGCATCCTGGCACAAAAAAGAAGTGCTAACCCCCACCGCCCCCGCTCTTTTAGCCAGGCACTCCCACACATTTCAGGTAAAGCAGTTAACAAAAAAAGAATTAAGGCAAGGACGAGGACGAGGACGCAGCGAATCTCGGTTAAATTCAAACTGACGCTGCAATTAAGTATAATGTCCTTGCAAGGATAACGTTAAGTGGCGCGTGAAATTACATTAATCATTGAAGGGATTTACATGCAACGCCACCAAACTCAGGCTTACAGCTTGCAACTTGCAACTTGCAGCAGAGGCAGCGGCAGCGGCAACTTGCATTTTTGGCATTGCTGACAGCCGGCGCTTACTTTGTGGCAAACCTGGAAGCAGAACGTAACGGGGGTGTTTGTTTCGAAGGGAGAGAGACGCAGACCACACACACACACACTGCCAACGAAAAGTTTATGGACTACAAGCTTGTACTACAAGCTTGTTTCAGCGCCATTAATGGCCATGAGATGGCCAGAATGAAATAAGAAAGCCTCACTAGGTTCTAAATGTAGTACAAATCAGATGAAGGTAGTTCTCTATATAGACTTTATGGGAAGGGGTAGTATATTAAAGCAATGGGCGTGTACGATGGCATTCTTAAATTTAGTATAGGCAGTGTGTAAATGTACATAAATATATTTGTTATTTTGTTAAGTATACGAAAACTTATCAAGTGAGAGTTGTCTTTTAAAGTAAGTTCAACGAGGAGAAAACCTGCTTCAAGTTCTTAATTGAATATTTCAATCTTTGGAGTTATCCTTTCGATATATATATAATATATTTTCATATGCAGGTAAATATCATAAATCTTTTTTATAATTACAATTTATAGTTTCAATATGATAAAAAACATTGGAATAGTTTGTTACAGGCATAAGATAGCATCTCACCATATAAAGTTATATATTCTCCGTGTAAGCTAAAAATTCAAAATTATAAAACAATTTTGATAATATTGTTATTTTTACACTTCGGAAACTATTAATTTAAAGTGGACTTAAATTCAGATAAACTGATGGTGAAAGTTTTCCCTTTTATCAACAAAACAATTAAATGTCGATAATATGATTTCGATACGATTGTTTTCAACTTCAGTAATTGTATGTTTTCAGTGTGGAAAACCTACTACAGATATGATCCTTCACAGAATAGTATTAATAGCACTATACAGAAATTGTTTACAGCTCTGATATATATATTAAATACGAAGGGTATTCACGTAATGTTGTAAATGCACGTAAACTTACGGTTACGTAAATAGTTAAGCTATTGCGTGAAGAGACTACATATGCTAACATTCCATCAATCAGCTGTTCCTGTAAACAGCTGTCATTCAATTGTAGACTTCAAACATAAAAATATATAATTTTATAAATATATATATATTTAGAAGAATCCGATATTTAAAAAACAAGTTCTAATACCATTTCATCGTTTAATAAAATTTGCAAAAATAATTTTCATTTTACATTTAACATATAATTTACAGTGCTACCATTTACATCTCGATTGATGCTTAAGTTTACAATGATACAGCTGATTTACAGATTATTAAAATTACCAGGTTTACGAGTTTACAAGACATTTGCGACATTACTCGAATACCCCCAAATATTTTATTAACTATAATATAAAAGAAACGATCTTTTTTTATGCCCTTGCAAAAGTTTATTATAAATTTGTCATGAAATGTGTAATGCAGAAGACGTCTCCGACCCTATAAAGAATATATATTTTTAATCAGAACGACGAGCTGACTTGATTAAATTTGTCACGGATGCTACCTTCTGTTGCGGGCAGTATATATGTTAGATTTTAGCTGTACCGGGCCACAATATCGTTTAGCTACCATAGTAAAGATCGGACTAAAAAACTGTACATAAATATTAATTCAAGGTTTTTAAAATCAAACTAATTTTATTAAAATCTGACTCCTATATCTTATAGCTTCAATAGGAGTAATCGGTCAAAAAATTACCTTGTAAGAAAGCTTTATTTTTTCTCGAGATATTAAGACTAAACTCAATAGGTTGATGTACAATATTATTATAAAATTTAGAAAATGATCAAGTTTGGACCACTCTATAATATAGCTGCCATAGGAACAATAGGAACATTCAGATGAAATTTGTTCTTCTATGAAAAGTTTTTCGTTTTTCACGATATCAAAAACAAACTCACCAGTTCTATGTATTGTTATGTTGTATTCGATATGCAGAAATATTATTAAATTCTGACTGATATATCTTATAGAAACAATCGAGTGAAAATTGTACTATTTAAACAACTTTTCACCTTTTCAAGATATCTCAACCAAACTTAACAATTCATAGTATAACTGTTCTAAATAAATTTGATCTAAATTAAAAATATTGAAATTTTTTTTAGACCATTGCAAGGGTATCGATCTGTCTAAAATAGCCGTTTCTTTCTTGTTAACAGTATAGAGATTCTCTTTTGATATAACTTGGCATACTTTTATTAAACCTAAAAGAAATTGCATTCAGAACATTTTTGGCATTCAAACACGATTCTTACAGAATTGTTGGCCCTCAAAGTGCTCAAATGTAGGCAACAGCCGCAATTTTGTGCGCACTGCAATGTATTTATTTCTATCTGAAAGTCAGTTGAATAAAAAACTAAACTAGACCACACTCAGTCTCACATAGTTGATAATCAAATTTTGTAGCCTGCATATTTTGCAGGAAGCAACAATTTCATTTCGTTGCCAGCTGTTTTTTGTATTTTCTATATATTTTTTTTTTTATTTCTTTTCTCGGGGCCAACGGTTTTTTGGGGGCCAGAGGACGGAGGAGGTCATGGGCTGCTGCCAAGTGCCAATGGCAACGCGTGCTAAACTGAGTTAGAGATTCCCGTCGAGAAGTCCTTGAACTATGCAAATTGCCAAATGAAAAACGCCAGCGAAGTTGAAAGCATATAGTACTGTGACTGAGCCTGAAAATTGGGTTTGGGCTTGGGCTTGGGTTTCTGTTTCTGTTTCGACTTGGAATTGGGGCCAGGAGAACGCATGATGTGCGCCTTAATTGCTGTGAAGCCTGCTGCGGGTATGGATATTTGGGGGCACAACCCGCCAATTGGGAAATAGAGACAGACACAGAATTTGGAGCAAGAGATAGTGATAGTGAATGGATCACAATGTAGGCCGTTTGCCAAAGTAAAGGCCACAAATTCCATTACAAATTCAAGAAATCCTCTATATATGCAACATCGCAACTTCAATTAGCGTTTTGGTGAGGGCAGGGAAGCCGACAACAATGTCGAAATATGTTTAATGAAAATGCACCCCTCAAAGTTTTTCCCACTTTTCTGCCAACATTTGCAGTTTTCCAACTCGCAGATAAAAGGCAAACAAATTTGTTGGCTAACACACGGGTTATAAGAGCGAAAGATGAATTTACGTTGATTGAAAAATGGGCATTGCGTGTGTCTATGCCCTGCAAATAGCAAAATTAACGAAAAGGGTATACTAAAGTCGTAGAGAAGAATCAGGCATATGTTAGATTTTATATTATATAAATTAGTCATCCTTGTAAAAGACTAAAAAAACTATATTTAAGCATATATATAACTTCATTTTTATATAATCTACATCAGCGCCTATTAATCAAAATGATCAGATTTATTTGTCTACGATGAAAACTAAAGTTAAGAAACTTCTCGTAAATTTGAATATTTATCTCAATCCCTATTAAATTTGATCAAAATCGATTAGTTAGCTTTAAAGTTTTTCAACAAACAATATTTTATTCTTCACATACCTAAAAACGCCTATAAATGTATTTATAAAAAAACATATTCGACATTTTTGATGAACTTAAATATTATATACAGGGATCCTGTTAGTCAGGCACTGCGAAAAAAAATGATTTTGTACGTTTATTTTTAGGCAAAATCAAAAAATACACAATATATGCAAAGTAAATGGTTTCAATAACAAAATAAATTGATTTGATATGCAATATCTGATATAAGCGAGTCGAAAAGGCAGTTTAAAACAAAACTGTGATATATATAATCAACGAACATGACAGTAATTTAATCAGTTATTGGGACATATATAAAATAATAAAATAAATGTTTAAATAATACAATAAATAAATAACAATAATATAATAATAATCTAGGACTTTGGGATACTATATAAATAAAACTGTGGTAAAACTATGTCAAACTGAAAACCTTAAATTATTTTTAAAGTATTTTGAATGCCAACATTCAGTCCCCATATTATAAAATTCAAAATTTTAATTAAAGCAATTTTTCAAACAAGAATTTAAGTTTCTCTATTTTTTTAAAGTAAATTTTTTAAAGTATAATTTGGATTGAAAATATGAAAATAAGAAAGCTATAAAGCTCACTCTGCTACCACTGCATATTTTAATAAATGTAGTAATAGTAATATCATGCGAATATGAAATTTGTTTGATTAAATTCAAAAAATTTTGTGAAGAGACGCTTCGTTTGCATTTGACAACAATTTAACAGACGTAGTTCACCGTGCTTTGGATTCTTCTGATCCTTATTTATCAAGCATCACTTCAAGAAAGCCTTCAAAATCACAAAACCTGCCAAAAGAGGTTATTGCACTTTTAAAGTTGCCAACATTCGAAGTTGCAGACCAGACATATGGAAATATATATTTATGAAGTTGAAAATATATTTTAATAAAATTTACATGCATTTTTATATTTAATGGGGTTCTTTTATGTGGGCGAGGGTGAAGGCGTGGTTGCAGCTTTAAAAAAATTAATTAAAAATTCACAAATAATATGAACCGCAAATTCTCCAAGTTTCAAGTTTCTAGCTTAAAAATTACAGTTTTTGCCAAAAAAAAGCCGTTTCCACCCAATGTGCACTGATGGGTGTTGCCATCTGATCAATAATGATACTCCACACTTATAATCAACTTTATTCAAATTCTTTTAGTTGCCATCTCTATATTTCTTATCTAAAGAACACTAATGCTCTTATATATAATAACTGCTTTGTGTGTTGAGTCCAAAGAATCAAGTAATTTACTCGTTGGTTAATCAATTACATCAATTAATTATGTGCGTGTAACAAATGAAAGAACGATGATGATAAATGACTTTGAGACTTGCCAGAATTAAGCTATGAATGCCAGATATTACGTATACGCCAACGTCTTTAATAATATCAGAAACAAAAGAATTGCAACTTGTTTGCGTACGTCAACAGTGCATACAAATAAAGTCCACAAAATATAGTGGGCATGGAATTCATAATGGACCCTTAGAATAAGATAGAACAGCATATATTGAGAGCCTCTCTGTGATATGGATGCCCTGGCCTGCCTTTGCCCTTTGTTTTCAAGTTGTTTTTTTTTGTGTTTTTTTATTATTATTCTTAGTCAAGCTCAAGCTCAGCCAGGAAGTTGTGTGTGTATTGCCATAGGAAGCACTTGTGTGACATAATAAAAACTGTACAGGGCTGTGGGAAGGCTTTTATGCAGGACTCGTCCTGTAGCTGTGCTTCTACAATATATAACTGGGGCTATGTAAACAGTGGACTTGCTCCAAGTGCTGCCTTCTGCACCTGTTTTTCCAAAGCAGTTCCAGCACTTTATGCTTTGTCAACAACAACAACAAGAACAACAACCACATCGTCTAGTAAAAGCCCACAAATGTTTTCATTTTCCAAGGCATGGCAACAACCAGAAGAAGAGTTCATCTAGCCAAGAAAGGCAACTGCATTTGAAAGGCTCTTCAGGACCCCGCCTACACCTTCAACAAAGTTGCCTGCATTTGCATTTCTACACTCAGAACTCTCGGACTCTCGGCAGTCCATCAACATACAAAGCCCCCGGAAAAGTTGAGCTACAAAAAATTGGTTTACTAAAAGTTTTTGCCACTGCAATATGCATATGTCCATTGCTTGTGGATCGAGGTTGTGGGAGGGGGAGGTTTTTGTCAGAAAGTTCTTCTGTTGTTTATGAATGTTTGTTTGCATTTTGCTGCTGCAGAGAATTAGACAAATTGCCGCAATGGACGGCATGAAATTGTTTTATTTCGCCTTTTATATAGATTCATTTTGTTTCTTTTCTTTTTTTTTTTTGTATTGTGGTGTAATTTGATTGAAGGCGGCCTGCAATCATATAAGTGCTGGAACTGAGCTGTCAAGCCTGTCAAGAGGCGGCGAACTGGCTTGGAAGGCTTTAAGAAATTATGGAAATATTCAAAAGAGTGAAGGGGATTTAATTTATGAATTTTGTGCGGAAATAACACATAAACGAGACAGTTTGTAAAATTCCAATTTCTATTTAAAAAACTGACATCACTTAATTGTAAATATCTGCGATTTAAGTTTGTTTATGACAAAGCAGTTTAATTTTCTTGGAAAACCGTCATATTTATTTCCACAATGCACATATGGGACGGAATAAGCCTTTTTTTTTTGGCAAAAACCCCAAAAAAAAAAGTTTCATATTTTTATGGTTACAATATTTTTTCCAGTGAATAATTGTCCCACCTCATCGAAAATATTTAATTTATATTTTATTATGGAACCCTCGTCTTACGCCAGCCCTCCAAAGTTAGCTTTTTGTGCCACGTGGTTTCTGTACGCAGTCTGATTGAAAAATTTGTAAATATTTGACAGTCTCGCATTTTTAAACGGTTTGACTAATTTTAATACCTCAAAATGAAAAATATGCATCAAAGTATGTAGAAAAGTATTATATATGTGTTTAATCATATGTGCTTCTGTTTCGTTATTTTTTCAATGGTATTAATAAACCATAATTTTGCTTGAATTTAACTTCAATATAGTTGTGTTTCGTGGAGCATATCTAGTAAGATACAGTAGGATTCAAAAAAGTGATTATGTGGTAGTATGTGTTATTATATATATATTTATATAGATTTTAAAACATTTGCGGAATTTTGCGGTTTTTCGAAATATTTTAATAAATGTAGTAATAGTAATATCATGCGAATATGAAATTTGTTCGATTAAATTCAAAAAATTTTGTGAAGAGACGCTTCGTTTGCATTTGACAACAATTTAACAGACGTAGTTCACCGTGCTTTGGATTCTTCTGATCCTTATTTATCAAGCATCACTTCAAGTTGAAGTTGCAGACCAGACATATGGAGATGAGGACGAGTTTAAAAGTAAAGAACTTTTTGATTTTGATTTAGAAGTTGAAAATATATTTTAATAAAATTTACATGGCATTTTATATTTAATGGGGTTCTTTTATGTGGGCGTGGGCGAAGGCGTGGTTGCAACTTTAAAAAAATTAATTCAAAATGTCACAAATAATATGAGCCGCAAATTCTCCAAGTTTCAAGTTTCTAGCTTAAAAATTATCAGTTTTTGCCAAAAAAAAAGCCGTTTCCGCCCAATGTGCAATGTATAAAATGAAAATAAGAAAGACTATATTTTCCACTATCGCAAGACAAGTCTAATAAAACGGATCTTTTTTTATTGATTTTAGTTTAAACAGTTTGGCTTACAATTGTTTTTTATTTTTGAAATATCTGGATCTTAATCAAATATCGAAATTAAAATTTGTTCGCTTCCGTTGTTATTTGTTTGGTCATTAATGGTATAAATATTGCAAACATTTCTAAAACTATAGTTAGTCAGTTCTTCTATTTAAGTAACAAATTGAAAGCGAATACGAGTCAAAAGATTTAAGCTCAGCAGTAAATCACTTTTATCTGCGTTTCACATTGTTTTAATTTCACAAAACTCTTCGTTCCAGCATTTCCTTCCACAGACACAATACATTATTGAAAGTTTCAACTTTCCGAGTTGTTTGCCTTATTCATATAACGATGTACTGCGTATCGAAGTTTTACCCAAAAGTTCAATTCCCAATCGGCATTCGCATTAAAATACTTGCTGTGCAACATTGCGTATACTTGTTAACCAGCTCAAGTGTCTGCACGTTGGTTTATCACACCCACTTAACCCACTCACACACACACACACACACACATACAGACACACACAATCAGCGACCACATGAAATTCGAAACATTTTCAACTGCTAGTTACATAATTGCACACTGGCCACCCCCTTTACGCCCCGCCCCTTCTCATTTGCCGACTTTTGCAAAATTCACGCCGAACTTCATCAAAATTCCAATTAGCGCTTACACTCAATTACAAGGCAAAGGCGGGCGCGAAGAAGGAGGCGTGGGGTCGTGGGGGAGGGGAGGCAAAGCAGAGGCAGCATCTGCCACGCCCACACGCCTCTGACTGAAGACAAAACAAATAAAGCCACAAAACTGCGAGTACATTAAAACTTTTGCCAAATTACACGCAGACTCTCAACTGTAAAAGGATTTTCTGTTCATTTTTTTTTTTCTTTTTTTTGCTACTAAATTTTTGGAAGAATCCTGCGAAAGGCTTCAAATACAAAAACAAATAGTAAATGGTAAATAGAAAATAGAAAATAACATATATAACAGCAGAGTGCAAACGGCAACTTTCTGGCAACAAAGCCATATTAAAGTTTTAAAGTCGCGTCAAATATGGCAAATGGCATCAGAAAGCTGAATAGCTAACTTGTCAGCCCAAAGCAAATACTTATGTGAAATAATAGTAGAGCGAATTGCACAGCCAGCCGCAGGATATTGAAATTCATGCGTAATTATATATTCCATAGATACATAGTATGTACATATATATATATATATAAATATATACTCTATAAATATATATATATATGTATATACATTACACAAAAGCATAAACAGCGGGAGATTGTAGCCAGATATTCAGGAGTAGACAGAGCCTACTCCTTGTAATTGTTGCGCGCGCCACATGAAACAATTCTTGCAGCCAAGCCACAAAAGGCATACACAGTAACTCATACACACAAATATCACTCACACATATACACACACACACACACACACAATTACAGAATGTCAGAGATACAGGCCCAGTTATGGCTCAGTCAGCCCATGCACAATGGGGCAAAAATATTAATTTGTTGCATCAAATTTATTTATATTGACGTGCAATTAAATTATTATTTTCTCCCAAAATATGTAATATAAGAACAATCGATCGAAAATGTGCTTGTATAAAACCTTTTTTTTATTTTCAAGATATCAAAAAATCCGTTTGCTTTCAAATTTGAATATGAAATAAAACTAACCGCTAATAATACTTATAACTAATGAAATTTAAATGTGATTCTTCACAATATAATATAAGCAACTTTAATATCAATAAACTGTGTTTGGAGTTATTGTCACTGTACCAAATCTATCCTTTTGGAAATTCGAAAATATAACTTTTTTCGATTATCTCGATAACGGTCCAGGCAACCTATTTTTTGAATTTTATTTTTGGAATCAGCGACCCATTTTACATATAATTAGACTCTAAAAAGTTCGGAATACAAGAATTTCTTCAAAATTGTTACATAGTATAATATATTAACAAGTTTTTTGGAGAATTTTATATGTGACCCCACTTTATTTGGTTCTGTACATACTATTTTCTTACCACACAGTTCGTCTTGGCGAGATTTTAAATAACAAATTTTTTATCATGAGCTGCACGTCTTCTTTCTTTAAAAATCTTTTTACATTATCCCAATTTCTTTCAATTGAAGGATTTTCCGAGACTTTTAGTGGATTTTTCTCTTTATCAATAAAAGGTACCTTGTCCCAAGATTGTACAATTGAAATGGGCGGCGTGGGCACTGGCTAAATCGGCCCAAAATATAGATGATACATTATTTATTTGGGTAATGGTATCAGAAGCTTCTTAAGACACTCCCTTTGATTCGAATTAGTCTTACGACCTGCACCAAGTTTGCTTAAAACCGAAGCAGTAAATCATTTATGATCAATCTTTTGAAATAAATGCTATATAAGGAACATTATTATTTTAAGAGAAGAGAGAGTATATCAACCAAACTTGCCAATTCCCAGTTTGATTATTCTATAAGATTTGATTCTAAGAAATTTCTTAATATTGTTCGTATTTCTTTTTTTTTCATGGAATACAAATGTGCTTAGGTTTTTGCAATTTGCGTGATAATATTGTATGCAATATTACATTTGTGTTTATAATTTTGAACAAATGATTAAGAAAATTGCATAGTTTATAAGAAGGAATATTTTGATATTTAATATTAACAACACACTTAGTAGTGATAAAATATTTGCCTACATTTTGTGAATGTGTTCAAAAATATGTTAGAAAATATGAAAAAATATAAGAAAAATGTAAAATAAAATCGCTTTCGAATGACAGTGATATATTTTATACAATAATGTATATATTTTTATACAATAACATAAACAATACAAAGTACATAAATGAACTACAAAATTAAAAAAAAGTTTTAACTGCAACTTATCTAATGCTGCACATTCTATAAATATATTTTCCTATTCTATTAATTACGTATGCTATAATAGACAGATCTTGACCTTGTTTTTATTCTAATTTTGTCAAATTTATAACAAAAATTATTGTAATTTCATCCACTGTGCCATTGGGAAATTATACGAACCGCAGAAGCCAGCGGCAACCTTCAAATGATTTCATCAACGTAATACGATAAATTTCATAATGAAACGACGCGGTAATTGCCTCCGTGTGTGTCTGTGTGTGTATATATATATGTGACTATGGGTGTATATGCTTATTATGCATAATTTTTGGCTTTATATTGACTTGGCTTTCTGTCCTAACCAACAGGGATTTCTTTTTGCTACACAGGCCTTTGCTCTTGGCCAATTAAAAAATAAATTTTACGCCCGCTAAGCTCGTTAAATTTTCGAATTTGGGTTAATGGCACATTTAATAAATATTCCTGATTTCCGGTTTTACAAAATTAACATTAACACGTTATTCGAACATTTTGTGAACTGACAAAAATAAATTTAAATAAAAACAAAAAAACTTGTAGCTGCTGACCTTTGGTAAACTACAAAAGTAAAGACACCATTTTAGCTGCAATTTATATAAATAATTATATATTTTACAGTATTTTAGTTTATCTCTGAGAACAGAAGTGACTTTGTAATAAACAATTTAATTTATTCTGGTGGAAACATATATTTTTAGAATTTAATTTCATCCTTTTTAAGTCTTTTTATGGTTACAGCATCAAACAATTTAGGAAAGTTATTTTACACTATTTTCCAGTGCTGTAGTTATTAAATTATCTAACAAATCGAAGTTTAAAAATTTCAAGTTTTTATTTCATTTTTTTTCTAGCTAACTAAAAATATAAGTGAGCATGAATATATAAAATTTAGTTTAAAATATCAGTTGAATTCCAAATAGTGTGTCAAAACGAAAACTTTTAATTATTTAATTAAATTAAAATATAAAATTTGAGATAAAGCAACACACAGAGCGAAAATATACTTTAATTATAAAGCAAACAAAATTTAAATATTCTCATTCGATGCGAGTTCATTTGAAGTGTTATAATTAAATTGAAAATTTAAGTTTTCCATAATTTCTTCATATTTGCATCTACCTTCGGAAACAAGCAACTATGTTAATTAGCATGTTAGCAAATCTTAATGTTTATTTAAACATAACTCACTTGAACTGTTATTCTTTAAATGGTCTGCTATGTTAGCGAATATGAAAATGTTAATGCACATTTAAACAGCTGTTAAACCCAGGAAAGAAACACTGTTATTCTTTAAATGGTCTGTTATGTTAGCGAGATATGCAAATGTTAATGCACAAATGTTAAACAGCTGTAACACCCAGGAAAGAAATACTCTTAGTCCGATATGGATGTAATTAAATGTTAATGATTAAGTACACTTTGAGCATTCCTTAATTTACATTATCAACCCAAAAGAAAAAATCCTTTGACTGTATTTGTATCTACCTTTGGAAACAAGCAACTATGTTAATTAACATGTTAGCAAATCTTAATGTTTATTTAAACAAACTCACTTGAACTGTTATTCTTAAAATGGTCTGTTATGTTAGCGAATATGCAAATGTTAATGCACACTTTAACAGCTGTTACTCCCAAGAAATACTCGTAGTCTGATATGGAAGTAATTAAATGTTAATGATTAAATACACTTTGAACATTCCTTAATTTACATTAATATTTTCAACATATCAACATTTAACTCTACCAAACTGCCTATATATAACGCTATTTATTTCAATAGAGCATACTTATATACATCTATATATACATCTATATACATATATGTAGTGGAATGTGTGTACTTAAACACCTTAAGCACTCGAATGCATTTACACGCACGAATTGCGCATTTACTCGTACTCAACATATTTAAAGTTAAAATATTTTTGTGCTGGAATAACGCAGCAGGATATTTTTTATTTTTCTCATTGCTTTATGTTTTTGTTAATATTTTTGTTTTTTGTTTTTGTTTTTGCCTGATGCATGCTGAATTTTTCATGTGCTGGCGTAATATTTGTTTTCATTTCATTTATTACGCTGCAAAGCAAAAGAACAATTTTTATTGTAATTGTTTTATGCGCGCTCATCACGCTCGAAACGTTTTGTTTATGGATCGGTTTGTCGACTTTCTGTTCATTTTTTCATTTTTTCGCTTTGTTCAGTAACAAAATGGCGACAAATTCAAATGCGATAAATTTTTTGTGCTTTGTTTTTTTTTTATTTGTTTCGTGATTTTGAGCAATTTGTTAAAGCAAATATTGAAACATTCAAAATGTATATATTTGTGAGGATATGTTTATTCGTTGCAATCTGCAGCTGCGTCTATTTGCATATATATATATATATATATATATATTTTTGTATTTATTTACTTTTCTGATTATGCAGCGTTGAGCTTTAATTTGATTTATTTATACAACATCCAGATTTTCTCGACAGTTTTGCAATTATTTAACATGCACATTTGTTGGCTATGAAATTTTAGCAAATTACAGCCTCAAAATATTAATCATATTTTCTATGTTTGTGTGTGTTTGTTTTAGGCAATAAATATTTGTTTTAACATTAAAGCTGCATACTTTAGGGCAACAAGGATATTAGAATCAAGGAGATTTTATCCTTTTTCTACGGATAATAATATAGTTATGGATTGAATGGATAATATTTTTGCTATGAGAAATATTTAAGTAATAAAAATTAGTTTCGATTTAATTGAGATTGATGAGTAATACTTTGTTGATATTTTTGGCCGATTTGGATAATTGTCTATATGGATTTTAATATATATAAAATATATTAAAAAATCGACATAATATTGCCTACGATAAATTGCTTTGAAATCATCGATTCTCTATCTAACATTACTGTAAAATTTTAGCATGTCAGTCAAAATCATTTTATCAAATATAATGATATTCGTACAATATGTTTCAATGCTAAAAATTCCACACTCAAGTCAATTACACTAGGCAACACACAAATTGTATATTTGATCAAACCTACTTTTTCTGATACATATGGTGCCCCAGATGACGAAAAACCACTTTAAAATTTTTTCTATGGTGAGACTTTTTTTTAAAAATTTTTTGAAATCTGGTATTTTTTTTTTAGCTTTTTTTCAGAGGCTAGCCTACAGATTTTAGCATTACTCGAGAATCTTACAGCCGATTTGCAAATAATTTACATTTTTCGAAAGCTAATGAATGGATCTATTAATCATACATATACTTTATTAAGTTTAAATTACTAGTTTTGCAGCTATTTAATTTTGAATTTAGAAAATGATGATATTTTGTGCGGTATTTTTTACGATTTTTTGACTTTATAATTTGATAATTTTTGATAATTATCAGATATGTGTATAATATGCAAAATATAATCATGAATTTTCAATGTAATTCCATTGAAACGTTGCAAAATGTATGATATTTTATCATGTTTAGGATTTATTTGAAATTGTATTGAAAATGATTTAAATTGGGAAGTTACGCATAAGTATGTATATGATCGGGTTTCATATTAGCTAGAGAGCCTGGAAAAAACCATTACAAAACACTCACAAGTTTGTCATGCGGTTATTTTCCTGTCAAACTTTTGCATTGTAATTGAGCGTAAGAGCAAAACTTTGACTATACCGTCTGTGTTTTCAGTATTTTGTTTTTTTGTTGCTGCTGTTGTTGTTGTTGTTTTTTGTATTTTTTGTAAACCCCCAGAGAGAGAGAGCTGCATAGGCAATCTCTCTTACCAACTAAAAAACTTGGCTGCTGGCGGCTCCTTAGCCATGCTGCCAAAGCCCGAGCCGCAATTGAGGAAGCTACTCAAAAAATAACTTGCACACAAACTGTAAACAAGAAGTAGAAGAGGCAAACGGGGAAAAAAAGAGGTTTCTCCTTCTTCCTTTCGAGGAGGAGAATTGCTGCTGCTCATAAAGTTCAAGAGCAACATATGTTGTGGCATAAATTTATAAAGTCCTCAGGCTTCCCAGTTTGGCTTCCATCGTTCTTGTTTACTTTCATGTTGGCCAAAACCAAATTATGGTTAGACTTTTAACTTGTTTATTACGCGCTGTTTCGCCAGTCTAAAAATAAGTTTTTTAATTTAATTTTAATGAAAATTTATGATTATTTCTTTCACACGCTACATTGTGAACATTTTTGTTTTGTTTTTTCCTTTTTTTTTTTATTATTTTTCGGATTATGTATGAGAATAAGAAGCAAACAAAAATCGTTTATTTGTCTTGAAAGTTTGGTGTAAACTCGAAAGTCTGCTTAATCTTTTCAACCAACATGGTTTGCTTTGCCAAAGAAGCAATTAAAATATATACAATTTTGTTTTGTTTTGTTTTCAAGAGTAAATTTTAGAGTTTGTTTGAGTTTGTTTAGAAAGCGGTTAATGCTTCTGTAAAGATTATCTCTAGAGAATGTTCTGATAATTCCTGACTGAAATATGTTGGTAACATTTGACAATTTGAGATATAATGGATTATCAAGAGAAATCAGAAAGATACCTCTTTCAATTAAGTTTCAATATTGTAATTAATAAATTTAATTGCTTTACTAATAAATTAATCTTTTTTGGAAGCCCTTAAATATAATATTATTTTTTTGATTGAATGATTGCATAATTTGAGAACAAAATCCTTATTTTACTAAAATCAATCAAATCCTTTTCTTCGCATCTTCCATAAATCCTGCATCCATACAATATGCTTTATATGTGCACTCCAGTGTAACCATCGTAACCCACTTATATTTGTATATTTAACCACATATTTAATTCTCTGTATAACATATCTGTCTAACTGTCTATTTATCTATCTTTGTCTAGTATTACTCCATACCCTTGCCGCGTTTAATTAAACGAATCCATTAATCGGATGGCATTTCTCGTATGTGGAGAGCTGTATAAATATTAATAACGTTTCAAATGACGTGCCACGTCCCCAATGTATTTCTGAAGTATTTCTGTGGCCTCCTCCACAGGCTCCGGGATCCCAGTTCCACGAGCTTGTCAAACATATCAAAGATGGCAGCACAGCCTGGTTTCAAAGCATTTTGAGTTTGGGGGGCGTTTTACAATTGCGACAAATTGCATTTGCTCAGCTCGCTGCATGGGTTGTACGAGTATTGTGCTCATGTTAATGTCTAAGCTTTGTCTCGACACGGCCGGAAAACAGGAGGCCGGACGGACGGATAGACAAACAGACAGACAGACAAGGCAGTACTGAGAACATAACCCTAAACATTACAACATGCATCATCAACATAATCAACAATATACACGATGTATGTTAGAGGCAATGAGCGCGTTCAGCAGCACAATTTGATACTCAATTCATGTTATAATTCATTTTTGATTAATTTATTTTATAATTTAATGAAATGTAAAAGAGATACAATTGTTTTTGACATATTAAATAAAGCTTACTAAATATATGTAATAATACTGAGATTTTTTTTGATTCGTTTAAATGTTCAAATCAAAAACCGTAATCTAAAGGGAGTTCTAAACAACGCTACTGAATGAATAATATTTATTTATTTTTATATATGAGTAAAACAAGTATCTTACAACTTGTAAGAAATACTAGTAAATATTTAGCTAATTAACGTTATTCATTAATTGGCTGGCAGAGCTTATTTTTTGATTATTTATTGAAAATTAGTGTAAACTCAATTTTAGTTTTACAAATAGCACTACAAATAATTTTTAAAGATCATTAGCACTTTATTTCTCAGAATGTACATAAAATTTAATAAGCATTGAGATTTTGAATCGCTTTTATGATCACACAGCGCCTATGTATCATAATTTCTGTAATATAATTTAAATTAAATGTAACCCAAAAATAAAAAAAAATAATAATAAAAACAAATAAAATAAATAAAAAATAAGAAAAAAAATTAAAATAATTTACATGCGTTCAATTTCACATACCTACTTACCTACTTAGTACTTTCGTTCAGTGAATAAATTTATGATGCTGAACGCTTCCACAAACTCGTTACACGGTCGCAGCACGCGTTTGTCATTCAACTGATATCGCCTAGATCTACGCGTATGTATGTGTGTGTGTTTACAGGAGGAACATACTAGAGGGCGAGGTGGGCGTGGCACTGTCCGCCTACAATTCATGAGCAAATTTAGCGATGTGCGTGCTTAGCGAGTTCATCTACCATTTCGCTCTCTCTCCACATTTTTGTTTCTCTTAGTTCTCCTTCACCTTTGTCTGTGTTTATATGTGTGTATTTATCTGCGCATTAAATTGCGAGCTCGAAGGCCTCGGCTATTGTTTGTTGTTTTTGTTGTAGTCATTTTTCTGCCGTTATTTTTATCAGCACGTGAGTGCTGCGAGTCCATTTCTATTTCTATTTTTATTTCTATTCCTTTTCCAGCTTCAGTTACTGTTCTCCTTGCACTCATTGTTTTTGTTGTCTTTCCTGCTCCACTTCGTGTGTCTTAAATTGTCTTCTATAAGTTTTATCCTCTCTACGTATTAACAAGCTAGATAAGGTTATGCCAAAGGTTGAATACCCTTTCAATTCGATGCAGCACATTAATATGAAAAATTGTAGATTTTATAATAATATTTAAATGTATATCATGAACATAGTTTTAAAATGAAATATTACAGCTGTACAAGTTTTTCAAAGTTAATAATCCTTATTTTTAAATTAAATATATGTATGTTTTAATAGGTTAAGCTATAAGCAATTCAATCCAAATAAAAGGAAAGTGGCTTGTTTACATAGTATAACTTTTCTAGGGTATTCAAAAGAGAGCCATCTTTAGGGATACATGAGGAAACTAGAATGTTTATGGCATCCGTTGAAAGTTGGGGGATTGATTTATAAATGAATAAAGTATGTGTACCAATAGGGAATGAAAGAATAACTTTGTTGCGTTTTATAAGTATGAAATATAAGCTCTATTACTTTTTATAAAAATTAATGAATGTAATTTATAAAAAGCATTTCTCTTCCTCTATCTCAATACAATTCATCAAATATTTAACTATAAATTCAATTTTTAATCCCAGGCCCAACATCCACATCTTATTCTTTATATAGCCTAATAGAGCTGCCTTTGTTTCTTGAAATCACCAACATTTTAGCTCGAAATTGAGACAAAAGTTTCAAGCAAACATTTTCATCAACATTGGGAGCCAGCTTGTGGCAGCTAGAATGATGTTTTAAGGCCGATTTACACACTGGCAGCATATCGACTATTTTGTTGCCACACAATTGGCACGAGGTTTGCAAATAATTGAAAATTTACTTAAATTTGTATTTAATCGAATTAAAATAGTTGAATCGCCTCGGCGGGCAACTCAGGAAATATACAATAAAGTCTCTTTTTATACTCTTGCAAAGGGGTATTATAATTTTATCACGAAATGCGTAATGCATCGAAGGAAATGTCTCCGACCCTGTAAAGTATATATATTCTTGATCAGGACGACTAACTGGTTCGATATAGCCATGACTGTCTGTCTTTCAGTCTGGTCTGCCCGTCCATCTATTTCTTTACAAACTTATCGACTTTGTCTTTGAACCAACACGATAAAACTTGGCAAAGATGCAAGTCGTTGTAACAAGTAGTTTGTATGTAAAAATCAGTCAGATCGGATCACTATATCATGAATATCATATAGATCAGTCAAAATATATATTTTTTAAGTTATTAAAACTAAAATTGGCAGATTGATGTAGTATTATGTTCTTAACAATCTGACCAAGTTTCATCGGAAGCAGACCACTATATCATATAGATGTGATAGGATTAATCTGGTGAAAAATTAGTTTTATATATTTTTTTTTCAAGATATTAAAACCAGTTTGATGTGCTATTATGAACATGAACATATGTACTATTAATTTGAACAAGGTTCAGCAAAATCGTATTTTATAGTTCACATAGGAACGATCGGTCGAATATTGAAATTTGTAAAAATACTTTTGCAAGGGTATATAGCTCGGCGTGCCGAAGAAAGGCGTTTCTTTCTTATTTTTCTTTTAATTTAAATTATGCTACGATTTACATTATAAAGCTGTAAAACAATTATTGTTATTATTAAATTTATATTTTATTAAATTTGTTCTTAAAACTTTTTATAGTTGTGTTTTCCCAAAGTCAAGTAAACCTTGACATTAACTGGTAAAGAATTCCCAGATTATACCGCTAAAATATCTTTCAAAGTTTTACAACTGATGAATATTTGACCAGCTGTCATATGCATATGTCAGCAAACTCTGACATCAACTAAAGATATATGGCAGTCATTCACACTTGCGGTTCCATAAGAAGAACTTAACTCTACACTGATAAAGACCTGACAGAATATCTGACACGGTCGTAGACTGTCATGCTGCCAGAGCGTGTAAATGGGGCCTTAGGCTCTTAAATTTAATGCCGCCTAGGACGTTTGTCATGTGGCAGGCAGCTCCTCCATGGGGCACAGTTCAGACTTTCGCCTTTGCCAGCCTGATTGTCTTTCAGTCAGAGAAAACCAAAATTTGATGTACTTCTCTCACATGTGAAGCGAGTGCCATGCATGACAATTTCCCGGATGGGAAGAATGGGGTTGAGACTGTCACGCTGAGGTTTTGGGTGGAAGTATTGTAGTAGGGAGGGTTTGAGTATAGAACAAACACACGCTCCACGTAAATTTCATGCAATTTGTTATATTTTATGTGGCTCGTCTGGCAGCCTGAACTCTGATGGGGGGATAGCGTTGCTGCCAGCTCGAATATTACGCCTGGGAATCTCAAAATGACAGACTTCAATTTATACAATTTATTTTATTAAGTCAAACATTTGTCTTTCTATGTGTTGTGCGTGTGTACGAGTGTGTGTGTGTTTTATGTGTGTGCCGTTTTATTAACAAATTGATGAAACAATTTCCGCAGCGTTTAATATGGTCAATTTTTTCTTCTTCTATATATATATGTCGACCAGCCGCTTTCTGGATTTCCGCTCTGCCAAAAAAAAAAAATAAAATAAAATCTATAAAATAGGGAATACCCAAAAGTGGGAGAACTACACGAATATGTCCCTTTATGGCACGTTAAATTTTCATCTTTAGTACACACATAAAATCTAGGAAAATTGGTAAATTTCAATTGCTTAACTGGCATAATAAGAAGTAGAAGTAGAAGAAGAGAGTAAAGGACCTTCTCGCTCGGCTAAGCGCCCATATAAATCTCAATTTATGTTTGGGCTATTTAGGCATTTTGGGCACGCAGCAGCCATTTCGGTTAGACTCGCTTTAGGCCTCAAAATTATTGAATCTAATTAACTTAAATGAAATGAATGAAGACTACAAATACTGGCCTGGCCCCAAAAACTCGTAAAATTCGCCCCAGGCTCTTATCGAAGGATGGGAAGTTTCTCTCGTTTAATTTATGGTTGTGTATATAAATTCATTTGAAGCTCTTTAATTGCAGCTTAATGGCTAAAACCCCGTAATGGTTGACCGTTCGTTCTACCTTCTTATAAGTATATGTAGTGTGTGCCGTTATGCCTGACTCTGAAGGTCAACAGATTGATTGAGGATTACAACGCCCCGACGTCCAAAAGGGGAAACCCCCCAAAAACCCTCATTGAAAATGTTTATTTGCCTTCTTTTTGCAATTGATAGCATTACAAAATTCTACTGAAGTCTTGTAATTAATCATTTAAGGAAGAAGTAGGAGGGAGTTTGTTTTGAAAGCTGGCTTGGGAGCTGATTCTTCTTTTAATATTTATAATTCAAATTGGGTGCCAGATTGTGGGTTTTATTAAAGTCGTAAAAAGGTTGTCTCATGCCCTTTGATAAATTGAAAGCAAACAGCTTAACTTATAAGCTGTATGGGAATATGTTTTACTATAATATGGTTTGGGTATGGGGATTGTAGTTTTACCCAACTCAATCAAAAGCAAGTCAAATTTTTAAGTGGGTTGCATGTATTTGACAAGACTGATTGCGTTTGAGCTTAAAACAAAATTTATTTTTATTTTTGCATATTGGGAACACTTTTTTATTTATACAAATTATATTTTTTATTTTTACTAGTCTTGATTTTTTTTTAAATCATTATCAATAACTTGAACTTATTTTAGCTTTCAATTCTCATTCGCAAATAAGCTCAGAAATCAAAAATCAAAAGGCAAACGAAACTTATAAACAATAAATGTTTACTAACTTTTCTGCTTTTGATTTTCAGTATATATAAATCGAAGTTTGCCGCAGGTAAATTCCTGGTACCCCGGCTGATGAGTTTCCGTTCTCACTTGCATTCTGCCATAAAATCAATTTCCAACTTCACTTTGAACCCTTCATTTGCCAGGCCAAAAGGGCCGAAGGCTACAGATAGCGACCTCGACCAATCTTTCAACCCAAATAGCTTCATTTAACTAATGCATATATATATCAGAAAAAAAAGCGTTGAGATTTTTTTTCCATGCCCAGCTCATTTTTCTATTTGTCACCCACAAAACATGAAAATGTCAAAAAATTGTTTTTTCCATCTTTATTTTGTGTGAAAAAAGGAAAAAACAGAAAAGCAAAACTCAGCATAAAATGTGTAAGGTCGCGCACAGTATAAATATGGCCATGGAGTTTGGACCAACAAAATCTATAAAAAAAAAAACTTTTACGCATCGCAGCACAAAGTGACCCTGGGAAGAAACTCAGAACCCCATCCAGTTGAGGGAAGTAAGTCCATATACATAGTATACAACCCGCAAACGCTTTGACTGTGAACATTTTTTGGTGTAACAAAAAAAAAAAAACAGAAAAGCCGTGCTTAAACTGAGAAATTTCGAACGGAAAAGTTTTTAATGGATTTTCATGTTGATAAAATTATCACAGAAACAGCAGCAGAATTAAATGCAATAAAATACGAAACTTAAATACCCTGTTGACATTTATTGAAGACGAACTTTCGGTGGGATTGTAAAATACAAATATATTAATTAAACATTTATTAGAGACTTACTTTAGGAGGGATTGTAAAATACAAATACATTAATTAAACATTTTTTGAAGACTTACTTTCGGAGGGATTGTTAACTACAAATATATTAATTAAACTAAAAAAGATTCGCTTTCTACATTATTATTTTAGATCCATAAATTTTATTTATTGAAGACTTACTTTAGAAGGGATTGTATAATTGATATATATTAATTAAACAAAAATAATTCGCTTTCTATTATTTTAGTTCCTTAAATACGTTGTTTTATTCAATGAAGAAAAAATGTAAAGCAAAGCAATAAATAGTAAGAACGGCAATGTCGAATGATTTGATTAAGCTCACAGCAATGAAGAATCTTTGAAATATACATAAATTATATATTATGTTTTACATATTCGCAGATATATTACATTTTCCACATTTGCCAGTAAAATAAAAACAATATACCCCTATCGAAATACCCTATAATAATCGCCTTAAACAATGGATTATCCTCTGAAAACTATACAAGTTGCTCGGTCGATAACATATTTGTTGTCGGCTGATATTGTTTTGGGCGAGTATTTTACTGACAGATTTGCAACTTTGGATATATATCGTCAATTGGGCATTCAATCTGCCCGTCAGTCAGTCAGTCAATCAATCTAAGGGAATGGAGGAATATTGTTTGCCGCCTGTTTGTGTGTGAAATTTGAGTAGGCAATTTTAATAATTTAAGTAAATGATCCATCACAGTTACAGTTAATCTATCAACGACAGCCGAGGGGATGTCGATAAAGACCGTTGCGTATTTTCTTTATAAGTATGCATAAACATACATACACAAATATAATATACATATATATATACAATATATACAATATCTTTTTTAACAAATTGTTCTGTTAAAAGTTTTCTTCTTTCGGCTGCCGCAAAACGCAAAACGCACAACGAAAATAAGATAAAAAGTGACTTGAAAAATGTTGAAAAATGTTGTGCGTGAGATAAGAAAATTTGCTGGCTATTAGTATTTAAGGCGTTAAGTCATTTATATTCATTTGGATATTTGCTTTTATTTTTTTTTATTATGCACCAAATTTACGTAATTCACAGCTCTTGGCATTCGAAATAAAAAGAAACGCTTGATTGTCAAGTGCTGATGGATAATCGTAATGGTCAGAAAGTGGACAGACAAAGAAAAGAACATTAACACTAACAAATAGCTTGAGAAATTTAAAGTTAAATTAAAGTCGTCTGTCCATTGGGAGATACTCTGTATCCAGTTGAATAGATTCCTAATACATTTCTACAAACACGATACAACTTGTTGAGTACTTTAGATAATGAACTTAAATAGCTTTTTATTGGGATACAAAGAAATCGTTTTTAAATATTATATATTTAAGTTTTAATAAAATTTTGCAGATCTGAATTTCTCTTTAACGTTTTATTTTAAGCTTTAATAAAGTTTTGCGGATTGAAGCCAGAAATTACTCTATTCCATATGCCTCTTACATACATAAACATAACTCAATATACCCTACAAATAAATTCATTTGGGCAAAGGGTATAAAAAAAGCTATTTTAAGGTCTTTGTATTGGCTATTTAAGACAATAAGCTATTATTAAAATATGCCTTGTGGGGTAAAATATTTAAAAATATGCTGGGTAAATATCAATAAATAAATAAATGAATAAATAAAAAAAGGAATAATTCTTGATAAACATTCAAACCATAATGTAAATTTTAAGAGAATATATTGCAAGTTAATTTAGAAAATAATTTTGACAGCAATTTGTATAAAATTGTCCACTTTATTATCCCGACAGATTGCAAATGCAAAAAGTCAATAAAATCAAATGAAATATTTGATATATTTTAGAGTCCTATTAAAAAACAAGTCAAATGTCAAGGATTTTCTTTGAAAGATATCAAATGTTAAAATCAATATTGTTCAATTACGAAAGTATCATTATATCATTATAGCCAGTCATCAAAGCTGGGTAACCAATTTATTTGATTTAATGTAAGTGATTTATATTTCTATGTGCAATAAATTCACATTTCGGCAATATATTTTTTGAGGACTTCTTAGCATTTTTTTTTTTTTTTGCTGTGCGAGTATTGATGGCTTACCCATTTTATTTAATGTCAAATGAAAATGAAAATTTTGTCTGCTTTTTATTGTCGTATGCAAATGTGGTATATTTTATTGCTTGGGTACTCATCAAATTTCAAATCACTTATTTGAATAAGTCAATATCGAGAGCCCACATAGCTGCTAAGTGAATACAAAAACTCAGTTGCCTCATTTCCACTGGGGGACACATCACACATCAATCTTTGATGGGAGCTCACGTACTTGGCGCCCAGCTGCAAATAGTTGAAGCCGCTTAGGCACGAATTTCTATTAAAATATTTATGCAAAAACCTGTGAAGCGACAATTTAAGCCTGGTTATAAAAAGGGTCGAACTGATGGGGAGGGGTACATATAGCTCTAGTTCCAACATCCAGCTGTGCGTGAAAATTTTTAGCAAACGATTTTCATAATCGATTTTCACATTGCCTCCTCAATGACTGTTGACAGCATCAGTTTGAAGGACGAGGACTTGGAAGAGCTTGTCAACCTTTATCAAAAATAGGATATATACATAAGTATAAGAGGCAAACCGAGTGGGTACAGAGGGCCAGACAGCCGAGCAAAGCTCCAGACAAATGCGACATGCGTCTGTTGACAATATATCAACATGTGGAATGCGGGCCCCCAGAGGTGGGCCCCTTCTACCCCAACTCTTACCAGCCCCAGCCCCAGCCCTGCCCAGGATTCGAACCTATGTCTGTCCTTGGCTGCTTTCAGACTATGTGCAAAAAAAAATGTATATATGCAAAAGACAAGCCGGCTTTACAATTTTTCTACTTGACTTTGACTTTTATACATCTGCTGCTGCTGCTGCTGCTGCTGTTGTTGTGGCTCTGTGTATCCCGCCAGGTCAAGTAATCTTTATTGTACGTTCTGCGTCCTGTCTGGAGCAGCTGCCTGGAACTTGAATACTACGCTAGTCGTCACTCCATTCGAAAGCAGGAATGCGCATCTAATCGATTCGCTTGGCGAGAATGACTGTCAAGGGTGGACTTCGGGTCTAGGGGGTTTCTCCTTTATGTCCTTCCTAATGCTGTTTAGCTTTTTTTTCCTTCTCTCTCTCTCTTCCTCTGCTTCTAACCCGTTTAGAGGGCGCCTCGTATGTGACAATAGTTGTATCAAGTCTCCCTACCCCCTTCACAACAAAAAGATTAGGAACAGACACAAGGACCAAAGGCTTAACATGTGAATCTCACCAGTTGCGTTCCATCTGCCGCTTGAACTATGTAGTAGTGTGTAAATCACGTTCATGGGCTCTGGATGAGCTAAAGGCTTTGGGACTGGCTGAGTGATGGCTTGTTGATGGTACTGCCTGGTGAAAGGATATTTCAAGGATACACTACTAGCTGAAGATGAACATTAAATCAAATTTAAATAGTCTATGTTGCAATGGGAAAATACAGCGATATAAAAATGCTCAAACCAGAAAAGTTATCAACTTAAATATTTAAAATGTTAAAACAAAAGAAAAACTTTAAAAACTTATTTTAAAAATTTAATTTAAAATTAGCACATAAAATACTTCATCAAATCTGTTAAAGGCAAATAAATTTCAACTTTAAGATAATCTCCATATTTTAAAGATAAATAAATATATTAAAAATAATCAAAAATGTAGCCAAGTAGCAACACATATTTGATTTATTACAATTTTTATGTTTTGGGGAGAATTAAAGTTGGTTTTAGTTTTTTACACTGTACTGTAAAAAATATGAGGAAAAATAAAAACTAGAGAACAGAGCTCACCTTAAAAATTATTTATATCCATTGCACATTGGGCGGAAAAGACTTTTTTTTGGCAAAAACCCCAAAAAAAAAAGTTTATATTTTTATGGTTACAATATTTTTTCCAGTGAATAATTGTCCCACCTCATCGAAAATATTTAATTTATATTTTATTATGGAACCCTCGTCTTACGCCAGCCCTCCAAAGTTAGCTTTTTGTGCCACGTGGTTTCTGTACGCAGTCTGATTGAAAAATTTGTAAATATTTGACTGTCTCGCATTTTTAAACGGTTTGACTAATTTCAATTCCTCAAAATGGAAAATATTCATCAAAGTATGTAGAAAAGTATGTAAGTAAGTATAAGTATATATGTGTTTAATCATATGTGCTTCTGTTTCGTTATTTTTTCAATGGTATTAATAAACCATAATTTTGTTGAATCTAACTTCAATATAGTTGTGTTTCGTGGAGCATATCTAGTAAGATACAGTAGGATTCAAAAAAGTGATTATGTGGTAGTATGTGTTATTATATATATATTTATATAGATTTTAAAACATTTGCGGAATTTTGCGGTTTTTCGAAATATTTTAATAAATGTAGTGATAGTAATATCATGCGAATATGAAATTTGTTCGATTAAATTCAAAAAATTTTGTGAAGAGACGCTTCGTTTGCATTTGACAACAATTTAACAGACGTATTTCACCGTGCTTTGGATTCTTCTGATCCTAATTTATCAAGCATCACTTCAAAAAAGCCTTAAAAATTACAAAAAAAAAAAAAAAAAAAAAAAAATTAATTCAAAATTCACAAATAATATGAGCCGCAAATTCTCCAAGTTTCAAGTTTCTAGCTTAAAAATTACAGTTTTTGCCAAAAAAAAAGCCGTTTCCGCCCAATGTGCACTGTATTCAAAAAATATGAGGAAAAAAAATGCATAATAATAATCAATTATTGTATAAAAACTAGAGAACAGAACTCAGCTCATAAAATTATTTATATCCATTGCATCCACAGTTATGATTTATTTATTATACAGAGATTTATACACAGACATCGTATTATAGAGCTGAAGATTTTAAACATTCTTATTCGATTTTTATTACACTTTTATTCGAATCAAATAATTAATTCATACTTTAGCTCTCCTTGTTTATAACACAATAGCACAGAAATTATGTAGATAAAATTTATTCAGCTCTGTATCTAGGTTATGTTCCCCCATTCATACTTTCTTAAAATATATAAGTTCATAAAACAACAAAGTTTCTTTGTCTTATTATCTTAATTTTTTGTTCGCTGCTGTGGAATACAAAATGTAAGACAATTTATGAAAGCCTTCTGTAGATGCTAGTGTCATTAATTTTCCTACTTTTCCAATACAAAAAGCAAATACAAGTAGATAGATACCACAGACGTTCTCAAGATGCTACTACCACGTTACTTGGCCATGGCCAACTGCTAATTACCAAAACTGAAGTTGCCATTGTCTTGTTTATCTTTTGACAGCACGCCATAGAAAACTGAGGGACGTATCTTCCCTTGACTTCCCAGAATGTATTCTAAGTATATATGTATAATGAAATGCTGATACATTAAAAAGATTTATTAAACGTTGCCTTCATTGTCGACTCGAGATTCGAGAGTCCTTTGCCGCCCTACCAAATGACAGCCATTTTGACAAAACGCTGCTGCTTCATCTGGGGAATATAAGGGAAAGCCACCATGGACCGAGGTCCTTGCTCCGCTTCAGCGCGTGCTGTGCTCGCGGTTTTTTTGGCGGGGCAAAGAGGATGTTGGCTTGTGGTTTGGCGGTTTTTTTGGAGGGAAGGAGCGCCTGCAGCTAAGCGCATTGCGTTTGTCAAATTTTGACGAGCTCCCGCCGTGTATCGATTGGAGCCCAGGACTCTTTGAAATCTATCTGTCTGTGGCTGGCTTAGTATGTCCTTAAGCTAAATTAAAGCATATATTACATTACATTAATCCTTTGATGTCTAAAAGCGCTCTTTAAAGGCAACCTCTTTTTTTTGGGAAGGGGCAGGAAGCAGCTCATGCTGATTAAATTGCAAATTAAACTGAAGCTGGATGGAGGGGGTTTGAGATGATGATACTTTAATAGCACGCTCTACTTAGACGCAGAATTTACGGTTTAATATAATTAAATCGCAAATGAGATGAGGTGTTTATTAGAGCTTAGATGTCTTGAAAGCTTTAAGGTTTAATAACGAAGGATTAACACTGCCTCAATTTACATATAGTGCAAGAGATATATACATATAGAACATTTCGCAATGAAGTACAGTTGTGTAAAAGGAATATTTTCTTTGCCTTGCAGAATGTCCTAGTCATAAGCAAAGACCAACAATTTTCGCAAATAACAAGCCAAAAAAAAAACACGTTTGTCATTCATAATTTAACTGAAAGTTTGCCAGTTGTTGACGACCACAAATCAACGCTAATTTTCCAGACCCATCAACAATTTTTGGTAAAAGACAATGCAATCAAGGGAAATTCAAAAGAAAAACACAAAAATTTTGGTCACGTAATAGCTTTGTTTGTGTCTAAAAGACAAGAAGAAAAAAATAGAAGTAATTTCAACGTTGAGAAACTCATGATTAAAATATTTAATGCGAATAAAATAAAGTTCATGGTATTAGAATTAGGTTAGGAAAGTGAAGAGCAGGAATCTTAATGACTAAATGAATATTATAAATAATATAAATTATTATATAATAAATAATATATGTATTTATGTAAAATCGGTCGCTGATCCTAAAAAAAAATGACCATATCCAAGATAATATACAATTTTACAATTTTATTCATGGTTTTTAACGAACAATACTTTGTCAAACGAGCTAGTTGACGGATTTCAATTTTTCTAATTTTCCACAGTTTTTAAAAATGTGATAATGGGAATTTTAACACAAAAAAATAAAATTCTCATTTTTCTGTTATTTATAAAATTTAATATTTGTTTTAATAATACTAAGCCAAAATTTAAGCTTAAAAAATAAAAAAAAAAAATTTTTTTATTTGCGCCTATTTTGATTTAAAATATTCAAATATATCCCTAGTAAAATTTTAAGTAAATTGTCTAATATGAAAAGTTTTAAGAAAAATTTGAGGGCCAATTCATCATATTTTTGATAATTATATTATTTATGGATTTAATTTCATTTAGCTCAAGCTACCATTTTGTATGGTCGAAAATCTACCATTTTTTATATATTAAAATATTTCTAATTTTCCACAGTCTTTAAAATATAATAATCACAATGGAAATTTTAACACAAAAAATGAAAATTCTCATTTTTCTGTTATTTATACAATTTTATAATTGTTTTAAAAATACTAAGCCAAAATTCAAGCTTAAAAAAAAAAAACAAAAAAATTTTTTTGATTTGCGCCTATTTTTATTCAAAATTTTTAATTCAGTACCTAGTAAATTTTTAAATAAATTGCCTAATATGAAAATTTTTAAGAAATGTGTGAGGGCTAATTCAGTTTATTTTTGATATTTATATTTATGGATTTGATTTCACTTAGCTCAATCTACCAATATGTACAGTCGAAAATTCAGCATTTTTTTATGTATTAAAATATTTTGAATCAGCGGCCGATTTTATCTCAGATGTTCAGGATTCAAAATAAATAGTGGAATTTAAAAAAAACAATACAATATGAACCGTTTTTTACTTTCTTTTTGAACCAATTCGTGATAGTATAAAATTGGAATTACAAAAGAGATTTAAAGGTTGCCGCTTTAATCTCTCAGCCTCCAAAATTCAAAATTAATCCCTAAAACATCCGTCCTGTGTACTCGACTGCATATACCATATATTCTACAATATATGTATATATATTTAAGATATTTATTAGGTACAAAAAAAAATATTTCTACTCAAGCTATAAAATACCCAAAATTTTAAAGGTAAAACCCATAAAGAAAGTAATTTATTTCTGGGCAACGAGTATTTCTTAGCTGGGCAAGAAATCTCAACTTAAAATTTGCTTGTTTTGCATTAGAGTCGGTGACATTTTGGCCTGGCACAAAGTTACAATGTGACTGGCGAGGCAATTTTATAAGAAACCAAAACCAATTCAAAACAACAAACGCAAACTCCCGACAGGACACGACACGACTCTTCTCGACTCGCCTCGACTCGACTCGCCTCGACTCGAGACGACTGAGTGCTCAAAATTTTACGCGCGTTGACTGCTGAAGTGGCGCTTGGGGGCGTAACTAGATGAAGATGAAGAGGGGCGGTGGTAAATAAAGGAAGAGCAGGTCCTGCCATGGCCTTTGTCACAGTCAGGGACGTTGACGACGCGAAGAACAGAACGTGGCGGACTGCGTCTTTTGCATTTAGAGGGGCGAAGGCGACAGCAGCCAGACTGGAATTACAAATTCAGGACAATGTCCCTTTGTCATTTATGCATTCGCTGTATAAATTAGGCACAATGAATTTCAACGTTTCTTATGTTCGTGATGTTGGATTTGGTCTCGGATTTGAGTTCTTAATAAGCTGACATGGTTAAAAAGTTTTTTTTTTCTTCCTTCTCAACTTGCAGGTGGCAGCGGCAGCGGTGGCGGAGGTGGCGGCGGTGGAGGCGGTGGCGGTGGTGGCAGCTCATCGGATATATCCAAAGATCATTGCAATAAAACTGTGGACATATTCGAGGATATTAGCTCACCGGAGGTCAGCAATCAGAATCTGGGACGTCCCCTAACCTGCTGGTATCGCTTTCGCACTTTGAAAGGTGCACCACGCGATTTTGTGCTTCGACTGCGTTTCAAAAAATTCAAAGTGGGCCAATTGCTCAATGCCACCCACTGTGAGGGTGGTTTTCTGCAGGTGAGTACGGTATTCAACCCATCCATCCCCCCCCCCCCCCCAAAAAAAAACAGCTACAGTTGGTGCCGTTGATTTATGTTGGCAAGGCAATCAAATCTAATTTATAACTTCGCGTCGCCTAAATGATGACATATGTATCTACACTGAGAAAATAAAACTAACTACAATATAAGCGAATGCTAAAATGCACTGTAAACATGATTTAATAGAATCTGTCAGTTCTTTTTTTTTTTTTTTTTTTTTTTTGTCGGAAACATTTAATTTTACTGTTATTTCTCAACAACTTACATTAAACTAAACAAACAATAATAACAAAAACAACTTAACAAAAAAAAAAATAACAAAATTAAGTCTGGTTAAAAATAAAAAACAACACAACTTAAAAAAAAAAACAAAAATAAGTCTGCTTAAAAACATTTATATCGACCTTAGTGCAAGGTCAACCGGATGTGACCTCCGCAGTCTACGTCGCAATCTGATACCTCCTTTTTTTCGTCGCTTCAGGAGACGCCTTGCTAATTTGTTAGGATGATTTCTTAGCCGCACCATATAGCTTGCAGTCTGTCTATTTATAACATCTCCCACTTTTGGAACACCTAGGTCTCTTTCAATATTTGCAGTTCTCACGTACCAGGGAGCACCAGTTAATATGCGGAGAGTTTTTGCTTGCAGTATGCGAATTTTTGCTAAGTGGGATTTCGCAGCGATTCCGTACACTTGGTTATTTAAATTTTCTTTTAAAGCATTTAAAATCGTTTAAAACAATTTTAAATAAAATACGATTCCTACCAAATTTTTGAATTGATAGTTAGTGTAAGTGAATACCAAAAAAATTTAATGTTAATTTATTTATTGTTTTAAAAACATTTGAAAATTGTATGCAGTTGCATATGGAGTTATAGGAAAAAAGAGATAAAAAGTCTCTCGATTGAATCGCTTTCTCGGCTTTAATATAATAATCTTCAAGCAGTTCAGCTGCATTGTAGCAACCAGAGTATTTGTAAATTAAAACTGTGCTTTATAACAAAAAATAGCTGATCCTGAATAATTTTAGTATTTTTTATCGAATTGTTAGCAGGGAGTCATAGGAAATATGCATGCTAAAAATAAAAAATAATAATTGGTTTTATCGATTTATGTTGAGGTGGGAAGACGGATTTAAATATATATTTTTTATACTTTCGGCGATGCCTCATACATACATATGAGCTGTTTAAGTAGTCCGTTTTACCCGATTCGATTTTAGACCATTTGGCAAAACTAGTATATCTTACATAGTTACACAGTTCTTTTCACGCTTTATGTGTCAATTCTAATTCATTATACCACGTACTCGCAACTGAACTCTCTCTTCCCTCTTTAAAAAACTATCTTTCCCTATATCTTACAAGAAATTCCTGACCACAATAGATGTGAATATAGGCTTAGCCGGCCAGCCCGGCTAATACATCTCCTCTATTGGGTCAGAGATTTCTCTCTAACTTTCTTTAAAATTTCCTTATTTTTCTCTTACTTTTTTTTTCTTTGTCTCTCTATACCTATCTTTAAATTAATCTTATTTTCCTTTTACTTATTTTCTTATTTATTTACTAACTTTTATGTTATTTTATTTAATTTAATTTAAAAAAAAATTTTTTTTTTTTTTTTTTTTTCCTTTTTTTTTTTAGTTATGCTTTAATTATATATATATATTCTTTTTTTTTTTTTTTTTTTACTAATTTAACTTTTAATTATAATCACTTTTTCAACTTTTATTACTAACTCTCTTCTGTTTAGCTTCAGGTTCAAATAATGACACTGACTAACCTGGCTGTGAGTAGGGGCATAGCTGGCCGGACTGGCAAATAAATATCCCCTGTGTCAGTGTCATTAATATTTAAAACATGTAATTTAATTAGGCTTTTTCTATCCTTCTATTACATTTAAGAAATATTATAACATTTGCTTATCTGGGACAGCAATGATTGTCTGCCAGAATAAATAAATGAATAAATAAATATTTTTTATATTTTTGTTGACAGACAACTAGAATTTTACAAAAATTAATTTAAAAAGTACTTTTCAAACATACCTTAATAGATTATTCCCACATATTAGTAAAATTTAACATTTTCAAACAAATTGTTGCTGACTCTCTGTCAATGTTTGTTTTTCTAAGTGTACATAATTCCTACATATGTCCTGGCTGACAAGTTTATGGAGCAGGACATCGCTGCAAACTCATATCCAAAAGCCAATTCGCACTGGCAATTTATGTGACTCGCATAGTTTGCGGCGACTGTTGTCCTCGCTTATCATTTGATTTGACTTCATGTGACATTGTTGTTGCTTTTGCTGTTGCTGTTATTGTCCTTGGAGATAGTGTTGTTGTTGTTAATGTTGTTGTTGCTTTTGTTGCAGATTGTTGATGGCAATGCCAAAACAGACGTGTCCAATCGTCGAGAGCCGGGCATGTTCTGCGGCGAAGCGGAACAGCCGCAGACCTTCATAAGCGAGACAAGCTACGTGAAGGTGCTCTTCCATACGGATAACTTTACGGATCAGGTAAGTGGCAATTAACAAAGCTTAAATTGAGCTTATAGGCTTAGCAAATGCTTAAAAAACTTGTCGTTAACTAAAACCAAATAATAGCAAATAAACGATTCTATTTATGTTAACAAATATCAAAATATAAATATTGTAAATATAAATTCTGGTAACCCAATTTCTGACCATATTTATCGCCTTTTAATTCTTAATAAATATTTTAGTTTTAATAAATCTTTTAAAGTGCGAAATAAATGTATTTTGAATACTTCTCTTTACATTTTTCTGCCAAATTTTGTACAGTTCCCATAAGTTAAGAAAACCTATCTAAAATTAGCTTCCACTTTTTAAGCCCGTCTTGTTTTCTATCTAAGGACCTTTGTGGCAAATTTAGCCCACCATTTGTTTCAACACCTGGCCCCTGCAGCTAACCTCTATTTATAACAAACCCCAGAGATTTCCAATTACGGCACAAAAGAAGACTCCATTCTTTATTCTGCCCGTCTACCGTCTCCAACTTATAGACGCCAACGCACTTACACTAATAAACCGTAGCTCCCAAGTTCCGTTCACTCGGTCGGGATGTCACATATGTCACGTAGCCGCCTTGTGCTCATCCACATCCTCACAGGCGTCCTATATTCTACTATATATATATATATTTATATGTTTATGTATGTATAATATATATTTATATTTATCACATAGTTTAAAGAAAATATTACAACACACAAGTTCTTGCTGTCGTCATCTGAAGTTGTCGCCTGTACTCCACCTAAAAATACCCTGTATTTATAAATATGTTAAAAAGGAGACATCGCATAAGCATACTGATTTGAGGTAGTGTGCTTAGGGTATTCTCTTATAGTATAATACTGAAGTTTTGTTATTTTAATTAATTTTTTCTTTGTATTCACACCTTTAGCATAGACGCCTCAGACATTGGCCAACTAAATAACCTTGTTGTAGAGATACCCTGGTTTTTGTAAATTCTTTATTTAGATACATTTTTGAGAGGCAAAGATTCAATAACACTAGTTTACAGCAAAAAAGGAGCTGGGCTCTCATATACTTTTTTTGATGTATTTTTGGTCGCTGATTTCAAAAATGCAAACCATTTATTTTTTCAAAGAATGGTTTTCGAGAAAACCGCGAATAGCTAGTTTTTTGGCAGTCTTTCGACTTATTTGTTCATATCAACATCAGATTTTATTTGATCTTTAATAATGTTACACAATTCAACAGAAAATTGTATCCCCTTTCTAACGATATGCCGTTTAAACGGATCAAATAAGAATTGAAGCCATTACAAGCCCTCAAAAATGAAAAATGTGAACTTTTTTTGCATTAATATAAATACATCAAAAAAAGTATATGAGAGCCCAGCTCCCTCTATCAAAAAATAATTTGTTAACTATTGTAAAAGGTCCAGTACATAATTAATAGCTTGAATCGATTAGGAAGTCTGTTAGATCTAAGACCTGTGATTTGTAATATAGTTTATGTGTAGGTTTTAATTGCCGCAATTCTACAAGATTAACTGTAGAAAATTTAATAAATGAATTCTTACTTTTCAGAAAATTAATAAAATATTTATTTATTATGCATTTAGAAGTTTCAGAGCTTTTATGAATTCAATCCAGGGTGTTTTCTAGTATAGCCATAAATGTAAAACAGCCAAACGTGTTTTATTTCGTTTTCTTAATTTTATCTGTATATAAATTTAATTTTTTTTTTTAACATGTTTGCTTTGGCTGTGACCCATGTTGCTCTATCTGCTTGGCTGCATCTATGCAACTCACTTTCGCACTTAGCGTTGCATATATACAATATATATATACTATACTAAGTATATATATATGATATGTATATATATATATTTTTGCATGCATTATTCAGACGTACGTTTTGTGGGCGGAATTGTGGGCGTTGTTGTCGTCTCTCATCGTCTGTCCTGTGTCGTCTGGCCGTTGTCTGCCTGCGCATATCCTTTTGCCTGCATCCTTTTTGGACTGGCTGGCGACTCGTTGCCGGTTGCAGCTTTTCTATGCGAAATACTCTCTGTTCACAACTTGAATTCTATTTAGCTGCAGTCGCTGGGAGTTACCACTCATCCCCCCGCTACTTGTCTCCTTGTTGTTGCTGCATTTTTTTCGTCCTTTTTTTCTGTGATTTTTTATTTTTTTTTTAGATACGCTGCTGCGTATTTGATGCGGTATTTGCATTCACAAAATAAAAGATAAGTTCTTTATGTCGCATCAAGAAATTTTAAAATTTATCAGATCAGTTTATTTAGACAAGTTTGGATTTTTTGTGGAAATATTTCTTGGCAATTGTTTTTTAAAATTTGATTAATTTGAGAAATGTACTTTATTTATTTTTAATTTGTCAAAGATCTGAGAAAAATTATTATAGTCGCATTTTAATTTTTATTTATAATTTTGATCAAAATTTAATACAAAAAAAAATTTCTATAAATTTAAAATTTATTTTTTTTAGTTTTAAAGAGTATAATTTAAATTTACATCTATTTCTATAAATTAAAATTTTTTTTTTAGTTTTAAAGGGTATATTTTCAAATTACATCCGAATTTAGCAACCTGTTTAAAAAGATATTATATTTTCATGCAACATCATCTGACTTGTTTTTAGTACAATTGCCAAAATATCCTACAAAAATAATATTTTAAGTTTAAAGCGCGACTAAAATTTAACGCTAATTAAATTATGTTTACCAAAATGTTTGCTTGTCTAGCACTTTGCTAAATATATCAAAAATAATACAAATTTCATGTTCAACCCTGATGTACTTTAGAATTATTTAGAATGAATTAAAGTCTGCCTTTCAAATCTGACAAGTAAGAATTTTATAAAATAATCGACATTTATTCAAAATTTTTTATGGTCAGATGGCACCACATTATGAGTTAATCTTCAGTCTTCCAATTACAATTGCCCAAACATGTTGCAAAAATGTACTTTTATTTATGATAAATACGTTCGCTTTCTCTTATGTCAAACAAGCTCAAAGATCCAAGGTTTATATCCTTTGACCTATTAATTTTATATCACAGATCTACGGCAATTCGTTCTCACATCCTGTTGTCATCAGCCACAAAGCCAAACAATTTTCCCCCAATCTATCTCCGCCAATATCAAATAACTTTCAGCAGTCAATGCAGCCGATGCTTTGGCTTTATTGTTGCTTCTGCTTCATGGCTTAACTTCATGCAGCAGCTTACAAGTTGCATGCAACACAAACACAACAAACAAACATTGTATATATATATATATATATATATTATACAAAACTAATGCTCCATATAGGAGATAGACTCTCAGCTGCCGAGATCCTGCTGCTCCTGCTGCTTGCCCTCTAGAGTGTCTTATGCACACCTTAATGGAGTCATAAATATTTATGAAAACTCGTACCGCTCCATGGCTGAAGTTGGCTGCTGCCAGACAGTTGTGTAGTTGATGGAGGGGACGACAGCGAGAGAGAGGGGGGAGGCTGTTGCGAGTTGGGGCTTTTGTTTTTGCCACGCAGATTTTTCCACGAGTTTTCTTTTCGTCCTTCCGCTGCCGCTGCTGCTGCTCCACAATTTTTGCCACTTAGTTTGCGCGAGCGCGCTGGAAAATGCGTTGAACGTTCATGAAAAAGTGCCAGGTTGGATATCATGCTTGATAATAAATAAAAATAATAGAGCGTCTGGCATGTAATAACATTGCCACGTACACAATTTAATGAGCAACAGCAAAAGCAGCAAAAACAGGTAAAACTGCATTTTGCATTAACATAAAATTCAATGCGAATAAATCAAAAATAATTTTCGCACAATTGCCAGACGAAAAAAAGGCCGAAAAATGCACACGAAAACGAAATCTGACTGATTTTAAATTTATGCGTGCCCAAATTTGTCAGGATATTAAAAGAAGACCAGGGCAAAATGGGCAATACGATGGTCGTAACATTGCCATGATGATAATCTCCAACAACGCTACACTGCATTCACATCCGCATTTGCATTCGCATCCGCATCTGCATTCGCATCCGCATCCGCTTTAACATCGTCATCGTCATCGTCATCGTCATTGACATGCTCGTCAACGTTCAAAAATATTCAATGCATTTAAAGTCGCATAATGCGGCAAATATGAGAGTCGGGGTTCCCCTGTTTGGCTGGATCCTGGGCATTTGACGCACATTCCTGCTGCAACTCAATTGGTGGGCGTGGTCGATGTTGCACGTAGCAGCACCAGCTGCCCCTCCGCACTGGGATGCCATCCTGTCTGTCATTGTTCACATCGTTAAGTGGCGCTAACGTCATTGACGCCGGTAACGCATTTAATATTGACATGTGCATTACGCTTACGCACTGCGGAGAACCCGCTAGAAAGCAGGTCCTGGCATCCCAAAGGACTCGTGATGTTGATTTCAATGCTAAACATTCACATAGCAACGATGATGATGATGATGATGATGTTGATGATGATGATGATGATGATGGTGTAGTGCGGGAAATTGTATAGTAGATATAATTGGTAATACAGGTATTAAAGGCTTTTGTTAGAATATAATCACATACTTCATTGAAAAGTATTTATTCAAAAACTAGTTTTTAGTCTAATATAAGAATATCATCTCACAAATAAAGAAATTAAAAAAGTAATCTAGGAACAATTTTAATTAAAACACAATTTCTTTTATTTGAGAAATACTTACGAATAATAACTATTTCTTTATCTAAACAAAGTAAATTTACAATTAAAAAAAATTACTTTCTGTGATCCTTTATGAGTCTTCAATAAATCTATTACTTTTTCAGATTAAAATAATTTAATATTATATAACTAGGATATAAGAACATAGCAATATGATAAAGAGCAGGGATCGCAACGCTTATAATTTTTAGGTAAAAATATTGGAATAAGAATTATTCATAGACTTTTTTAATAAATTCAAATTGTTCTTGTTGACCAGAAAACAATAATTGTTAATAAAAAATAAAAAAAAATAAAATTTTATTTTATTTATTATTTTTAACATTTAAAATAAAATTTTAAAAATAACTTTCAACTTTTAAATAAAAATTTACGTATAAATTTAATTTTTTTGATCGAAAATATAAGGTAAAATGTAATTTTTTAATAAATATTGTAAGCAAAAATTTAGCCTGTTTCTTCTGCATCTAGAAAGTTTTTCTTAGGTTTGATTTTTAGAACTCATAACTTTTATTTGCAATTCCTGATAAAATGCGTCAATTTTATTGTTTATTACAATCTTAAATAATTTCTTTGCGTGTCAGATTTATTAGTCAATTACATAAATAGCTAAAACAAATCTTTTCAAAGGATCATGATATTTACTTATATATATTCTTAAAGCACACTCTCTGAGCTTAGGAAATCATTAGCTTTGCTTTCAGCCGTCACCATTCTTTGAATCCTTTATATTAAATCCCATTTCCAACTGGGTTTAAACCCAGACAATGGAACAGCAGCTGGGCCTACGTCATTGCAGCACGCTCATTAGTGCTGATGAGGCACAGAACAGGGTCAGAATGGGTATCTGGCCAGAATGAAATATCGGATCCGGGAAACAACACGCTGAAACGCGTAGCGTTGCCAAACAACGCTGAATAGTGAACACAGAAAATGCAATGTCTTCGTGTCATTTGGCCGGTAAATTCAGTGCACAGCAAATGATAGTGCACCTTTTCATGTACTCTGGCAAAACTAGGGGAGAAAGGGAGCAAGGACAGCAGGAGGGTAGTGGGTGGCATGGCTGACATACATGGCAATTGTTTCGAGCAGGCGGAAAATTTACAAAACTCATCAGTCTGGTCAGTCGTGGCTACTAATGGCATGCAGCTTAACAGCTCGCATTGGCCAACAGTGCGTATACGTGATTTGCGTAACGTTCACCAAAACATCAGCAGCTAACAATATATAGATACACTGAAAAAATAAAACAAGGAATCATTTGAAGCAAGCTCTTAGAAAATATAAGCAGAATCTAAACAAAACCAATTCGAATTATAAAAAAATTATTTAATTAAAGAAAACAACAAATTAAACATATTTTTTAACAATAATTCACATAAATCACATTTTTTTTTTTTTTTTTTTTTTGGGAAACATTTAATTTTACTGTTATTTCTCAACAACAGAAACAACTTAACCAAAAAAAAAAAATAACAAAATTAAGTCTGGTTAATAATAAAAACAACACAACTTTAAAAAAAAAAACAAAATTAAGTCTGTTTAACAACATTTATATCAACCTTAGTGCAAGGTCAACCGGATGTGACCTCCGCAGTCTACGTCGCAATCTGATACCTCCTTTTTTTCGTCGCTTCAGGAGACGCCTTGCTAATATGTTAGGATGATTTCTTAGCCGCACCATATAGTGCAGTCTGTCTATTTATAACATCTCCCACTTTATGAACACCTAGGTCTCTTTCAATATTTGCAGTTCTCACGTACCAGGGAGCACCAGTTAATATGCGGAGAGTTTGTGCTTGCAGTATGCGAATTTTTGCTAAGTGGGATTTCGCAGCGATTCCGTATACCTGCAATCCATAACGCCAGGCAGAAGCAATACAGGTCTTATATATGGTTACCTTATTTCTAAATAAAAAAAAAATCACAAAATTTGAATAAAAAGATTTGTAGAGGCAAAACCTTCTACATTTATAGAAAGCTGTAATTATAAGGCTAATAATAAAATTAAAAATATAACAAAATTTTTTTTGGTGAAATTATGGATAGACAGAAATTACGGATGGAAATCGGTTCAGTTGTTAATAAGAAATCAACGTTCTAGATATCCAACTCTCATAACTTTGCAAACATTAAATTTTTTTTCAGAATATTCTCTTATTTCTAAGAGTTTTGGTTTAGCTTTGATCTTTATGTATTTTTTTGACTAGAACAACTTCTCTGTTTTCTCTTAGTGTACTTTTGAACTCATTTGGTGTCGTTTTTTCTCTTTTCTCCTTGCAGACCTACTTCACATTCGATTCACGCGCCGAACAACAAACCGAAGTCTATTTGCGCTATGGCCAACATCCGGAATTGTATCCAAATCGTCGTGGAGAAGTTGTGCAAGGGTGCGTATACGTAATGTTAATGTACTTATAAAAGAAGAGAGAGAGAGAGAGCGTGTAAATTGGACGGGGATTGAGGACTAAAGATTCAAGTCAGGACTGCCCGCTGTGCCCGGGCTTATCGATAATGTTTAACGCCTTTGTGCCGGGTTTTTATGTTTATGTGCCAAGAGGGGGCGTGGCAGCTGACAACTGACAGTTACTACTTTGTAGCCAGCGATGCGTTAATTTAATTTTATTATGTTGCACGCAACTTGAGTGGTTTTTGAGAGGAAAGGACGCACAGTGCACGATGTCTCTGACAATTTCGAGAACTGCCCCACCAGGAGCACATTTCATAATCATATGCGAAAGACAGCAGCGGGCTTGGTGGGATGAGTAGGAGAGAGGGGATTGGAATGAGAATGCCTGGCAATGCGGTAACAGAAGGTCGCATAAAATTGAATTACAATTTTGCCAGACGGAGTGTGAGGAATGCTGCGAGCGAGGGGCAAGGGGCAAGCACTGCGGCAACATAAACTCGCGAAAAATGTATAGAACGACAGAGAAATTGCTGCCATGGGCCAAAAAGAAGCATTCACTTATCCCAAAAAACTTTGCAGACATTAAATTTCATTTGATTTTCCTCCTTTCTATTTTTTTTTTTATTATTTTATTTTTTGTGCTCAGTCGTCTAACTTTTATCTTAATAAAATAAGTTGCAAGTTTTAAGCATTGGTTTTGGAATCTTTGCGTGGATTGTGAATGCGAATGAGAAATGGGACATTTGCAGCATTTATCCTGTGACTATTTCATGCATACGTGAGTCCTTCCGATCTGATGGCAAAACTTTGCGATAGGCAGTTTCTTAGTTTCAAAAGTTTAGAGCAGCCAACTTGAGTTACTTGAGATCCTTTAAAGAGAAAGCTGTGGAAATTACCAAATAACCAATCTCATTAAGAACAAGACAATGTATTTTTCAACTTTTCAACAATTTTCTTTTCAAACTCTAACAAATCTATCCCAGTTACATCAATATAACTCACCATTCATTCATCTATTTCAACACAAGCTTTAAGTACCATTAAGAGGGAGAACTTTAAAGTTATTTCATTCTATGCAACCCACCCATAAGATTTCTACAATTTTCCAAACCAAACGCCCACATGGCCAATATGATTTTTATGCTAATTTGCGGTCACGCGCATCGACATCGACACTGAAACAAACCCAAACCAATTCAAACCCAACACCAAACAAGTGAGCACGTCTGTAGTTGAGAGAGTATACTTTAAAATACCCTGTAATTACATCATTTAGCTGTATACCAATTTTAGCAATATTAGCTCTTAAAGTCTCTGTCTGTAATTATTTCGTGAGCTATAAAACTTGTAAAAATCGGTTTAACTTACGAAAGTATTCATTCCATTTTATTTTAATACAGTTTCAATATTTTTCCCCCCAATCGATACATTCAAAAATACTTGGATAAACTAACAAAAATTTCATTGTTTTGAAAAGTATCCATAATTTATTTATAATAATAAGCTCATTTCAATATGTGTATATAAATATATAATATGATTTATCAGCTCTGATTTTTGTAGTAACTATTGATAGTTTAAACTATCGTGGTTTGTTAGTTTGCATGCTAAAAAAAAAGACAAAATTAATTAGATTTAATAAATTAAATATATTATTAGAATGTACAAAATGTTTAAAAATTCCATTCTCCTATTTTAATGGGTATATTTGGTATAAAAAAAAGACCCAAACGGAAGTCAAGAGCACCCAAATGAAAGGCAAATTTCCATGAGGAAAATAAAAGAGAGAAAAAGGAATTTCGAGTACAAATAAAATGGTAAATGGTAATCATATTTATGCAGCTCGAAGCGGAGTGATTTGCTCAACCCTGACAACCCTGGCAAAGAAAATGCGTTTGTTTGACTTGAACAAATTGAAAATTATACGCACGGCTATCCATACAATTTTACAGTTGTTTTTGTAATTCAACAACAATTTTACAAGGTTTTTCCCCTTGTAACGAAAATAATGCTCAAGAATTTCCAAATCAGTGATCACAATTTTCTGCTTTTGTTGTTTCAATTTCTTTGGCTGCCAAGGCAATTCCACCGATTAATTTGTTGGATTTGTGCCCAAGCGGGGATAAGAGAGCTAAGAAATTTGAGACGAGCAGACATTTAGACCGAAAGACTTTTAGGCCAAAACATTGGAGACATTTATTGGGCGGTCGCGGGGTGCGGGCGCGGCAGCACAAGAAGAAGTTGCCAAATATAAAACTAATTGAATTTAATTACAATTTTCGTATATTTCTCATTTTTTTTCTCAGCTCCTACTGCGAACGTGAGTATCGTGACTGTCGTCTACAGACCTGCTATGTACAGTCCCCAGCATATCCTGGTCTTTATCCTCGAGCCCTCAACTGCCGCTACAAATTGCACACCCGACAGCCGTACATCAAATTATATCTGCAGAACGAGCAGTTTGCGGTCGATGGCCAAAGGTAAGCGAATCAGCACAGTTATGCCAAAGATATACACCAAATATATATATACATATATATACATATTTATATATAGGGAATATATGCAAATTGGCGAGAGAAATTAGCGCCAAGTTAACACCCTGTAATTTGTCATTTTGGCACAAGGACAGCAACTGCAAATTCGAATTTCAGCTATATCCCTTTAATACCCTTACCAAGAGTACTATAATTTTGCCTTGAAAGATGCATAGCTTTGATTGTGACTTGATATATTTATAAAACATATATATTTCTGATCAGCCTCAACAAGTAAGTTGATCTTCATCTTGGAACCAGCAGAATCAAATAACTATATACTTAATATACTTAGCTATCAATCAGTTCAAAATTCAGTTCCTCTCAACTAAACAAACTTTAACACAAAACTCTTGGAAATTTGGTGAAAATCGGAACAGTATATCGTATAGATGCCAAAGGAACAATCGAATATGGAGTTTATTAGGAAAATCTGTTCTGCAAGAGTATTTAATCTTCGGCAGCCCGAATGTAGTTTGTTTTCTATCTTTTTTTTTACTGAACATTACGTGCATTCGGCTTTTGTAGTTGTTGTAATGCATTTGGCATGCTGACAATGACAATTTGACAGAGCGCTCTGGAAAAATTGGCAGCAATTTCGTGGAAAACGCTGGCGACATGTCACATACCCAATCCCCAATCCTCAATCCTCAATGCTCAATACCAACAGCAACACCAATACCAATTGCATACCCAAATTCCATTCCCAGTTACAATCACCAACACCATGAACATTACCGTCACAGTTCTGGGTTCTGTCTCCTGTCTCCTGTGTCCTGAGAGTCCTGTGTCTCCTGTCTGCCATTGGCTTGCACTTTGTCTGTCTGCATTCAAATTGGCTAAAGGATTACGTTTTGAGTGAGTTTTTATGGAAGGGAGGGAGAATCGAAAGCAGTCAATGCCGATTTTGTATTATTAATGCGAAAATGATGAAATTGTCTGCCTGGTTGCCGGATTGGTGGGTTACTTGATTTGTTGACTTATGGAGAAGGTGGCCAAGACATAAGCATAAGCTGAAAACATTTACCAAGTTCTTGAAGTCACGCAATAAAGATTAATTTAAATCCGTCTGAAAATTGTATATTTTAGGCAGAGAACAATTCGACCCGATGCGATTTTAATTTGTAATTTAAATTGAACGAATAATTTATGGCATTCTTTTTGGTAGATAGTCTGAAACCTAAATGAGGTAATTTTAATTTTATTCAGAAGTAAATGCAGAGTTTTGTGGAATTAATTTCAATGTGAATGTTTAAAGAGAGAACTTCCTTGTATTGTATTGTATTGTATTCTCGTACAATAATTTACACTGCCATTTTTTATGCTCTTTCATAAAATTTGAATTCCATATAGACCAAAAGCGTTCCTTTTGAGGTTTTAGCTAATCGCTTCATGGGTTAGTTAAGCTACCACATGCAAAACATGGCAGGAAACTCTGAATTCTCCTTGGAATATTAGCTTGTCTTTGGGGACACATGCAAAATGCCAGCTGTGTTTTCAACTTAAATCAGAACTTAAATATTTTATGAATTTGCCCAAGTGGCCCAGGGTTTTTTACTAACCCTAAACTCAAGCTGAATTTTACCTGGTTGCTGCTGGATATCTGGCTTGCCGGTGAATACAATTTACATTTGCCATTTACCATTTGCCATTCACTGACCTTTCACAAACGTTGCGGCGAGTCATTAAACATCTCGTCCTTTTCTGCCTTATCATTGTCAGGACGGGATTGGGGTGAAGGAACAGCTTTTCAGTGCAGTTTAAAGCGCTCGAATTACACCACAAAAGCAACTATTTACACAGAAAGAAAAAATGTGTTTATTGATTACAAAAGATGAAAAATGCAAGTCATATTCATTTGAAAGCCCAACTCTTAAAAGAATTTATCAATAACACTAGGCAACACACAAATTGTATATTTAATCAAACCTACTTTTTCTGATACATATGGTGCCCCAGATGACGAAAAACCACTTTAAAAATTTTTCTATGCTAAGATTTTTTTTTTTAAAAATTTTTGAAATCTGGTATTTTTTTTTAAGCTTTTTTTCAGAGGCAAGCCTACAGATTTAAGCATTACTCGAGAATATTACAGCCGATTTTTAAATGCTTTACGTTTTCTGAAAGCTAATGAAAGGACCTATTATTCATACATATACTTTATTATTTAAATTACTAGTTTTGCAGCTATTTAATTTTGAATTTAGAAAATGATGATATTTTGTGCGGTATTTTTTACGATTTTTTGACTTTAAAATTCGAGGAAAATTCGAAAAAAAATTATTTCGTTTTTCTCTTTTTTGCTTTTACATAGTTGCATTAATTGGGCGTCTTTTAAGATATTAATCATAGAAATCGATAAAGAGGCGGCGGAAATATAAGCAAATAATATTCTCGCGTAATGCTAAAATCTGTAGGCTTGCCTCTGAAAAAAAGCTAAAAAAAAACCAGATTTCAAAAATTTTTTAAAAAAAAGTCTTACCATAGAAAAATTTTTAAAGTGGTTTTTCGTCATCTGGGGCACCATATGTATCAGAAAAAAGTAGGTTTGATCAAATATACAAAAAAAAAGCTAAATTTTGTTACCTAGTGTTATTAAAGAAATGTGAAGAAGAGCAACAGATATTATCTCTTGATATAACTTAGTATCACCATTGAAAGTGTCCATTTATAGATAGAGGGAATAAATAGTTCACATCAGCACTACCCAAACCATGGATAAATTATAATCTTAACAATATTACCGAAAAAAATAAATTGGATAAACAAATGCAAAATACAAAATCCATTTGATTTATGTGCTAATTTAAAAAAATATAAAAGTAATATTTATAGGCTGTCTATACATAAAAATAGCTATTAAAGAGAAAAAAAATGAAACTGTTCAACCTAAATTAAATCTGCATCTAATTGTATGAACCACAAAATCAAAACAATTTTTTTTTTTTGATTTTTTTGTTAAAGCATAAATCACTTTACCATTTTTTGGCTGTGTAGAAAACCTGCAAACTTTGCTCTTAGCACTACACTGCAAAGAAGAAAGCACTTTTGCAAATGGCCAGCAAAAGTATCTAAGTATCTTAAAGCTGTTTGATGTGCAAATGCCAGTCAGCATATTTCAACGATGGAGTCTGAGTCTCTCTCTGTTATTTCGCATTGGCTGCACGCGCACATCAACTGGATTCTTTAAGTTGAAATTAGATAAGCAACATTCAATTTATTTTTATAGATTCAATTTGAATATTTACCTTTTGAGCGCTGAAAAGTCCAGACAGATACGAGGCATGTCAAAGTGCCAACTTTGACAGCGAAAAAGCGAAGAGTTGAGTTCACTTTTGTGGGGGAGCAGGCTGTTCAGAGCGAGGGTTCAGTTAAGGATTCCTTTCAGACTAGTTGAAAATCCGCTTTAAGTGCGTATTAATTTGCAAGTCTAAGTAACTCCCCAGCTTTTTGGAAAAGGGTCAGCAGAAGTGAGAGGGTAGGGGCTATACCAAAAAGGATTAGTCAAACAAACGCTACAAACGAGCTAATCGCAAAGTGCGAAAGGAGGTTGGTTCCAACTTAATCAAATATCTTTTTTGGGCAAAGGGTTTCCTCCTCTTCCGAAATGCCATTAATGATGTTTGGTTAAGGGCTGCTTGTGTTTGATCTAGGGGTAAAAAACTTAAAACATTCAGTCAAAACATTCAAGTTGCTAAACTAATCGTTAAGTTGAACCCAGAGTCTGTTGCCTGGGGTTATTAATTGAAGATTACAACATAGTAGATTGCTTACTAAGACAAGTTTTAATGATATTCGAAAATTTGTTAGACCTTTTGGCTCATAACATTAAAAGCTTACATGTCTTTTAATCGAACTACATTCTTATAAAGATAAAGAAACTTTGATGTTGTTTATTTGACTTATTTGACTTATTCTTAAACAAGAAAGTCTATAAACTTGTCCTAATAAAAAAATACTTTAAGACATCTTTCAAGATATTGTTGGCTATTTATAATTTAATCAAATGCCAAATTAACACAAAAAAACTCTTTTGATTATAATCAAATAGTCAATGTCGACAAAAACATATTTAGCTATAAGATGTTGTTATTTCGTTGTCTCTTCATCGATTTTAAAGATTCATATCTTAAATGTCGCCCAATTAATGCAACTATGCAAAAGCAAAGAAGAAAAAAACGAAATAATTTTTTTTCGACTTTTCTCGAATTTTAAAGTCAAAAAATCGTAAAAAATACCGCACAAAATATCATCATTTTCTAAATTCAAAATGAAATAGTTACAAAATTAGTAATTTAAACTTAATAAAGTATATGTATGATTAATAGGCCCTTTTATTAGCTTTCAGAAAACGTAAAGCATTTGAAAATCGGCTGTAATAATTTCGAGTAATGCTTAAATCTGTAGGCTTGCCTCTGAAAAAAAGCTAAAAAAAAAATACCAGATTTCAAAAATTTTTTAAAAAAAAGTCTTACCATAGAAAAATTTTTAAAGTGGTTTTTCGTCATCTGGGGCACCATATGTATCAGAAAAAGTAGGTTTGATCAAATATACAAAAAAAAAGCTAAATTTTGTTACCTAGTGTTCAATAGCTTATTTTTATGTCGTGAAAGAAAATTTGAGATCGATTTAATGTTTTCAAGCTCATGTTTATTAGCACTAGTTTTCCATGTTAAATTTAACTAGTTAACCAATAATTTATTATAACGTCGAATAGTAATAAATCTCTCTATTAAAATCTAAGTAGAGAAATGTCACAATCGTTTAAGCAAACATAACTAACTAAACAAGTTTATCCAGTTTTTGGTTTAGCTTAGAACTGAAACTATTTACAAAACAATCAGCATAATCCATCAAAGTATTACACGAAAGCCCCAAAACAAATCTAGTTCATAAAACACTCTCAGTCTCTCAGTTTTTGATATCAGTTTCATTATCAGAAACAGACGACGACCTGTCCAGTAGTAACAGTTCCAAGTTTTGGTAGGTTGAAGGTGCTTAATGGCCAACTCAAGGCCCAAGTTCGGCCTTGTTCCTTTTATAAATCAGTTGAGTTTATTGCTAAGTTAAGGCTCGTTTCTGGCTGCCAGTTTGGCAAAACATTTTTCTAATTTCTGTGGACCAAACACAGCAAATATTTTGCCAGCACAGCGTTATTCGACAGAGTTTTTCCCCCATTTCAAACACAAACTTACAAACACGGCAAAAATACACATAACAAACTTTGGAGGCAAACTTTTTTTCTTTTCTTTTATTTTTTTTTTATTTTATTTTGTTTTTTTTTTGGTATGGTCGTGGCGAATAAATGCAAAAGTCATCGAGAAAAAAGTTTTTTAATATGCCGAAATTATTACCAGTCAGTTATTTTTGATATGTCTGTTGGCCCAAACTTTTACCAGCCACCAAGTTTGGCTGGCTGGCTGGAAAAAAAATAAAAAAACAACGTAAAAATAATCAACTTTCTGCCCAACACATTTATTATCAATAAGTTAGATTAGGTTGCCCAAACCAAAAACCCAAAAACGCAAAAGACGAAATGCGAAACTTGCTGACAAAGTGATTAAATTGACTGAAACGAAACTGTCTAGCTAATAGATACAGATACAGATACAGATACAGATACGAAAATAGATTCAAAGTTTCAGAGCCCAAAAGTTTTTCTACAACTTTTTTTTTACCCCGGCAACGCTGTCAAAGGCTCAATAAAATGTCAATTAAATTGGCATTTTTGTTGCACTTTCAAATCACACGGTCAGCTAGCATTTATCGGAGCCCGCATTTGATTAAAGCCCAGAACGTAATTGCCAAAGTTAGCTTTCAATTAGAAAGTTCACACAAACACACACTCGTACACACACACACACACACACATACACACACACCTTTGTACAAACACTGACAGGTAAAAGGCATTTCGTTTGCCTTTTGAATTGGCATGAAATTCTTCAACTTCTAGCAAATTGTATTGCCAACAAATGGCTAGAAAAAGGGCATCCGGGTTTTCAGACCTCATCAATGGCCAAAAACTAAGCGAATCGCTGCACAAAGGTCACTTTGTCTGGGGAAAATACTCAGGGTTATGCCAGGGCGAGACATTGACTTAGTTCAAAAAAATAAATAAGAAAAACTATAAAAAGTAAAATCATCTTTGAGTTGGCGAACATTTAATATTTCTCGCTGAAATATTTATAAAGTTGTTGTAATATGAATACAAATAGTATTTAAAATTATTAATATAGTTTTTTAATAATACAATATTATTATTTAATATTAATTTGATCATAAATTAATTTAAAGAGCTAAATTGAATTACCTAAAAAAAAACAGGTTTGTTTTTCTGCAATCAAATTTGTCATTTTGCTGATCGATCTTATGGCAATTATATAATATATTATTCCAATCCGATTTCGGCATATGTATAGTAAACAGTGTGCATCAAAACGAAAGTATATTTCCAAGTTTCTATAAGATATTTTTAACCCAAGAGAAGCATAATGCGATGCAGATTACGAATAAGACATTAGATCCTTTCAATGCGTTACACATTTTAGGATAATCTTATTATAAGTAAGGGTATCCACTCGTCTATATAACTGTATCCTGTGAGAAGTTAGAAAATACTTCAAAACAGACAGAAGTTTGAATTTTCTACCCCTTTCTTTATGTCAAAGTGCAAATGAATGTCAGAGACAGAGGCGTCGTCAAAAGAGTTAGGAAACTTTGAATTGAATATATACGCGCATTAAAAAAAAATTGAGTCAATTAAGTATTGTTTGACTAACTGAAAAAAAAGAATCTATAGATTTACTTTTGTTTTTAAATGCGCTCTACGTCCCTGATTGCATTCAGATTTTCCTTTCACACTCTTCACTAACTCTTTCTTATATTTTATTTTTTTTCCATAAAAGCCGTCGGACGCGCAATTATTCATTCAATTTCAATCCCGTATTTTTTTCTGCTTTTGTACTTTGTTAGCATAAGATAAAAGAGGAGTATATTTGGTTAATGTAGTGTAGGATTGTCTGTTTATTTATCCGTATTAACACAACTTCTTCGAGATATCCAATTTGATATAAACTACTTAATCTGTGTAAAACTCACTTTCAACCTGTTCTGAGTTTCATCTCTGATTCAATTCCACATAAAAGAAAGTGTAGCATAATTTTAGGAGCAGCTAGAAATTAAAACTTTACTTTTTTTGTAATCCTTACTTTATTCTTAGACATTAGATGCTTCAAATATGCCTTATATATTTATATTTTAACTATTCAATAGCGAATTTGGGAATAAGCCTATATTATCATCACAATTTATTTATTTCTTTTATTTTTTCCCGAAATTAATCTTTGTACAGACGCCGTACTACAGAGCATATCACAATCGGGATCTTTTGGCTACAATGTACCTTTTTTTTGCGTCAGGTCTTTGCACTTGAATTTGTGCTACGTGCGCTTTTTAATTGTTGGATTTTTATTAAGTTGACGTCACCGTCAAGGGATAAATTTAATTTACCTTTTTTTATGGGTTCATAAATGAATCAAAGGATCAGCCTTTCATTTCTCTTTAAATTGACATTGCGAAACGCTTTAAATTCTGACAGATTTATCAAAATTGCGATATTTAATATTCGAACCATGGTCTTTCTCCCTTTACAGATGCGAAAACGTGATGACCTGCCCCATAAGACCCATCGGCTCTGGTAACGAGCATTGCCCCTACGATTGGTTAGCAGTTTATGATGGACGCGATGAGCATTCACCGCTTATAGGCAAATTTTGCGGCCTGGGCAAGTTTCCATTCAGCATTATTGGTGAGTACAAAGGCATTGCCGATGGCCTGATTACTAGAGACCACTTTCCAATCTCATACATTTTGCCATTTTCCATTATCCTACGCCCGCTGCTTGCAGGCACTTCGCAATTCATGTACGTGGAGTTTGTTACATCGCCGGCGGGTCCGTTGCTCAATACTGGCTTCCATTTCAATGTTGGCAATTGGCCAGGACATGTGGAGACTGCTGGCATAAAGCACGGCGTCTGCGACTGGCTACTTAGCTCCGATTCGTTGAAGGATAGTAGCGCCAGCGAGGGTATCTTTCTTAGCATTGCCCATTGGTATCCTCCAAATACATCCTGTAGCTATCACATTAAAGGACATCCTGGCGAAATTGTGCGACTCTACTTTCCAAGGTTAGTCAATAAATATATTTTTTTAAAAATTAAACTCGTTTTTCAAAATACATAAATTGATTTTCATAGATTTTTTTGTTAGTAATCAGCCGATTGGTATATAAATCGAAAATCAAAATTATTTTATATATATGTATATACAAAACTCTTCAACCTGACTGATTGACTGATTGACAACTCACGGTCAGGCAGAACTGTTCCATATATGACACAACAGCCGCAAAATGTATAGAAAATAAGGACTTTATTTTTGGTTGAGATGGTTTTATACTCATAATATAGTAAAATGTTTAGCACATCGAACGATATATCTTTGACATACTTATACTTACTTATACTTATTCAGCAAATAGATTACCAAATTCAAGAAGTGAGGCAAAATTTGTATCTTTGTCGGAAAAAGTATCTCAGTTTTGAATATATCAGCCGAAGAGTGCCGACCTCCGAAGAGAAAAGAATCGACTGTACAAAATTCAGGATTCTAGCTTCTACCACTTAACCTTCCCGTTAGCCGCCAATCAGTCAGTCTGGTTAAAGAGTCGACCCGCCTTACAGAATTTTATAATTTTATATGGATATTTTGATTAATGGAACAGCACTACTTGTCATATAAAATCGAATAAAAATGGGAGAATGGAATAACCTTTTAGAACCTAAACACTAGATGCTTAAATATAAACTTTGATTATAAGAGGAGCTTAAATTTGTTAAGTATACTTGATCATATTACACTGGGTAGCAAAAATTAGCTTTTTTTGTATGCTTTACCAAGTCTAGTTTTTATGATATGATAAAAAATTATTGTAGAATGTTTCTTAAACAAATTTTAAAATCTAGTAAATCTTTTTAAGCTCACTTTAAGAGGCCGGCTTGCAGTTTTGATCATTACTCGGCAATCAAACAACCGATCGAAAAAGGCTTAACATTTTCTGACAGCTATTGAATATATTGATCATTCATATACTTTCTTAAGTTTAAATCACTAGTTTTTCAATTTTTAATAAAGAAAATTATGATATTTAGTGCAGTATTTTTTTATGCATTTTTGACTTTTACATTCGGGGAAAGTCAAAAAACGTTTTTTCGTTTTCTTTTTCTCCGCATTTGCATAATTGTATTTATTAGACGTCGGTTAAGATATAAATCATTTAAATTGATTAAGAGAAGACGAATATATATATTATATTCATTAGCTTTAATAAAACGTGAAGCTTTTTAAAATCAGCTGCAATATTCTTGAGCAATGGCCAAAATTGCAGGCTCACCTCTGAAAAAAGCGTTAGAAAATACCAGATTTCAAACATTTTAATAAAAAAAAAGAGTCTAAATTTTTAAAGTGATTTTCGTCATCTGGCGTTCCATTTGCATCAGATAAATTTGGATTGGTAAAGGATATAATTTGTGTGTTAGCTAGATAGTGGAATTTAGCAAAGTGTAAGAGAACTTCGCATACGTTCTATTTTACTTGACACCATTTACATATTTAGGCCCCCTTTTGTTGTGCTGTACTGATTGTTTGGTTCTGCACATAATTCCACAAGCTCTGTTATATTGTAAATATGTCGACAAGAGAGTTGTCCGAAAGGCTTCCAACCCAAAATCCGTCCAAAAGCCGTCTCCGGCATTTCACTTAAAGTGCAAAGTTTTGCGGTTGTGTGTGGAGGCGCTTTCCAGCGGTTTTGCATGGCCTCATCTGCAATCCTTACCAGGCTCTCACCAAGCTCCTTCCCAACTGCTCACCAGCTTCAATCCCATTTTGGCGCTGCGTTCTATGCTGTAAGCGTATTTTAATGAAATTTGCCGCAAAGATTTATGTGACATTTTAATTTAACGTGTCGAGTTGAAGTTGTTCTTTATATTTTTTACTTTGTTCAGGAACTCCTCCGCTGCCATATTCCCCCCTCGCATACTCATACTTCTTATCCTTGTCGGCGTCACCAAGCCGTTGTTTGTGTCTGAATCCGGGCTCTGAACTTTTGTGCATTTTGAGTTTGCGTTCTCTGAATGTGTTCCCTGACTGCACAGTGAAAAGGCAGGGAAATATTTTATTGTGCTGCGGTTTAGCTAAGGGCTTCATTTCGACTCTCGTCGTCGTCCTGGCCAAAGGATCGGTTGGTTGGCTTAGTCGCCAAGACTATGGCAAAGTTTTGAAGCTTTGACATTTTGGGGGCATTGACGGTTTGCTTGCTTAAATTGAATGCTATCGAAGGATGCTGGCCAAAGAGTTGAGAAGCAAACAGCATATGAAATTGCAGAGGGAAAATAAGATTAGAAACAAAATTTTGTTACGAACTTTATGAGTTGTAAACTCTTATTTAAAAACAATTCTAAAATAAAAAAGAATATTTATTTTTCCATAAAAATATATAGTAGTATCTACTGTACTAGGCTTTAGTATAATATGTTTCACTCACGATTTATGTAGCATACAACCTTCTAATCCGATATCTACGGTTTTCTCGTAAATCTGTGACCTCGTATTCATTCTAAGCTGGTGGACCATAAAGTATTGCATCAACCTCGCCCCAAAGTTGTCAGAATAGAGAAAATCTTCAACTAACCTAACAACAACTGCAAGAATTGCTGTACATTCGACCATGTTGCAACCTTATAATTTATGCACAAAATGTTGCAAAACATTGCCAAGTTTTTGTCTAAAAACTGCAAAAGAAAACTATGTGCATGGCAAACATCAGACACAGATATATGCACACACATGGGTGGGAAGTTGGGTGGGGGTATACCCCCAAAAGGGAGTTAAAATATCAAACAAGTTTTTGCCAAAAGATAAATATTTATGTCCACCTACAAAACGAGCCAAAACTAAACCCAAAGCCCAACCAAACCAAATGTAGAACTTGTGCGCACGTTTACACCGATTGCCATTAAGAGTTCAGAAGTGGGCAACATGATTGCGTGATTACAGTGCACAAAATGCAACACTGGCGACTACAAGGAGACACGGAACTACACTGAAAAAATACAAAATCAAATATTATACTCGTAATGGTACACTACTCTATAAAATACATAGTACACATATAAATAACAATGTTGTTTGAATGTTATTTGAGCAAATATTTGTACACAAAATTCAATTTTGTAGTTTTTTTATATTATAAATATTTCCTCATTAATGCTTACAAAAGGTGCGAGGTTTTACTATTTACATATTTTAAGTTTAATGCAGTATTGATATATTTATAGGAATAGTGGATTGTTCCTCTTTTTTTTTTTGATTCGTGGAAAAAAGATGAATGTTTCAGTTCCGGCTCTGGGCGTCTTTGACGATATCTTCATAGGTTGGCTATTAATTATATATGCTCATATCCAGATGTCTCAAAGTTCTGGGAGACCGTGTGAGGTATAACACTACACATCCAATATAAAATTCCCTCGCCTTTCACCTTTTAACACCGATCCAATAGGATTTATCCACAATAATTTAGATCGTAAGCCTTGTATATTGACATATGTTCTTGCTGTCTTTCCGTCGAACGAAGTCTGGGTAATTCTTCGTATATATATATATATATATATATATATATATATATACACATATATGAATCATATGTAGAACACATCTTTAAACTTAAACCAGACTTCTGATACGCTCAGTATTAGTTGCTATATACAAAAAGATACTATTCATACTTCTAAATAAATTTATCGTCAATAGTACTATCTTATTTCTCACAGTGTAAAATACATATACAAACGCATGGATGGACGAGAGCACCGTTAGTTTTGAGCTGGCATCGCAGTCCTTGGAAAAAGTTCGAATAAGACAAGAAAAATGCAATGGGAAAACTGCGTGAGCAGTGCTGAAAATTTCGTACGTTCTAGCTGAAGTTTTTGTCTTTGCCAACTGTTGTTGTTCTTTTTGTTGTTGTTGTTGTTGTTGTTGTTATTGTTGTTGTCAACTTCACTCAAGTTGTTGCAACGCCCACGACAACAATTGCACGCCCACACAACCCGTGCAGCACCTTCGTCCTGCTCCTGCCTTCTGACTGTCTATCCAGCTGTCTGTTTACCCTTACCTACAGTCCTTGTTGCTAGCAATTTGGTGCCACAATCCTTAAGAGCTTCACTTACATGTGGGAGGCGCTCCTAGGTTCTAACTGTTGCTACTGTTGCCGATGTTGCTGCCATTGCTGCCAGCCTGATGTCTGGCAGTCTAGAAGAGTCTAGACACTGTCGACATTGTTTCCAACAAACTTGCTCATTTAAGTAACATGTCATGCCTGTGCTTTCTTTTTTCTCTTTCTCTTCTTTACTAACTATCTACTTACTATTGCGTATTCTTTTTTATTTATCTCAGAGCTGAGGATTTTTATGGTTGCAGTCTTTTTTTTTTGGTGGCCAGCTGTTGAGTATTTCTTTACGTGTATTCCTCGAATTAAATTAGACTGTATTTTAAATATTGCTAAGTATTTATTTTTTTAAATAAATATGTTCCTTTTTATGACTGAAGAACAACAACATCTGGGGAATTAACCTGGCCCTAGCAACCTTCCATAATTTTAAATTTGTAATACCAACCAAATGAACAGCCCTCTATTTAGCAACTCTGCTAAGTCAGCTGATTTTTGTTTTACAAAAACTCTCCTGACGGAAACCTCATATAGGCGGAAACTTCTCTCGGTTATTTTCTCTTTAACAATTTAAAAAAAAAAATTAATTAGAGTCTGCTCCATTAGGCGGACACTCTACTTGAGTGGACCAGAAATGCCCGCCGGTCGCTGTCCGCCCAAAAGTATTTTCACTGTAATTGTGCTGCGTGAATTTAGAAATATCTAATTTAAAAGAGGCCTGCACTACTTAGAATCAACAACCGAAACAATATTAAGTATATAATATTTTAGATTTATTTTATTAATTCTGTTGTATTTTTTAGCTCAAGTTTCAGTTTAAAAATGAGTTAGTTTTTGTTGGCAACGTTCTGGATCTAGCGTTTGGGCGAAATTTGTGCACTGCAAATTGTTGTTGTGACAATTTTCAAACTTCCCCATTTATCCTATACAACAAAATATTCTTTTATTCCGAACTTTTAAGAGTCGATTTATATGTAAAATGGATCACTGATTCCGTAAAAAATGAATATAAATAGGTTACCAGGACCGTTTTTAAGATCATCGAAAAAAACTAGTTTTTCGACTTTTCAAAAAGGTAGCCTTGCTAAACTGCAAATAATTCTGAACATAGTTTAATGATAAGAAAGATATATATCTGTTTATAAAAATATTAATATTTCTTCATTTTTTTAATTAGGATATTTCTTTAGAAGCTATTGCATATTGAAATAAAAAATCATAAAATATGGCTATTTGGAAAAAACAAAATTCTGGTTTTGGAAGAAAAATTGCACAAAAAGTAACATTTTTCAAAATGTGCGTATTTAAATACAAAATTTAAATTTCAGTATCTAATAACTTCTGAACGAATAACTTCTGAACGAATTAAGAATGTTATCTGACGAGATGATCTGCAAGTTTATTATCTTTTCAAAAAGATAAACATCTTTAATTATTTTAAAGTATGTTCGGAGTAATTTTCACTTAACCAAAGCTTAGTCGAAAATCTAGTTTTTTTCGAGTATCTCGAAAACGGCCACGAAAAACTATTTTTTATTATTCAGTCAGTTTTTTATATATATTTTATTTTATTTTTAATTTTAAGGCACACGCAGATCGCAAATATATCGGAATCAGCGAACCATTTTACATAAAGATCGAATCCAAAAAGTTCGGGATACAAAATGTTGTTGAATAGTGTTATTATTACCTAATATTATACTTCACCGAGACCTACAAGATTTATTGTATCGCTTTCCGACTATAGATAAGAGATCCATCAGTACAAATACTTGAATGATATTTTAAATCAAATATGAGTATGGTGTACAGGAGTTGGCTAAAAATATATTGGTAGCCCCTTGTTGGACAGCTTAGCTGTTATATTTAACGTTCGCCTCAGACTAATCGCAGAATTTACCATTGCTTCAAATTGGAGCACTGCACAAAAACTTTCAGGTCAGGAAAATAATATATAATTCTGCCTCTTACATTCATATCACAAATTTTTCGGATTTTTCATCTGTAAAGAGTGCTAACGTAAGATTTTAATCTTATATTAATTGTATATTTAAAACACAAATTATTAATAAATTATTAATTTTCCTTTTATTGTCCCAATTTTAGGCATGATTTTTTAAATTAAAATTTTAATATATACGTCTATTTTAAAGCCGTCAATATCGTTATCTAGGCATGCTAATACCCCAAAACACTTAAAAGTTGTTATTATTTCCAACAGCAATACTGACATATATTATTTTTACTTAGATCTAATTATAAATATTTAATTTTCAAACAAGATTCCATTTTTCAATTTCACTAAATAACTATAAATGTTTAAATTATTTATTTTAATATTTCATTATTTAAAATATTACATTCAATAAAATATGTACATATATGAAATAAATCTGCTTAGAGGACAAATTCAGAGCTGGAACTTTTCATAAAAACTGATGGCCACGTTCTAAGCAGGACTCGACACGACACCAATTGACTGCCATATGCACATAACTAAGCAGTTGCTCCCCAAACAGTTGACAACAGGACCCAAAAGGACGAGCGGAAGGTCCAACTGCATACTCATTTTTTTTGTGGGTGGTGGGGTTGGTTGGCTATAGCCCCACTATTTGCTTCTGTTTTTTGTCCTCGTGCTGCCGCTGAATAAACTCCCACTGAGTCAGCATAACTGGAACTAGGCTGCAAACGGATTATGAGGACATGCCGCAGGGCGTCAGGCTTACTTTTCGACGCCGCGTACGTGAATAACGGCATTGGCACGTATAGGGGTGAGAAACAGAGGGAAAGAGAGGTTCAAAAATAGTAACTCTGTTCTATTATGAATAGGAGTAGCAGAGCAAAAAGTATGCGGAAAAAAAATAAGTAGTAATGCTTTAGTCAAGATTATAAAATGCCCTGTACACAGCTCTAGTATTCGTCCCTCCGCAATGCTATTTCCTCTACTCTAGGAAAATTTGTAGAACACATATATAAAAAATAAATAAATATAAAATAGACATGGCAAAATTTAAGGCTATACCTGTAATAATTTGATTGGTAAACATATATATCAATTAAAATGCTGATCTTTAATAATTATATAATATAATATAATATATATAATAATATAATAATATATAATATAATGTATATGTATGATTAATAGGCCCTTTCATTAGCTTTCGAATAATGTAAATTATTTGAAAATCGGCTGTAATATTCTCGAGTAATGCTTAAATCTTTAGGCTTGCCTCTGAAAAAAAGCTAAAAAAAAAATACCAGATTTCAAAAATTTTTTAAAAAAAAGTCTTACCATAGAAAAATTTTTAAAGTAGTTTTTCGTCATCTGGGGCACCATATGTATCAGAAAAAGTAGGTCTGATCAAATATACAAAAAAAAAGCTAAATTTTGTTACCTAGTGTAATATGCATTCTTAGTTTTCAGATGATATAGAAGAGCCAAAATAATAAATTTTGATGGCTTTACTGTTTATTATACCCCTCAACTGATAAAAAATAAATACAGGGTATAAATAGTAGTGTGGCAAATAAAAAACGAAACGAAATAAAATTGTGCCGTGGCGAATGCCTGAAATGCCCGATGCTGATGATGGTGATTTGTATTTTTCTGTTTTTTGCTCGCTTTTGACATTTGGCAACTTTGTGTGGGTTAATAAAATGTTGTATTATGTCATATTTTTGGGACAGCGCAAATGTAATTGTATGAAATCTGCTTAGCAGGATGGATGGTCATAGTTACGTAAACTATTTTTGGCGGACAGTGTAGATGAATACCGAGTTTTGGATTGGATGCCTGCCAAAAGATAATTGGAAAAGTTTTCGCGGTAGCTATAAATGTTATTTAAGGTTGAAGTTGTAGATAAAAAGCCAACTGGTATGCTACTATTTTGAGAATAGTCAAAGGGAATAAAAGTTTATTTAGGTGGAAAATAAGTGCGTTTATAATAGTACATACTTTAAAATTATGACACTTTGTAACTAAAATAAATTGTTGTTTTTTTTTTATGGCTAATAAAAGAATTAATAGGAATTAACTAAGCTTTGTCAAATCAAAAAGAGAAAACAAATTAATTAAAATTGAACTGCGCTATTCAAATATAGTTTTTTTTGGTCTTTATTAAAAACGATAAAACAAAATCATAAAATTTAATTTAATTTATCCTTAAAGTGTTTTAAATTTTTTGGGCAAAGTTATTAAAATTTAACCTTTTAATTTGAAGTGTTTCTGTATTTTTTTCAATTTTATAAGGGCAAATAAAGCATTTATTCCATTTAATGTAATATTAGAATTATTTTCAATTTATTTATACTGTGTAGTAACTTTTTAAACCGAATATACTATCGATTGATTTGATTTTAAAATGTATTTTATTGGGAAGAAACTTAAACTTGTATCTGAAATCGTTTTAAACCCAATTGAAAGCTTTCGCTATATTAGCAAAGCGGTCACATTTCATCCAATAATTTGTGAGTTTCAACGTGTCCGCCAGAAATACTTTAGCCAAGCAATTTGCATTCATTTTTCAAACTGAACTGCAATAGCCAAAAATCTAACGAGACTACGTGTTGCCAGTAAAAAATGTGGTTTCACCTGTTACCTGAGACGTAAAGTAAAACGTAAAAAAACTGCACCAAAAAAATATGGCAAAAAGCCAAAAAATTGCTTTGGTTTTGATTGGTGGGCTTGGAAAGGGGCTAAGTTTATAGATCATACTTGTGTTTAATATTATTTTTTTCTGTTTTTTGTTTTTTGCAGTTTTCGCATTAATCGCATCGAATCGCCTATACTTAAGTACGAAGGAGACTGCGGTGAATCCTTGACCATTTACGATTCGGATCATGCGGACCCTGCGCGCATTATAAAAACCTTTTGTGATACCTTCTCGAGGCCCATGGAAAAGGTGGACTTTGTGAGCACAAGTCCTTCGCTGTATGTGCAATTTGATTCCAAGACGGGCAGCTATAGCGGCAGTTCACTGTATTACTGGGCACACTATGATTTCTTCAATAATACACGCTTTGGGGATCCCGTGCCAAATACTCTATGTGATGAGGTCATGTATGCCTGGAAACATCCCGGAGGACGTCTCCGTTCGCCCCTCAACTCCCTCATCTTCAAGCGTACGGGAGGCAGCGATGTGCGTTGTCAGTATAAATTCATTACGGATCGTCGTCTATATGCGAGAGCTATTATCGAAGTCAATGCAGTGTCCTTTAAGGAGCTGCCCTATAACAGTAATGCCTGCACACGCTGTCACGAGGAGCGTGTTGATAAATTAGTCATCTGGGAGGAGCGTGACAAGTTCCAGAATAATTTGGCCTGCTTTTGCGATAATATTCCGCGAGCTGTGCGTGTCATATCCTCGGCGGATCAAATGAATCTAGAGATGATAGTGCAGGGACAGCATGCCATTACCTCGTACTTTAAGAATCCCAATCCTTTGTTTGAGGCCACCTATGAGTTTGCGCACGGGCCGCTCTGTGGTCCTATTACCCTGGGACCATCACCCGATGGCGAGCTAGTATTTCCCTATAAAAAAGCTCTGGCCATGGTGGCGGGTCCTATGGCTCCACCGGAGCATCATTATCGTCGGGAGAAATGCATCTGGGAGCTGAAGGTGGCAGCTCAGCGGGATTTATGGCTAAATCTGGAAAAGGCGCGTTTTGCGGATCGCAGCTGCGAAAGCGCAAAGATTGAAGTCTATTTGGCAGGACGCTTGGAGCCGCGCTTTGTAATATGCCCGGAGAACGTATCGTTGGCCCGGGATGTGCCCATTTTGACCACAGCGGAGCTGGGCGCCACTGGCGCCGATCAGGAGCCGCTGCCGGTGCTCATACAATACACGGGCGATGGCCAGCCCGGCAAAAATATATTCCGTTTGGTCTGGACCGAGCTGTTCCATTTGCCGCGCAATCCCGACGGTAGTCTGGTCGCGTCACTGTTGCAGGATGGCGGCTGTGATTTCCGTTGTCCTGGCGACACAGAGGTGTGTATACCACGCCATTTGCTATGCAACGGCATTGCCAACTGTCCCAATGTGACGCACACTTCGACGCTGGCCCAACTAACGCGGCACATTGAGTGGAATCTGCAACAGCTCGGCCTGCTCCATCATGCCAAGGAATATAGTCAGCTCGTGCTGCACGATGAATCCCCAGAGATTTGTCTGCGTCGCGATCTCAGCGAACTGCCCCTAGGAAAATTATCCCTGATCACACTTGGCCTCTGTGTGATGTTTGCCCTGCTCATCGCCATTCTAAGACGCATGTGCCGAGGGACGCCCAAGCAGCCAGGATTACATCATCTGCAGGAGGATTACTAAAGAAAACCCATTTTTATTTCGTTTAAAAGTCTGTTGCCAAAAAAAGGATTGATATATTGTTTAATAAGTTTTAACTAGGCATAAATCGTTTTATTAATATATTTGCAGACTATTAAATTACTTTATAATTTATAGGATTGCATTGAAATATTCCGTTTTATTATTAAAAAATTATTTCAAATTTATATAATTTTTAGAAAATTCCGTCACACTGCCATATATAAAATCTTGCTCTCTTAACTTTCTCAATAGAATTTCTTTTACTTTAAAAGGAAAAAATGATATGCTTAATAGCAAATATAAATGTATGTAAGTAGTTTTATAAAACTGAACTCTATAAACTTTCAACCTCCTGAACGCTACGTGACAGCTATTGAATATGAATTAAAATAATTATTATGCGATAAAAACTCAAACATATAAATGTTTAAAAAACACAAAAACACACACACGACAAAGAAAAATGAAAAAAAAATTATTAACTGCCCTGAATAAATTAATTAAACGTAAAATTGTCACGTGATAATTGTTGAAAAAAAAGAGAGAAAGAGTAAAAAAAACAGAATAGTTTAAAAACCATAAAGAAACTAGATATTAATTAAGGTAGACAGGTAAAATGACAAAACAAAACAAAGACAAAAGGTAAAAAAATCTTTTAAAAAAAAGTTGTCATATTTAAAAAAAATTGTTGGTGGTTTTATTAGTTAATATGTATATCAATACAATACAATGTATTATTATTGGCAAATTGTCAACGTAAATAAAAATATAAAAAAAGCCCAGGCGTACATAAGTAAATACATACATACTGGTATACATGTGTATATAATGTACGATATACAATACAATACATACATATATATTTTTTGCACATAGATTTACCTAGACCATAACAAAAAGTAAATTCCATTTAAATTGGAGGTTTAAATTGCCCACAAAATAATAATGGCTGACTTTTGAACGAGGAAAAATGCTAAATATTAAACAAAAATAAAATAAAATACCTTTAAAATTATCCATAATTTCAAACAAAACCAAAAATTGTAAAGTTCAGCCAAAATGGTTTTAGCATTTAAGCCGTATTTACTTAGAACTAAGTCGTATTATATATAAAAAGAGTTTATAAAGCATTGTAACGGTGCCTGAAATTGAACGCAATATGAAAATAATTTTTATCGAATTGAAGTTAAAATATCCTTGCAGTTTCATTTAATTAAAATTTGTGTTCGTTAAGTTTATTCTAGCCATAATAAGTTAAAAAATAAAAAAGATAGGTTATACCTATTAGGAAAAAACTATTAAGATTCGATAGTATGTTTATTTAAAGCTCTTTTCTTGCCAAGAGAGAGTGAGACTTACATAAAGTAAATTTTTTTAAAAAACATTATAAGTTCAAATATTTTGAATACAAAATAATTTATATTTTAGCTTCTTAAGCACAAATTGCATTTGAATTAGTTCATTTATTTATTCTTTTCACGCTTTATGTGTCAATTATAATTCTTTATATCACGTACTCGCAACTGAACTCTCTCTTCCCTCTTTAAAAACTATCTTTCCCTTTATCTTACAAGAAATCCCTGACCACAATAGATGTAAATATAGGCTTAGCCGGCCAGTCCGGCTAATACATCTCCTCTATTGGGTCAGAGATTTCTCTCTAACTTTCTTTAAAATGTTCTTATTTTTCTCGTACTTCTTTTCTTTGTCTCTCTATACCTATCTTTAAACTAATCTTATTTTTCTTTTAATTATTTTCTTATTTATTTACTAACTTTTATGTTATTTTATTTTATTTTATTTTCCTTTTTTTTTTTAATTATGCTTTAATTATATATTTATATTCTTTTTTTTTTTTTATATTACTAATTTAACTGTTAATTATAATCACTTTTTCAACTTTTATTACTAACTCTCTTCTGTTTAGCTTCAGGTTCAAATAATGACACTGACTAACCTGGCTGTGAGTAGGGGCATAGCTGGCCGGACTGGCAAATAAATATCCCCTGTGTCAGTGTCATTAATATTTGAAACTTATGTAATTTAATTAGGCTTTTTCTATCCTTCTATTACATTTAAGAAATATTATAACGTTTGCTTATCTGGGACAGCACTGATTGTCTGCCAGAATAAATAAATGAATAAAAAAATAACATTCATAAACCTAATACATATAATTTGACTGATCATAAAATCTTACATAAAGTAAATTAAACTTGAATTGTATCAAGTACATTACTTCTCAATTAATTTATTTACAAATTCTATAAATAAAATTAAAGACATTAATTTATTTTAAATGAATTATTATTATGCATTCACTTGGCTAGCCAAGTTTAAGTTTCCTGCAAAGAGATATTTAGCCTGGCTAAAAAATACTGCGTGTAAACTTTGCCATAAAAAACAAGGTACAGTTGAGTCTACAGCAAAAACAAACGCCGTTACAATGCCAAAAAAAAATTATATAACACGAGATTAGCCCACAAACAACAATAATGGAAAACAGAAATTAGAACACATATTTTAGATGTACGTCAGAATTAAATGTAAGAATTAAAAAAGAAAAAAATTAAAAGAAAAACGTAAATAAATGCAATGAGTAAAAAAATAATGTTTCAATTGAATTAATTTAAATGCAGTTGGCAGCACCGCAATGCAAATGCAACCGTGTAACGAGAACTGTCAAAAGCAGAGGCAAAAGCTAAATGGAGAAAGGAGAGCAAAAACAACAACAGAAGCGAGCTGTAAAATTAAAGCAAACGCGAAGAAAACGAAAGCCACAGCGATTTATATGTCAGCTGGACCAAAGTACTCGTCAAATATTAACACGACTCTACCGGAAAAAAAACCCAAATACGTTCGAAATAATAAAACGCAAAAGCACAAATATTAAAACTTTAAATCGTTTTACAATTTTCACGTTGCTGTCCAAAGTTAATTAAACAGTCATGGAACGCACTGCCGTGCCGCGTGGTAAACGTCCTCGCGTCCAGGTATCCATGGATGACAAGGAGCGTGCCATAGCACGCATACGCAATGGTGAAACCAAGGCGGGCATCTCACGTGAACTGGGCGTGCCCGAGTCCACGGTGCGCGGTTGGGTTAAGCGGGCAGATCAGCGCATGGCGCGTGAAACTGGCGAGGGTAAGTACAAAAGTTGTTACACCTAAATGCATCTATATGTATATCTCTCCAGTCGAGAGCACCTCACCGCCTTCGCTGGTGGTGCAGCCGCAGAAATTGCCGCAGAAACGTGATCACAGTGGACATATTGTGCCACCCAGCACAACAATGCTGCCATCTGCAGCTGCCACGCCAGCAACTGCTGCGACTGCAACTGCTGCGCCTGCAACTGCTGCGACTGCAACTGCCACACCTGTGATGCCACTGCCAATGCCGGAGCAACTGTTTCAACAGGCAGCAGATAGTCAGCTGCAAGTCAATGGCTGGTTGCACATCTTCAATGCGGGCATACTCAACTTTACGCTAATTGCCACCGCTGCTTATTTGCGGGCACGCATGCGTGGCACCACAGATCGACAATCCTTGTGGCAGATCATCTGTGATTATGTGGACGAAGCGGGACGTAATGTGGCCGCTAATGGAGGTCAATATGTGGCATATCAAACACTATCGCCCCCACTCAGCAATAATGTGAACTTTGTGACGCCACGTTTACATATTACGGCCGAGGATGATATAGACGAAAGCCAGGATGCATGAAAATTTGAAACCAAACCAATCGATATATATGCAATATATTATAAATGCAAATAAAATCGCATATCAATGGGATTATGTTGTTTAAAGCAAATAATTGCATTTTAATTAGCAGCAGAAATAAGTGCGATAATTGGCTATCGAGGCTGATTTCTGGAACAGGCTTGTTGCCTGGTCTGAAACTGTTGCCATCCATCCATACATATCTGGTATCTGGATGTGGCTGACTTTATTAACCATATTATTATTTCATTTCATTGCATGTCATGCAAATTTTCCCAATTGATATTGTTGTTGTTGCTGTTATTCGGGTTGTCCTGCTACTTTTTCAGTTGTCCTGCTGCCTTTGGTTGGAGTCACGTAATTAAGCGGTTTTATTTGTGGCTTTGCCACACATTAATTGCTCATGTTAAATGTGAAATTTATTTAGTGCAAAATGCAATCACAAATAAAATGCAAAAATCTTTATTATTTAAATATACACATATGTATATTTATATTATTATATACATTTTTAGTTGTCACTACGTGTTTTGCATTTTTATTTTTTTTTTTTTTTTTGTTTCACTGAATGCGATTTGGTTTTAGTTTAAGTTTAATTTCATTACAGTTTGGGTGAAAAGTAAGTATACACTTAGATTCCATAGACAGCCCAATGTCATAACTTTATAATAGAATTGTAAAGTTTTTGTAACCATTTAATTTGTAATTGGGCGCATATGGAAGGCAATGTAATCAGAATCCTTAAAAAGCATTAAAAACTTAAAGTTCTTTTGATTTACAGTTTCCCTGTACTATGAGAACAAGTTCTTTAAATGTATATAATTGTCATTGTTTCCAATTATCTTTTATTTTAAATTAATTATATTAATTTCCATAGTCTCACGGAATCATTATCTAGGCTTTCCTAAACAATCTTAGGACTTTAGAGATGAGCATTGCAACGAAGACAGAAACAGAAATCATTATCAATTTATTGTATATTAAAACAGACAAATTCGAATTTTTGTCACAAGTTCTAAGAATCGAATAAATTGGTAAAGTTGTGTATTTGAACCAGACAGAATATGGAAATAAAAAAAAAATTACCAGAGAGAATTTTATGAAGAAATATAATTCTAAAATAAATTCTACGATTACACTAGTTTACAGCAAAAAAGGAGCTGGGCTCTCATATACTTTTCTGGCGCTGATTTCAAAAATGCAAACCATTTATTTTTTCTAAGAATGGATTTCGAGAAAACCGCGAATAGCTAGTTTTTTGGCAGTCTCTCGACTTATTTGATCATATCTACATCAGATCTTATTTGATCTTCAATAATTTTACACAATCCTATAGATAATTGTATTCCCTTTCTAATAGTATTTATATGGATTAAATAAGAATAAAAAAATCTATATACTCTCAAAGTTGAAAAATGTGAACTTTTTTGCATTTTTAAAAAATTGATGAACAAGCTGAATTTTATCTTGGGTGTTTTTACTTATTGCTGAATAACTATTACATTTACTGACCGATTTTAACAAATGTATACTTAAAATATTTGTAAAAGAATTGTCTAACATAATAAATCTTAAAAAGTATTTAAACGAATTTTTTAAATTTTTAAATGAGCCAATGAATTTCAGCAATTTTTCAAATATGCAAAAAAAGTTCACATTTTTCAACTTTGAGGATTTATAATGACATTAATTCGCATTTGATCCGCACAAACGGCATATCGTTAGAAAAGGGATGCAATTATCTTTTGAATGGTGTAACATCATTTAAGATCAAATAAGATCTGATGTTGATATGGTCAAATAAGTCGAAAGACTGCCAAAAAACTAGCTATTCGCGGTTTTCTCGAAAACCATTCTTAGAAAAAATAAATGGTTTGCATTTTTGAAATCAGCGCCCAAAAATACATCAAGAAAAGTATATGAGAGGCCAGCTCCTTTTTTGCTGTAAACTAGTGTTATCTTTTATTTTCAATTAAATCTAATTTCCTAAACAAATTTAAGATCTTAGAGATGAGCATTGCAACGAAGACAGAAACAGAAATCATTATCAATTTATTGTATACTAAAACAGACAAATTCGACTTTTTGTCACAAGAATCGAATAAAGTGGAAATTAATAAAATTTACCAGAACACTTGAATCAACCTTACCAGAGAGAATATAATTAAAAAATTTAAGTTGGGTACACCAGCTCAGTTAAGAGCTCAGTTAAGAGGAATATGATAAATTTATTACTATATCAAACATAATTAAGAATTGAACATTTCGACTCTAAAAAAGTTACACTGAGTTCCAGATCTTAAAAATAATTCGAACAGTCGAGTTTTTTTTTTTTGGATATTTTAGATTTGTGTTATAATTGCGAAATAAGCTAGAGGTTCTTAAACGAAGAACTAGAAACTCTGCTCAACTAACTGGATGTATATTTAATATATTTAATTATATAAACCAGCGAATTCTAAGCTTTTTAGAGATTTCTCAACAATTTTCTACTGCCTCAACAAGCCGCACATAAAATCAAACACCTAATTGAGGGCTAATCAGGGTCACGTGTTCATCTTAAGGTATATATTTACGTATACTATTTGAAGCTTAATGTTTGTGGGTCTTGATATTGCCACTTGCAGGCAACACAACATTGTGGCTAGGGATAACCACAATAATAACTAAGGCAACAGGGCAACTAAGCCACTGGCAGTGGCCAAATATAGCACACGGCGATTATCCGCCAGTTCATCGAAAATGGCAACTTGCTTAACACGAAACTTTTTCCATTTTCATTTTCATTTTGCGCGCAAGACCATAAAAAATATGGCAAGGGGCGGCCCAAGAAAATTGTCGGCTAGACCAGACCCCGAAAAACTGAACTCCCAAGAAATGTATTGCGAATACTTTTTTTTTTGGTTGGGATCACGTTTGTTTTGCGGATACATTTTTTTTTTTCTCAATCACTTTTTTTTTGGGGTGGCGAAGTTGGAGGCCTATCAAAGTTGATTATCGTGGAATATTTTGCAGCATACATAAATTGGGCAAGAGATTTGCGCTGTGGCCTGTACCTGATTTAAGGCATAAGCTGCTGGGATTTGGCAACCTGATTTTCGGGTTGCCATTAGAGAGCTTTGATTAACTTGTTGAGAGCGAAAGAGAGCTGAATACTGAATGCTGAAAGCCGAGAAATGCAACTTTAATGGTTATGAAAACAATAAACGCACGAACGTTGTGTGCTCCGGAACCGGAAATCCTATAGAGCACACACACACACACACACACATAGACACAGCGCTGCAGCTGCCATGAAGGTGCTCAGCTGTTATGGCCAGAAATCAGAGAACAAAAACGCATTCGAGGTTTTTCAGTTTGAAATTGGAATTGCGGTTGCCATCTTCTGCAAGCCTCCACCCTCCTTCTAACTTCCCCTCTAAGCTACACACCCGCAAACACAAATCATAAATCAAATACGTTTAATTAAACTTTTGCATTGGCTGCTGCTGCTGAACGGGTGGCGGGGCCCGAAAAGGGGGCGTGACAATCGTGGCTAACTTTGGCGCCTGCAGTAAGTAAAAATGCAATTAGAAATGGCAGTCAAAAGTCAGGAAATGTAAAACGTTGAGGTAAGGACCTGCCCAAGGACCGCACGTTGCCAGTCACGTTGCAGTCGACGTGCCTAATGTTTGCCACTGCAACTTCGAATTGTGAACTCCATTTAAGGAAATAAGTCGAAGATGTGAAACTGTGAATGGCTCTGAACTGCCGGAAAGTATGCTTTAGTTAGCCAGTTGAAGAACTTTTAAATTGTGTGCAAAAACTAACCAAAAGTATTATAACAAAGCACTATGGGACCAATGACCGATTTCGTGGCCTAAACCCAAAATTTCAATTTACGTAATTTATCATAAATTTTGTTGATTATATATAAAAAATACACCAAAGTATCATGTTGCGTACCAAAAATGTTAACCAGGAGTACCACTGTTAAGATAACAGCTGTTAAACACAGCTGTTAACAACCGCGTGGTTTTTGGTAAGCAAATTTGCTTGTCAAATTCAGTAAATTATAGTTAAATAAGACTAAGCGTATGTGAAAATCTTTATAATGGTTTATTAGCAGTGAGGCTTGTACTATGTATTGGTAAAGCTCGTATGTAGAAATTTAATGTGTTTTAATTATTTTTATGTAAATTAAAAAAGTATCTCATGCAACAATTTTTTTAACAAAATTTGACTTTGGAAAGGAATTAAAAATTTTGGCAGCATTTGGCAGCAATGTTACTTCTTTAACTTGGTGCTGTCATTAATTGTGATTGTAGATCAGTTTTTGTAATTGTCAATTTTTGTCAATTTCTTCCACAAATCAAATTTTTAGCAAACAACCCCATTTTTGGAACGACCTCACTTTTAGGAGTTATGTAAAGTTTGGAAAAATGTGAAGGGGCGAGTTGATCGGTAAAATGCAATTTTTAAATATAACCTACTATAAATATCAGTAAGCAATATCTAATTTTGCCGTTTTAGGTTAAATGTTAGGAAAAATGCTCAATTGTAATAAAAAAAAAATGGTTACAAATAGTGGGCCACGAAATCGGTCATTGGTCCCATAGTGCAAAGTGTAACAGTTGTTCTTTGAGGTACTTTCATATTATATAATATAACATTTCACCTAATTTTGGGTTATTAGCCTATAATAAAGTCAAGCATATGTAGATACATATTTCTGCAAATTAAAGTTCCTTCGACCCCAAAACTATTCAAAAACCAACCAATATATTTAGGTCTATCTGTATTTCTTAGAACTCAGAGAGTACAAGAGCTAGAATCTCGTATATAAAACTAATATCGAGAGTATTTCAAATTGTTTTTTACTTTCTCTACTGGCCTGCTGACTACTGATCTATAAAAACAAATTAATACAACTTCAATTTCTATATGCCACGTATGTTGTTATTCAAACTATTATTTATATATATACAAAAGCTATTATAAAAATGTAAGTTTTCTATTCACAACACAAGATACTGCAGACAAGTGCTAATAATTGAAGTACACAATAAGGCACAACAAATTACATACTCGTATGCGTACTATAATTATAGAAGAAAGTCATAAATGAAACTTTGGTCAATCAAGCTGTCTATAAAAAACACTAACTTGTCGAAATTTCTCATCATCTTCAGTTAGGGCATCAAAGTGTACAATCCAACACAAAAAGTACACAAAATTTATCAACAACTTTTTTTCGCCAACAGCAATTTCAATTTCGGATATGCCTCAAACAAATTGCCAAAAATTCTATAAAAAAAAAAAAATATTTAAACTATGCCACAACTTGTTATAAACTTCACAAATAGACAAGCAGCAGTTGTAAATTATTTGGCAAAATGTTTTAGCACCTTAAAACTGACTCAACCGGCTGCAAGCCGATGAAAGATAACCCCTCTGAGCTACCCTTAGGAGTTCCAGAAATCTTCCCTTCTCCCAGGACTGTGTCATTGCAAGGGAAATCACGCAATAAACTAGCGGCGAAAACAAAACTTTAACTGCTTTTTCCGTTAGCTGCGAAAACTCGGCTGGAAAAACTTTTTGAAACAATACAATTTATATTTATGCGACGACAACGATGACCCAGAAAACCGAAATGCCGAAGAAAATGCTGTCCAGTTTGTTGATTCGCATTCAGGACGTAAGGACGAAAGGACGAAAACCAACGGAGGAAAAAAGTGTAGAGCTGTAGCTGTGGTAATGCAGGAGACTTTATTTAAGTGTTGAAAACTACTTGACCCACTTTCCTGTGGTGTTGATAACTGTTTGAGAAACTTGTGCATGTCTATTTTCGAAAGCCTGGCTATATACATTATATACATATATAGTACTTAAGAGTACTAGCCAAAGCTTTATAACAAATTAATTGCATTTTAGGGTACGCAAATAAAAAAACTAATATCTACATTCTATATTCATTTATTAAACATATTGCTGATGCATTTTCAGTCATTTTATAATTTTAATCGAGTTAATGGACCACAAAATACTCGCCCAAAGGCGTCATTAGACCCACACGAACTACAGGAAAGAAGTAGGAGTTAGACGAACTATTCCCCTTTGCTAATTAGTTTTGGGTAAGAAATCTTATTTGTTCTTCATGTTATGATGCTCTGTCCATGTCATAAGCGAAAACCTTGCAATCAATACACATGCCCTGCCAATTAAATGCCCCAAGTGTACCAACGACCTCTACACATTCAGAGGTGGCCCAACTCAAATTACAATAACAACAAAAGTGCAACGAATATGATTGGTTTCGACTAGGAGATACCCTAAACAAATAGAAGCTTAGAGCATACCAAGAACATTAGTCTGAATAGGTTTATTTCAATTTTAAATTATTCTTCATTCTATTTTGTGTTTCCATTCTTGGCATCCCGAAGCTTCCAATAAACGATCGTTCCCATGGCAGATATATAAATCCTCTTCCAAATGATTTTTCCTATGGGTCCTATATTATATAGTGATTAGATTTTTATATAGTTTGATCAGATTGTCAACATCATAACAAAACAGCGAACTGGAATGTTTGGTTTCAATATATTGACAAACAAAAAATCTTCTCCATGTACATTAACATACGTGACATAAACGTTAAAATTTTTATGTAAATTGAAGAAATTTTCCCATATCTCATATAAAATTCGCCTCATTATTGTGGCCGTATTTCAACAATTAAAGTTAAAATTATTGATGATGTTAACTTACATTTTACTTTTAATGTTGAAATTTTCTGTTAAGTATCGAATTTCTTTCGATTTCTCGAGGAAACTTATTCTACCAAACATCGAAAAAATCTATAATTTTATGTCCACAATAAAAAAAAATCCGTTATTTTTTTAAATTTGGATAAAAAAATTACTTTACTTTGGTTAAAGAAATAAGTCAACATATTTTGTAAAAATTTATATTGAGCATAGAAAATTTTCTGCAGGTTAATGAATTTTATATTCATTTCATAGAACACCTGGATTTCATATTGTAGAAAATCCATACTTCCGATTATAAACCCATAATTTTTTTCGTTTATTCATATCATAGAAAATATATTCGTATAATTCTTCTTTGTAGAGATTTATACTCTGTTTGTAGAATTTTATTTTATTTTTTTTATCGACAGTGTTTCTATACTTAAAAAAATTTCTTTTTTCTTAGTGCATACAAGCATATTTTTCAACCGTGGGAACCATATGTTATAATAGTCATATAGTAATATTGATAATGATTGGTCAGATTGATCAGATCATAATTGTTCAAATGACAGCTAAGATTGGATTTGATATCTTGAAACAATATAACCAATTTGGGTAGCTCTAATATATGACTGAGTGCAAAAAAGAAACGAAATTCATCAAGATGCACTGACAGATTGACAATCAAGAACATATATACTTTATGACGTCCTCTTCTAACAAAATTATAAAACCTTCTTAAAAGGATATAAAAAGAAATCGATTTTCTATCGGAACTGTTTTAATTCACCGAGCAAAGTATGCGAATGACTTGGAATTTAGAATTTTTACGTTTAAGTTTAAAAATTTCGAAATTTAATCATAAAAAACATTAAAAGATAAAAAATCAAATTGTCAATAATAATTTGATCGGAGCACAAATACTCTATTTAATGTCCTTGTTGTCTACAGGGTATTTAAACAGAAACAACAAAGGATATGGAAACAATGTGTGTCTCCAAATGTCTGGCGGATGTTGATTGTGTGCGACCACAGACGGACGGGACGGAACGCATAATGACCCAAAATCCTATCAATCCAATGAAAATTCCCCAGTCGTGCGTATAATTGGAATTAATACAAAAAGCAGCTGGCAAAATTTTGTGAAGCCCAAGAACGGAGACATGGGAAATGATAGGGTTAGAACTTCTCCGTCATATTTAATGGCTTAGATGAAGAAGACCTGGTGCCTGGTGACATCCGCTGCCAGTTGTTGGATTCCTTTAGATAACTGGGCACAAAGTCTAGATTGAATTCAATTTGCCAGAAAAACAAAATAGACAACATTTCGTGACGTTAGTTCATTATGGGGGCTTTGAGGAAAGAGGATTTAATTTATGAGTTCATAATTAGGTTAAACGATTGTGAATATGAGTAAATGTTTTCTACATACAAATGACCATAAGTAAAGCAACAGGAAATTTTTGTTAAAGCCAAAAACAATATAGTTTCAAAAATTCTTTCTTTACGACAAGGAAAGTATTACAGCTCAACAAAATATGAGAAATTGTAATAATTTAAAAATTGTGGAAACACCAAGCCTGATTTTAAATTGATGACTTATCAAAAGTTCTTACTCTACTTTCCACTCTTATTTACTTTAGGATTCTGCTTTGGTTTTTCCACCTTCTACACACAATTCATTGCCAACATTGGCACCGTATTTGATTAATAGCTTTTAATATTTAATAACTTTATGCAAAAGTAACGCGCAATTAGGCAAAAACCATGTTAATCGTTTGTTTAACAATTACACTACATAGCTCGCAGATACAATCTTTTGAACAACAAACACAAAACACTTTGACTAACTCATTTGCCCCTAATGGATTTAAGACATAAATAATAAGCTCACTTTTCAGTTTTCTTCAATAAGCTTACAACATTACGTGTAAAATTTTCCGTCAAATGAACCGTTCATGGCTACATTCTGGAACTAGTGAGCGAACAGCTAAACGATCCATTTAGCGAGTAAGTGAACAATTCTGAATATTTCACCTAAAACAAGTAAAATTAGATGTTGCTTCCTGATATTTATAGTAGGCTATATATTATAAATGTAAACAGTCGTTCTAAAAGTCGAGGTCGTTTGCTAAAAATTTGATTTGTGGAAGAAATTGAGAAAAATTGACAATTATAATAACTGATCTACAATCGCAAATAATGACAGCACCAAGTTGGAAAAGTCGCAGAGCTGCCAAATGCTGCCAAAATTTTTAATACCTCTCCAAAGTCAATATTTGTTTAGAAAATTTTTGCCTATAAACACTTTTTTAACTTACTGCAAAAATAGGGACGAACACGATTCAATTTCTACAAACGAGCTTTACCAACTATATAGTACAAGCCACACTGAACTTAGAGTCAATCACAAAGTTTTTCACATACGCTTAGTCTTATTTAACTATAATTAACTGAATTTGCCAAATCAAATTTGGTCGCCAAAAACCACGTGCTTTCGGTTGTTAACAGCTGTGTTTAACAGCTGTTATCTTAACAGTGGTACTTCTGGTTAACATTTCTGGTACGCAACATGATACTTTAATATATTTCTTATATATAAACAACAAAACTTATGTTAATTTACATAAGCTGAATATTTGAGTTTAGGCCAGGAATTCGGTCATTGGTCCCATAGTGGACTGGGTCCAGGGTGTACCGAAGTCCGTAATTTTTAATACCTTTAATCTTTTTAGATTTTTTAATTGAAACTTTATATCTGAAATTTAATTCAATTATATTTACTGATAGTTTAGTTATTACTATTGGCTTACCAATAAAAATCGATTGTTTTTCTTTTAATATACAAAAGGCTTCTAAATTGAATAATTAGTCATACATGTTTGTTTTATACAAATTGACACATTCATATTCATATCAAAATATTATTATCTGTTGTACATTATGTTGTCGAGATATTGCAAATTTTCGAATGTCTGTTGGCCTTACTTGTTTAGAAGTTATTGAGGATTGGAATGAGAATTTTGTCGTAAAAATATGCCATTTAAAAAAAAAAAGCTATTTTTTGTGCAATTTTTATTTGAAAACTAGAATTTTGGTTTTTTGTATTTCCGGTTTGTCTTTTTGGATCTGTAGGCTTAATAATTCTTAAATAAATAAAAAATATTGTAAGTGTCTTTCGACAAATGTAGAAGTTATTAGCCCATTTCGTGGTGTTGTGTAAAAATCGCTTTTTACGGGTTAATTGATATAAAACAACTACCAACATGATTGACCAATTAAGCATGATTGACTTTTGAACATTTTTCAAATATGTCTTAAGTGAATATGCTGACTGAATCCGAAAATTAAGTTAAAAAAAAAATTATTAAGCGATTTTCAAAATGAGACGCTGCGGTTAAGTACACCATTTTTTTTGAGATAAGCGTTCAGTTGGATTCTTTTATATGCATTTGGGTCTCAAAAACAATTTAAAGTGGACAGTTTAGCATTTAATTAATAAAGATACATAAAATCCATGCATAAATGGCAAAGTCATAGCCATTTATAGCCAACATACCCATTAGATTTGACCGTTTAAGACCACGCGCAAGTAAATGAAAATAAATCAATAAACTATGTTCGAAGTTATTGTTACTTTACCTAAACTAGCTTTTTTCGATTTTCATAAAAACGATCCTGGCAACAAATTTTTTTCAATTTTTTTCCGGAATCAGCGACCCATTTTACATATGAAGCGACTCTAAAAGGACCTTGATACAAAAATGTTATATAGTGTAATCGAAAAATATTAATTATTAATACTTTTAGAAACATTGCGCTTAACATCGGTGCAGTAAATATAGAAACATTGTTACTGTTTTCAAGAAACTGACTGTTTGAAAGCAATAACCAACTTATCAAACCACCTATCTTGAATTGTTACACTAAAAAAAAAGCACTTTTTTCTTTAGTAATTGTGGCTAAGGGTTCATCCGATTATCATACAATCAATCAAACTTTCAGCTAATTAAATTTAAGTCATGGGCAAAAGTTCGGTTTGTTTGCTATCAACCGAGTTCCGTTTTAATTCAGTAAGTATTTGAATTCACAGAAAACCGGAACATGTTGTATCGCAAACTGCGAGTACTACTTACCATTAGCTATTACCATCTGCTCATCTACGGGCTAATGCCAACGATGTTGCATATAACCAAACGCCAAGTGAGCATCGGGAAGGTGTCCATCAGTTATATGATCTATAGTGTGTGTCTGACCGTAGTAATGGGATTGGGAATACCTTATATGACTCCTAGTCGATTCTTCAGCGAGTACATGAGAAATAACATAGTAATAAAATCGAGTCTCATTGTGAAAATGGTTTTACGCATTGTGGCCATCGTCAGTTGCTACGGAGTCAACTGGCTGCAACGCCCCAGGTTAATTCAGCTTTACAAGGACTTTTTGTTGCATTGGAGAAGACATTGGCAAATGTTGCAACGCTTAGCCGGCGATGAGGGACTGCAGCAATTACAATTAGAGTTGGCAGCCTTGCTATTCCGACAGCTATATGTTAATTATGGTATGATCTGTTGCTCCGTTATAATGCAATATCAGCTGTTGAATGAGGCGAATCTGATGCAGCATTTAATGAACCTTTTCCAAATGATGCTCTTCTCAGTGACTCGTATTGCACTTTTTACACTCCTCGTGCTGGTCAGTCATCAGTTTAAAGCTGTTCATCTGGCACTGCAGGAACTACGACTGCGAGAAGGAAAATTAAGTTCTCTGGAGGATGTGCATCGAATTGCGGACATGCATACAGAATGCCTGAAGTTGGCACAGCGTGCCTTCTGCCTCTATGATATGGTCAATGCCAGCCTTTTTGTTAACATGTTTGTAATGAATGTGAATATTCTATATCATGCGGTACAGTTTGGCAATCAGACGATTAAAACCGACAGTTTTACATATATCGTGGGAGAGGGCCTTATTCTATTTAACATTTGGAATTCGATCGTGTTAATGAACATGGTGGATTATACAGTTAACTTATGCAATACTACCGGACAGTTTATAAGGCAGTTTACCGATCTACAACAGCTAACGCCGGAATCAGAGATGGAGGTACGTCTATGTTATATATTTTAGTTAAACAAGATTCCATAGTATTTATTTTACTTGAAGATGGAACTGTTTATTACTCGGTTACACACCAATCGTCTAATCTACAAAATCTGCGGCTGTGTGGCAATTGACAACTCCGCCTGTTTGGGCTATATGGCCTCAGTAGTGGGCCATGTCATCATTTTTATGCAGTTTGATCTAAAGCGTAAACAAGAGAAGGGCATTAAATACGACAACATCTTAAGTCAATTGAAAGGAGTCAAGTGAAGTAAAGGAATTATGGTTTGGAAAGAACACTGAAAGAACATTTGTTGTCTACTTAAGTTCTAAATTCTCTCTTGATTTCACTTTTTAGTTTATTTAAAAGTTGGTTAAAGTACCGGAAATATATCGGTCTACAAAGTAATAATTTTTTCTAAGCTTTGCATAAGTATTTAATTGTTGTACGATATAATGTATTTCATACCTAAAATAAGAAAGAGTTATCTATCATAGGATGATCTACTCGGTGATATCAAACAAATAAGAAGAATACATAATTAATTTAACCCACCACTCATATTGTAAGTGATAAAATTTGTTAGTTACTTGGCAAATAAATTTTTGGTGCTTCATTTAAGCACATCATCTATCTATCATCACATCAAAAGTCAAAAAAAAACTTATATCGTAATTTGAATATACTAAACTGTACCATACAAAAGATAAATACACAAAACTTTGCCAGAATAATAGATTTGTTTTTATTGCATATAAAAAAGGGGAAATTACTGACTATAAAAAGTTGCATTCCAAGTTTTAAAGCATGATTCATAGAAAAAGCTTTCGCCATCTGAATTAAGCTTCATATAAGACATATAAGCTTTAAAGCTATTTAAGAGTAAAGTTATGTACTAAACTTTAAAGCTTTGATTTAAAGGTAATACTTATAGGCAATCTGCCAAAGTATAATCACATTTATCACAATAGAACTTCTCATGCGATTTCCGGTTTGTCTGCTCATATCAAAAAATCCTGTAATATGTAGAGAACGCACTTTATCCGGCCGCAGCTGCATCTTCCGGTTAAGAAAAATCAAAGCAAATTCCAACTATAGATAAAAGTACAAAAATGTTATGAAAGTGAATTTCAAACTTTTGTTTAAGTATTTTTACTGCTTTATATACATAAACATTTAGCTACTCACCCGTCGAGCCAACGCAATGCCATAAATATCGTCATTCCAATCACTATCCATTGATTTGATTACCATCCACAGTTCTTGAATGCTACCTAACATATTTTTCCACTCCTCATGATTCTTTGAAAATACAATAAAGTGGGAAGCGGCATCCATATGGTACGCAAATAGCAGAAAAACAGAGATGAAACAGCGCCCGAGACTAACTTCAACTATTTTTTGGCTAGTATAGACAATAAAATTAAATATAATCGTGATTTCTGTCACATAGTTTGTAAACAAATTAAACAACATCTGCCACTGAAATATTTGCAGCAATTCATAGATCAGCGAATCCAGACGAATGCAACTTCTCCAGAGACGTCGCCAGGCGATCAGCAACTCTTGCTGGTAAACAATTCGATGACAACCTCGTCTTGAGGGCAACCAACGTAGATCCTTGCACAATTCCTCCGCCTCCTGCGACATAGAGTTAAGCACATTATTCAAGGTGTCCTGCAGAAAGTATATGGAGTAATCCGTGCAGGTGATCACCAATTCCATAAGTACCGCAACCCCAGATAGCACTATATAAAAGGGTGGTACACTGGTCACACCATCAGCAGCAATATGTCTACACATGAGTGCGCTGCCAGGACCAAAATGTAGATGCAACAGGACGATGAAACGAGCGCTGCATAGCAGCAGCTTCCAAAAGTAACGACGCTTATAGTTATAGTTGATCATATATCTGCGATATTGAAATACTAGGGCCAGAAATCCATTGGCGAACCGTCGAAACCGTACACGTTGCATCCAAATGCTGCACAGCAGCAACAATATTGCACTGGCCTTGGCCATTCCCACAACACTATATGCCACAGCCAACATATCCAAATTCTGGCAACGATAGAAACTGTCCACCATGACAATCAAAATCCAGGGTGTGAGCAGCACATATATTATATCCATTATTATAGGATAAATCAATTCAGTTCCATGCATCAGCTGAAAGCGTCTCAACTCTGGTAAGAACCGAAAATTGCACAAGCCAATGGCTCGAGAAACTTTGTTTATAATGGTTATATGTTTTATATCCATTGCGAGCGAAAAGCTAATGGTGACTAAATCGATTCAGTTGCAGCAACTGCAGGATACGGTTGACTTGTTAAAAACACACCAAGGAATGCCACGTAAGTATTTAAACAACTACAGTAAACTCTCTTGGGGGTTTATCAATTTAAAGTAGTGCGTCTGATTTATGGCCGGTTGCGGTTCAAGCTATAAATATTATATAGTAATTATTATAATATTGTTGTTTAAAATATTGTAAGGATCTAAAAGATAACACGCTATAATTTTATTTTTAATGTAATTATATTATTTTCTATTCACATGCAAATTCAATAAAAATATGTACTATACAAGCAACTATTTGACAAGTGCAAAATACTATTAGTTATAACTATTTGTGTGTACAAAATTTAATATATAAACCTATTATAATAGGCAACACACAAATTGTATATTTGATCAGACCTACTTTTTCTGATACATATGGTGCCCCAGATGACGAAAAACCACTTTAAAATTTTTCCTATGGTGAGACTTTTTTTTAAAAAATTTTTGAAATCTGGTATTTTTTTTTTAGCTTTTTTTCAGAGGCGAGACTGGAGATTTTAGCATTTACTTGAGAATCTTACAGCCGATTTTCAAATAATTTACATTTTTCGAAAGCTAATGAATGAATCTATTAATCATACATATACTTTATTAAGTTTAAATTACTAGTTTTGCAGCTATTTAATTTTGAATTTTGAAAATGATGATATTTTGTGCGGTATTTTTTACGATTTTTTGACTTTAAAATTCGAGGAAAAGTCGAAAAAAAATTATTTCGTTTTTCTCTTCTTTGCTTTTACATAGTTGCATTAATTGGGCGTCATTTAAGATATGAATCTTTAAAATCGATGAAAATATCATCATTTTCTAAATTCAAAATTAAATAGCTGCAAAACTAGTAATTTAAACTTAACAAAGTATATGTATGATTAATAGGCCCTTTTATTAGCTTTCAGAAAACGTCAAGTATATGGCTGTAAGATTCTCAAGTAATGCTAAAATCTGCAGGAATGCCTCTGAAAAAAGCTAAAAAATAAATACCAGATTTCAAAAATTTTTTAAAAAAAAGTCTTACCATAGAAAAATTTTTAAAGTGGTTTTTCGTCATCTGGGGCACCATATGTATCAGAAAAAGTTGGTCTGATCAAATATACAAAAAAAAAGCTACATTTTGTTACCTAGTGTTATTAACCTATTGTTATTATTTTAACGTGACAATCTAAATACAGCCGTCAATATATATATTAATTTGAGCATATACTATACGTGAATAATCGCTTTAGATATTCTTTTATATACTACAGTTAAAGTTAAGAATTTTTGAAGTTGTTTTTAATGTTTATAAATATAAATTTAATAAATAATATATAATATATGAAATACTTTTGTAAAGAAGTAAGATCAGATTGAGTACTACATACTAATATTTATACAATCTAATCTAAACTAAAACTTAAAATAAATATAATACTTTTAACTCTGCCTTGTTAAGGCATCTTCATGACTATCCAAGGAACCCGACCGTGATATTTATAAAAATAATAATCGTAGCCCAGTTTGCAAAATATTAGAATGATAAGGCTGGCCAGGACACCATTCAACCAGTCGATAGGATGAATACGCATATCATCCTCAGCGCTTATATTGCACATATCCTTTCGCGTTATCGATAACACCTGAGCCAATCGCATTTCATCCCCATGCATATAAGTACAAGTGACATTCCAGGCATCCCGCACAATGTCCTTGTACTTGGTTAAGAGCTCTCGAAATCGCATACCAAACTTGCAAGTACAGTGCCAAGGATTCTTACTGAGCAGCAATAAATTCGCATTATCATTATCATTCAGAGCATTATCTAATGCGTAGACCTGAAGTTTGCGCAGTAGATTTCCATGTAGATTGAATAGACGAAAGTTCTGCAGCCAATAGGTATTCTCCAAGACATCAATATCAGAGATGCGATTGTTTTCCAACTGCACATCCACCACATTACTATAATGAGGATTTTCCCGCAGTGGGTTGAGATCGCTAATCTGAAATATTATAGATTATCTTTCAAATTAATGATATTCTTAAGTTAAAGTTTTCTTACCAGATTATCATTTATATATAATGTGGTTGTATTCGCTGGCAAATATGCAGGCAAACTGTGAAACTGTAGATGGGAACAGTTGACAGTATAAAGTGGAATATATGATTTGGGTATTATGTGATGCATCAGGCAGGTGCAGTTCAGTAAATCCTCATGTGATTGGCACTCTCTTTTCAATACCTACAATTATGAACACATATTTCATTTCTTTTCTTTTCTTATTACAAAACTGACTTACCACCTTGTAGTGCATGACCAGCAGCATTTGTCGCTCTTTATACTTTCGATCGGTGCAAATCAAATCCTCACGATCGGCAACCAAGCGACCCTTTTCCGGCTGCAGCAACAGCCATTTGAAGTTGCGGGTACAGTCCCAAGGATTGCCAGCCAAATATAGCTCCTGAAAGGCAAATGGCAGGATCAAAGGTCCATCTAGCTGAATCAGCTGATTCCAGCGCAAATCCAATATTTTCAATGCATGTATACGCTTGAAAGTGCGCGTTGAGATATAGGAAAGATTTGTAAACGAAATGTTTATAGCCTGGAAGAGTAAATTCGATCGTTCTAAACTTTAACTTAAGACAATTAAGTATCTCTAACTACCTGCAAATACAACATTTCCGGAAAATCGAATATAAACTCTGTGAAGCCGCTGTATTCGATGGTAAGTGATCGCAACTGAGGAAACTTTTGCAGCTCGCGTAGAGGATTGAAAACATCCTGTGGCCAGCCACAAAGCAGCATCTGCTCAGCTGGCAGCATTTTGCCCAACTTGGAGCTGCAAATATATAATGATTTATAAAATATAAAGGAGAGAGAGTCAGCATTCTTTGGGCAAATTAATCCAAAATCTGTTTTAATACTCTGTTTCCAAAGAGCTTATAATTTTTAATCATAATAGCCAAGAAACTTCATATAAGCTTTTCAAGGATAATATAAATTCTCTGAAAGTGGAATAAAAAATTCATTTTTAAGGCTATGTTCGACTTCGTAAGCCAGCAAAAAAAAACAGGCTTATTTATTTTTTTAAGGTCGATTAATTCCTGCAATATCAATATCATAAGCTTTTTTAAAACTCGCAAATAAAAGCAGGAATACGTATCTCCCTTATTATCTCCCCTATTAATCGTTTAAAATATGTATTTTATTTGTTTCTTGGTGCTAAATATTTTACCTCAGCGTTGCCAGATTGTTCATACCGCCATAGCATCTGATTAATCCATGGCGGATCAGCCGTGTGCAGTTTCCATCTGCCGCCTCCGGGGTTGCCGTCCAGTTGACGCAGTTGTGGATCGGCGTTTTTGTGCCTATCGTTGTGAATTTGGCTGTTATCGATGACGACTCATCGCTAGAATCAGCAAAGACTTTAAATCTGTGTGCGAATATGGAAAAATAAGTTAATATTGGCATAACTATTTTGCAGTGTCAGTTGAATTACACAATTTAAGCAGTTTCACGATCTATTTTTAGCATTGTGCTCAGTTAGGTGATAATTACACTAGGCAACACACAAATTGTATATTTGATCAAACCTACTTTTTCTGATACATATGGTGCCCCAGATGACGAAAAACCACTTTAAAATTTTTTCTATAGTGAGACTTTTTTTTAAAAATTTTTTGAAATCTGGTATTTTTTTTAAGCTTTTTTTCAGAGGCAGGCCTACAGATTTAAGCATTACTCGAGAATATTACAGCCGATTTTAAAATGCTTTACGTTTTCTGAAAGCTAATAAAAGGGCCTATATATCATACATATACTTTATTAAGTTTAAATTACTAGTTTTGCAGCTATTTAATTTTGAATTTAGAAAATGATGATATTTTGTGCGGTATTTTTTACGATTTTTTGACTTTAAAATTCGAGGAAAATTCGAAAATTTTTTTTTCGTTTTTCTCTTTTTTGCTTTTACATAGTTGCATTAATTGGGCGTCAAATTTATATAACGGGTATGTTAAAAGGTAAGGAAAGTACCTTTAACCTTTATGAACAAATTAAATAGCCGCGAATACGTTCAACGCTTAAATATGTTATGTATACCCTGTAGCCAATAAAAATGATTAAGAGGGGATCATAAAATTGTAAATGAAAAGAAATCTCCGACCCGCTATAATATATTCTAGATCAGCATTGGCCGAGTCAATTTATTATTATTATTAACATATATGATTTGTATCACCATCTTAATCTAATCCGTTTTCGAAAGAGAAAAAAAATGCAAGAATTGCAAAAGCATTGTAGAAAGAAACGTAGAAACGTAACTTATGCATTTTTGTAAATCCAATAACACAGGTTTCTGGTTTTGAAAATGAACAATTTAAATTATAGACCATTGATACGTATGATCAACACTGATCTTTTATTTCGTCAGCCTCTATATCCCGGTGCTCGTCCAATTCTAGATTTGGCTGCTGGTCCTGCTGTTGCTCATCGTCATCAGTCGGTAACTCCTCTTTCCTTTGATTCTTTTGCCGATTCTTATCCATTTGCTTCACCCTTTGCTCTAACGAATCTCCAAAATTTGAATTGAATAACAAGGCATTAGAGAACATCGAGCAGTCCATCACACCCGTTCCCTTAATATCAAGAAAGTCAATCATGCGCTGAACTTCTTCCTCAGTACTATCATAGCCAAAGCCACGCATCATGCCGGATAGAGTCCGGGCAGATAGGGATCCGCTGCCATCGACATCCAGAATAGCGAATGTATTTTTAATTTGTTGTTTTATTTCCTCTACCAATTTGGCCATGTTAATTTTTGATGTTCAAAATGGTCTAAACAAAATATTTATCTTAAAAATAAATTATTTTTATTTTTGATAACTATTCTCAAGGAAAATATATTTTTGTAGTCGGAAAATAGAGCTGTTACAATTGTAGCGAAAACTTTTGGAATGAATTTTGTTATGCACAAATGTCAACTTAAAATTTCCTGTCAATTCTAGGCTTGCTGAGATATGTTTCCACAAAAAAAAAAAAATTATAAAATATATTGTAATCTGCTGTTGATGCTGATTAAGAATTTATATATAGTTCGTATGGTCAATTGTACAGCCTTAAAACCAAAAATGTAGATTTTTTAATAAAACTATCGTTTTTTTGAAAATGTCACTGAATTTTGTTGAGTGTATACATATGTCATTTTAAATACTCTCTTCGTGTCAGATCTTCTAGTACTGGAAACAGAAGACTTAATAATCGCCACATACAGTATTTTTTGGTATATCAGCAGATCAAGCATTATTCACCAACTCTCTCCCCTCAAACCCTGATTGTGAAGGTGGAACACAGCTGTCAATGTACTTAGATAAGTCAAAGCATTTGAAATATGCAACTAGGAGAGAGAATTGTCCTTCGGTCAGCATGAATGGTACTAATTTGCAAGCAGTCAAACAGGAAAGTATCTTGTTCTCACCTTGAGTAGGAGATTGAACTGGTTAACCTATCATATAGCAACTACAAGAGAGAAACGCCTATCTTCGGCTGCCATACCCTTGCAATGGTCTTCCAAAAAATTTTAATATCGTCCCGATTTAAACCAAGTACAAAGTGCCAACAAAATTATTATTAGTCGATGTTTGCATACCCTGCAAATTTAAATGAGATTCTATAGTAATATTTTGAGTATTTGCTTACTTGATTTAAAAAGACAACATCAATATGTTGTATTATGCTATAAATGTGAGAATAATAATGAATCTTTTCATTTAAATAATAATCTAATAATTTTTATGTTGAGTCAATGGTAAAGGGTATTTTGTGCGTAGTTAATAAATTCTTTCAGTTTGCGCTAACGTATACATCGACAGAAAGAGAACGACCAAAATGGGAGAGCAGTTTGCATACACTGCTCAAAAAGAAAAGCAACACATTTATTTATGAGCCCATATGCATGTATTATTGTATTACAAGCATTATGCATTAACTGATAAATTTAAAATAAAAGATAATCAATTTTTCTTTGTCAGATCCTAAATAAATGCTAATTACTAATTTCGCGTTCAAGTTTCAGTAATGTGGGCGGCTTATATTGTGCCTTGGCGCATCAATGTATTTTATCGATCGAATGTACACAACTTTTTCGCTCAATGTACTTGAAAATGAGTACCCCCGTCTGTCCACAAGCTGTTCTCTCACTCTCTCTCTCTCTCTCTCAACCACCAAAGGTCCGCTAACGAATTTTGAGTTTTCTCACGTGACGACGAAACCCGAAAAATGGACCTATGATGAACGTTTTCGAGTGCCATTTTTTCTTATATGGGACGGCGGGTCTATCATTATTTTTTTGTTCCTGATATGAGTTTATTGGTAGACATTTTGACATTATATAATGAAAAGATCCTAAATTGTATGTTCTTTATTTTAATTAAATAAATCAAGGAACTAACAACATCCTACCAATTACAATACGTGCGGAAGGTACAATTGAATGAGTAAATGGTATTACCAAAGATCATATAAATGCTTATAGGTTTTAAAAGCAAGACCCTATACCTTTAGTTTTTATATGCTGTTTGATGTCACCGATTAGAACAGCTCTTGATAGATAACTCTTTCTTTTCTATATTAAGCACATTATTTCGTACAACAATTAAATACTTTGTAGATCGATTAATTTCCAACTTTTAAATAAACTCAGAAGTGAATTCAAAAGAGAATTTAAAAATAAAGTAGACAACAAATGTTCTTTCAGTGGTTCCAAGCCATAATTCCTTAGCTTCACTCGACTCCTTTCAATTGACTTAAGATGTTGTCGTATTTAATGCCCTTCTCTTGTTTACGCTTTAGATCAAACTGCATAAAAATGATGACATGGCCCACTACTGAGGCCATATAACCCAAACAGGCGGAGTTGTCAATTGCCACACAGCCGCAGATTTTGTAGATTAGACGATTGGTGTGTAACCGAGTAATAAACAGTTCCATCTTCAAGTTAAATAAATTAAATGGAATCTTGTTTAACTAAAATATATAACATAGGCGTACCTCCATCTCTGATTCCGGCGTTAGCTGTCGTAGATCGGTAAACTGCCTTATAAACTGTCCGGTAGAATTGCATAAGTTAACTGTATAATCCACCATGTTCATTAACACGATCGAATTCCAAATGTTAAATATAATAAGGCCCTCTCCTATGATATATGTAAAACCGTCAGTTTTTATTGTCTGATTGCCAAACTGTACCGCATGATATAGAATATTCACATTCATGACAAACATGTTAACAAAAAGGCTGGCATTGACCATATCATAGAGGCAGAAGGCACGCTGTGCCAACTTCAGGCATTCTGTATGCATGTCCGCAATTCGATGCACATCCTCCAGAGAACTTAATTTTCCTTTTCGCAGACGTAGTTCCTGCAGTGCCAGATGAACAGCTTTAAACTGATGACTGACCAGCACGAGGAGTGTAAAAAGTGCAATCCGAGTCACTGAGAAGAGCATCATTTGGAAAAGGTTCATTAAATGCTGCATCAGATTCGCCTCATTCAACAGCTGATATTGCATTATAACGGAGCAGCAGATCATACCATAATTAACATATAGCTGTCGGAATAGCAACGCCGCCAGCTCTAATTGTAATTGCTGCAGTCCCTCATTGCCGGCTAAGCGTTGCAACATTTGCCAATGTCTTCTCCAATGCAACAAAAAGTCCTTGTAAAGCTGAATTAACCTGGGGCGTTGCAGCCAGTTGACCCCGTAGCAACTGACGATGGCCACAATGCGTAAAACCATTTTCACAATCAGACTCCATTTTATGACTATGTTATTTGTCATGTATTCGCCAAATTTTCGGCTAGGCCTCATATAGGGTATCCCTAGTCCTACCAGCACGGTCAGGCAAACGCTATAGATCATATAACCGATGGACACCTTCCCAATGCTGACTTGGCGTTTGGTTATATGCAACATCGTTGGCATTAGCCCATAGATGAGCAGGTGGTAATAGCTAATGGTAAGCAGCACTCGCAGTTTGCGATGCAACATGTTACGAATTCCTACGAATTCAAACTCTAACTAAATTATAGCTGAACTTGGTTGAAAGCAAACAAACAGAACTTTTATTTATAGAATAAGTTTAATTAGATGAAAGTGTGATTGGTTGTTAGATAATCTGATGACCTTGGACCAAACCGCAATTACTGTAAGTAAAGCAAAGTTCTATTTGGGGTAACAATGCCTGATAGATGAGTGAATTGCTTGATGAGTTGATTTTCGCTTTCAAACAACGTAAAACGAAGAGACTAGATTGCATAGAACAGACATACAGAAGGACTGATCGTCCTAATCAAGAATATTTATAGGCATTTCTACAGAACCATGACCAAAAACTGAAATGTTTATAAACAATACAATTTTTTGTACACAGTTTTAGAAAAATGTTTTAAATTTTATAAAAACAAGAAAGCTATATACCCTTGAAATGGTCTTCTTAGAAAATTTTAAAAACTCTACCGATTGTTTCTATGGCAGCAGTATGATAAAGTAATCATATTTTGGTCAAACTTGCTTCGATTGTGCAGATCATAATTCAACATAGATCTGTTGAACTTGATTTTTATATCTTGGAAAACACAAAAGTTTTTCATACAAACACTTTTCGACCGATTGTTCCTATGGAAGCTATAAGATATAGTGGTTCACTTTTGATGAAACTTGGTCAGATTGGTCAGATCATAATACTTCATCGACATGCCAAGTTAGCTTTTGATATATTGAACAACAATTTTTTCGAACGATCGTTCCTATGGCAGCTATATGATATAGTGGTCCGATAGTTAAAAAACAGAGAGAAATAGACAGACGGACATGCAGACATGGTATATGACTAGTTCGTCGTCCTGATCTAGAATATATATACTTTATGGGGTCGGAGATATCCCCTTTGATGTATTACACATTTCAAGACAAAATTATAATACCCTTATACAAGGTTATAATCAATAAATAAATCACAGATATACTATATACAAATTTTAATAAGCTTGTCAAAGCTTTTAAAAAAAATTAATTCACCTTTTTATTACGTTTTTTTGTCATATAAAAAAACTAGATATTAATTTGCCGTCTACGACATGTAGTAGCTGTACATTTTTTTTGTTTAACTGAATGATAAAAATCCACAACCATATTTATCCACTAGTTATCTAAATGTCTATATAAGTACTGGATTACAAAGGTTGCAAAAGCAAGCGAAATTTTGTTTTATGCACTTTTTTATTTCTCCTTGTTGATATCTTTTGCATCGCAAAACGACATTAAAGAAATATAAAAATTCTTTATTACTAGATAGCAACTGAATCCGAACACTAGAAATACATTTTTTATAATGTAGTAGCTTAAATTGTGTTTACATTAGACATATTTATAGGTTACAGAATATCTACCAGTCGAATACTCCTGAATTTGACTTGTTTTAAAGTCATTTGATGCGTGTCCAAAAAATAATTGCCTTATGTCGTTTTTGGCACTTCCATGGGGTATAACGTGAAAACCTTTGAATGTACATATAGTTAAGGTATAGAAGTGTATATATATACATAATACGTAGCAGAAGTAAAAACGGTAGCTCTGAACTTGGGTACTAAATATAAGCGCCAACAATCTACGAAGCTTATTTACCTTGCATATATGTATTAGCACAACCCAAAGCTGACTCTGACTACTATATCACATGATGATGATGATGATAATGATTTATCACTTAGCACATTGGTAGATCAAATTGTTATCTGTATATGTCTCACAAAATAAGAGAAATAAAGTCTATATTATAAAAACATTGTATAAAAGACTAGCACCCCGGCGTGCGTTGCTACGCTCGCTCTCCCAAAAAATAAAACAATCCAATCATTCAATCATTCAATTCATACAATTTTAAAAAGCATTTTCCACCTAATACCCGATATATTTTTGACAACAATTTTTAAAAGTGTCAACCTACGGTATAATAGAAATCTGCATTAAAAATTGTAAGTTTCTAGTTTCTGCCTATTCGCTCGAGACTCGCCAATCAGTTCAACCTGACTGAACAGTTTTATATAAGTTCAGTTTTAAACTTTATCAAACCCTACATGTATGAAAGTAAATATAAAATAAAAATTATTGATTTCAATAAATGTATATAAATATATTTATACATACATACTTGCTTATATTAATGGGATAGTTACACAAAATTTGGTAGGGTTATGTGAATTACCTGCTTATAATATTAAATTATAGAATTAACCCTGCTGTGAATATAAATTATTATTTATTTCCCTTAGTATTTCTGGTAACACACTTTAAGGTGTCTAAAACCATTTATCACAAAATGTTCCAAAATGTTGGGAATCTAAATAAATAGCTTCTTAAAGCGATTGGCTAGATTGAAAATATAATATTTAAAGATTGCCTTAATATTAAGATGTAACAAAATATATTTTTCATTTACTTGGGTGGGTGACAAAAACTATCTATCTATTTAACTATTGTTAAGTAAGTGCAAATATTTAGAAAAAATATATGCATTTTTTAACCAAGACTTCTACACAATATAGTTCGTTAGCTTTCAACTGTTATTTAGCTCCAATTAGCAACTTTTCGTCGCTTGCTTTGTGCGCAAGTGTTAAAATTATTAATATATAACAAAAATAGCGCGATACAAAATTATAAAATACACAAAAATATTTATTCAAAATTTAGAAATTTGGTAGCTAACATATTATTAACTTGGCCAATTAAATTTGTTTTTTTTGAGCAGAAATTGTGTAGAATAAATATTTAAACACATGGCGTATGCGTGTTATTCCATAGTTTAATAGAAATATGAAAAAAGTATGATCTAAATTAATGTTATGAAATAAAATAACACAAAACCTGGCTTAAGAATTATATTCGGAACGAATGAAAATCAAAATTAAAATATACTTATATTTATATATTTTTTCGATCAGTTGACTGAATAGTTTAAAAAAACGTATATTATTATACATACATCTGAGATGAAACTGTTGTCGCATATTTGTCACTTTTCAAAACATTCAATGGAATGGAACCATTTTATTGTCTATTTTAATTGAAAAGTATTTGAAATCGCCTGGCCTCTGTCTACTTTATGACAAAACGATCGCGAATTCATTAAGCCAATTAAGACAAATTTTATCTAGCATATAGAAAAACATAAGATATATACATAGGTAGCAAATAAATTGTTCAACATACTATAATATTTATTTTATAAAATACCCCGCATGGCATAGAACAATTCAAGTGTGTTCAAGCTGTGTTTTGTTTACGTAGTTTGTGCGTAATATTTTCATGTACAAAATTTTTAAAATATTTTGTGTGTTTATTTTAATTTTCTATTTTTTTTTTATTATTTCTTATAATCTTGTTGGTGTTAACAGGAAAGGAAGCAGCTCTGATTCCTAAGCCCATTATTTTCTATTCACAATATAACATATTTAAATGCAACATTTCATAAATATCAATCCCAAAATTATTCAAGAATATATTGTCAGCAAGGGGAGACCTGTAAAATAATCTTGTTATTTTTGAATTACTTAAACACTGAGTACAGGGTATCTCACTCATTACTTTCTTAATAATAGTTAATAATAAGCCATACTACTGCTCTGCGATGACTTTAACTGCTAAACAATAAAACCATAATTAATGTAACTTGAATCGCTGTGTATATATCGAAAATTAAAATGAATACATTAAGAAATTGGTCTCGTATTGGTTTCCAATTGCTTTTTTATTTCTACGTCCCTTTTTCTAAAGAATGAATAAAAATATAAGTGCTCTGATCTAGTAAATTAAGTTGCTAGCTATCTGTCATGTGTCTCAAAATTTGTTATGTGTTTTTATAGATATAAACAAATATAAACCAGACGACGCTCAGATTATCTAGACAAATATTTTTTAATTCTATAGACTTAAGTAGGTAGTACAAAAATACAGTTTTTAGATACACAAAGTATTATGAGGTAAGATAATGTTTTAACTACTTAGTTACTAGAAACTTGAGCGCCTAAGCTGAGGTCATTAAAAAGAAAAAGAAGCAATCAAATTGTGTACAAGATTTCCCAGAAAACAGGCTTCTTTAAAAGAACATAAGCAATAATACTTAGAATAAATTAATGACAACCGAGATACAGAGACTTTATAGGCCTTGTAAAATTCAGGGTATCTCAAACTTTGATGTAAGATAATGTAAGATTAACCAATCCAGATACACAACGTTTAACAACGCACTATGCGGATATAGAAATATAAAAAAATAACAATGGACTATATTTAGCAGAATTTTTATAGAAACAATTATTATTTTAATAATCTCAAATATTTCTAATGTGTAGTGATTAATCTGTATCATGTTTTAATCCCAAACTGTAACTCTTATTATTATATTATAAATCAGTAAAAAGTTATAGAATTGCAACATATGTAAGAAATTGTTATAAATATTTCAGCCATAACACTCTACCCATTCCCTTTATAGTCCACACTAGGTAAATTTTTGGTAGCCAAAGCAAATATATACTTTTTTGATAAGCCAATTTGACAATGTTTTGGTTGTTGTTGATAAAATATGGAAGCAGATTGATTTATGAATTAGTTAAATATTGACATTGACACAGATCGGTGTGTTGCGGGCTTTAATAGGGACGCGATAATACCACAATAAACATATTCAAATTACGCATACGCCATGGGCACCACAAGAACTTAAACTCACATGTTAACAGCAATTATCAATAATACTATTTTTAATTAACTTATTTTTGCACACCTTCCGAAAACAGCCAACAACAGGCAAAGACTAATCACAAATGAACTATCATTATTAAGAGCTCTTCGATAGCCCATTGCCATTCTTAAAAATTCACGAAAAACAGAAATGTATTAATAGGCAATACTGATTTAGGAACACACGTGAGTTTCGATACGTCAATTTGCCAACAATGTTTATACAATTTTTTAGGCTTTATATGCGGCATTTGTTTTGAATGCTATTTATTTGTTATACTGGTTTGTTATGATTTAAATATTCTTATTTTTTTATGTCGAGACGCCGCGTTTCACATTTTTTTTTTAAATTTTATAATCACTTCGCATCCGTATCTCTCCGTATCGCCGCGTTCTGTGCTACTTTTCTCACGTTTGAAGTTCAAATGAGGCGCAAATGCGAAACGCTGTCATATTTTTTTTCGTTTTTATTATTTTTTGGCGGCATCGCAAGATCTCCACAGCAAAATCAGCTGTTTGAGATAGAGCCAAAAAAACGTATTATATTTTTGTGTTAAATAGTTGAGTGAGTGTTTTAGTTACCAACAGCTGTTTTTATAACCAGATTGTATTATAATTTTGTTATGAAATATGTAACACTTTGAAGGGAGTTATGCGCTCATATAAGATATATGTGTATATATATATTTGATCATCATTAACAATCGAGTCAAGCCACTATGTTTATTAAGCCGAATCTTCTGTTGGTTGTAGAAAATATATACTTTTTTGGGAATCGAATCACAATATAATATAGCTACGGCTGCATCAAATAGATTTCAGATTCTGTGTAAAAAACTTGAAAAACCTTAAGCTTTTATACTACATGGCTTATTCATATTTGATAACAATTATATAAATTTATTATATAGTCGACAAGAGAACGTGAATTGAGTTGCTGTATAAAACATTTAAATTTATATAGTTGTCGGGGCTGCAGGGTATTAAATCTTCGGCATTGCAAACACAAGTTATAGTTACCCTGTCATAAGTAGGTGATACTGTATTTGTGTACATATATAACAGCGATACCATTGATTTATAAACATCAACCATCAACAGCTGAGATTGTGCATAGAGGACCAGCTACAAAATGTTAGAATACAAAATGAATATGTACTTTTATTTATGATTGCGAAACACACGCATACAAATTGCCTTTTTGTAGTTGTTAAAAATAAATGTCTTGCTTTTTAGATATGCTAATCAATACTAAAATTAACTAGAGTCCTGATTGCAAGAATTGATAGTTATCTATATTATAAGTTTCATATTAGGTTAAACATGACAAATAATATTAAATTTCAAACCAAGATTTTAAAATATTGTTTATTTAATTTCTTTTATATTTGTACATTAAATTAAGCAGCATATTTTGCTCTAAAGCTTCAAGAAATTACGTACATAAATACATATTAGAACTAAAGTTAACAAAAACCGTTGATTAAATATATCAATTAGGATCGTACTCATGTAGACTTATGCATACATACCCTTTGTATGTACACTTAATTTTATAGTTTTAACTATGTTTCAATTACCTAATTAGTAATTTGTGTTTGGTTTCGAGTACTTATTTTTATTTGCGTCTGTTTGCTGCGAGGCAGTTTTAGAATTATGAGCTTATTTGGACCATTGAAAATGTATTTGAAATTTGATTTGTATATGTACATTCATATGGTTATAACTTAAGAATTTTGTAAGCTCGTCACTCGATGCACTATAATATTATATTATAGAGCCTAAGGTACAAATGACTACTGACCCTGACTGTTGTCTTCATTTTGGTATAATATGCACAAATATTCATTTAGCTGTTAATGTTCTAGGCATCGCCGTTGTGCGTGGGCGTGGTGCTACCATTGTCAACAACATCCGTAGCTTCTTTGGCCTCCAGTGGATTTGCGGAGTTCTGCACCTTTTCATTGGTCTCTGCCTGCTTCTGTCGCTCAAAGGTGCGCACATCTTCCAGCGTCATTCCATGCCATTCATCTATCCAGGCAAAGGCCTGGCGATGACCCAGCAACAGTATCTCCCTTATAGCGCGCTGTATAAAGTCCTCCACTTTGGTCTGTAGACCCCACACCTCGAAGCTGGCGTTCACCACTTTGTAGGAGCACATGATAGGTTTGTCCATTTCGCGCCAGCCCTCAATGAGTGGACCTCGATCTGTATATACATCGTTTATATTAATAATGGTATAAGTCTGTAGCTATTTCACACTTACTTGTCTTTATTGACTTGAAAAATTTTGGATCCTCATCGTGTTTATAATGCTTTGCATTTAGATCATCAAACGCAATATCCAAATGATCCACTGAACGCACTTTTAACTCTTCCTCAACGAGATCCAGGCACTATAAACAACAAATATACTTAGATTATTTCTGAGTCAAAATAAATTTTCCACAATTCTGAGTTCTTACGTTCTCTGTGCTGCCATTGTTGTTTTCATATTTGGTTTTGATTAACACATTTAGTTTGGGTATAAAGGAGCACTGTAATATTTAGATTTAATATATGAATCAATTGCTTATGAATAATTCAAATCATTTTAATAATTACCGTGTACTCTATCGTGTGCCAAGTCATTTATATCAGGTTAATGACCATGAAAATACAGGTAAAATTTAAAATCAATACATGTCAATTATAATGCAATTTTGGTTTATTATGCATCTATATTTAGCTAATGCTTTAACAGAATTTTTTTGATTCAAAATGTTTGATTAGATAGATACTCTATATCAATGACGAAATACGTATCATCATGAGTATAATATGTAGTTTTAAACAATACACTTTAATTTTTCTTATAAGTAAGGAAAAGTTTTTAAGCGCAGTGCATTATAGTCTCTAAGATTCAAATATGATTATTAGAGAGTTTACATTTATATTTATATTATCGAACAAGCAGACTTTACCTTTAATTTATTCTATTTATAGGTTTTAAATCAAGGTTACGCATATATATTTGCATATTTGAATGTTTAATTTATTATAAATCTTTCTACACTCTTCCTGATTTTTATTTATTCTCAATCTATTAAGCTGCTTTTGGAAAAAATGAAAAAGTTTATATTTATTTAAGAAAGTGCGTTGTATATAATAAATTGTTTATTTTAAAACGTCAGACGCAATAGTTATTCAAATCTATATATGTATATATGATATTAATATATCTTATTTGATAAAAGAAAAAGTATTGTTATTTGTAAATACATATTATGAATATAAATAATCTAAACCTATTCATATAAGGCTAAAGTTATGATCTATGAAATTAAATATTCAAAATTATACTTAAATTCAATGTCAGGTCCTAAACCAAAGACTAGGTCTAAAAACAAAAGCAATAACTAAACATATTGGCAGAACTTATCAAAGAAAGGTATTTAATATGAATAGAAATTGTGCAGAACAGCAACAAATCAGCCAAAATCAGTAACTGTGATTCGAAGCATGTGAATTGCAACATTTGTTAACAATTTACAAAGCTCCAAATGTTGTCACATTCAATTAAATGCTGTTTTAGGATTGAGTGATGGGCATGCTCTTATCAGACCTACTATAAACTGGAACTGGAACTGCGACTGTGACGTATTATTGGTGGCATGACAAGTGCGATAGGGCCACTAAACATGATCATATAGATAGATAGGTAAGATATGTGGCCGCTTATCGGAGACCTGCAACAGACATGTGCCTCAAAGTGCCTTGAACTGGCAGCCATATGGATACTCAACTCTAATGTATACTAAAAGATATAATTTGATTTAAATGACATAAAAAAAAGCAGAAACAGCACATCAGGTAACTGTTACTTAAGGTAACTCAAGGCAATTAGTCAAGCTGTTAACTTAAAAATAAAAGTGAAGCGGTTGTGTGAGTGACTTGGGTTCAAAAATAGACTGGTGTGTAGCTCACCTGTAAGTGTGTAAGGATAATAATTCCAAGATTTTTCTGTAACATAGAAAACGCGTGGACAAACAGCTTGTATCCAGTACGGTAGGCGACTGCAAAGGAAAGAGTATGAGTCTTTTCTTGGCTATAAATATAATACGCACTTACTTAGACAGGTGAATGCGCTTCTCTGTATACTGTCCTTTGCCGTGTATATCATCCTCGCATGGATGATTTTCCACGACTTCCACGCCCTCGCCCTCCCCAGACTGCTCTAGACTGTGACGCGCAATCATATAAAGTTGTCCAATTTTGTACTGCCAAATAAAAATAATAATAATTGTGAATAAAAATTAACACAGATGCCGGTAAGTGTGTTTTGTTCACCTCCTCCACAGTTAGGGGCATGCAAACGCGATATTCCTTTATCAACACCATGTTGTCAGTTGTTATTTTATAATTAAAAATTATAATTGAATTGAATTTCGCGTTACGCAAAGAACGGCACACGAGATGCGACGCAACTGAGGCAGCAACAAAATAAATGCTTATGGAAACTTGTTGGGGTGACCATCTACTATAATTATCGATAGTAATATCGATTGATCAATAAAATTTAAATTTAAAACTCATTTTTGCGTTTTTGGAATTTCCTAACATAAGATAATCTATTTTTCATTCGTGCATTTAAGTTTATTTAAAGTATAATATTAGCTGTTTTGTATGTAATACTAGTTTGAATTTATTGAAATAACATCAACTGTGCTTGTCAGCACCACCAAATAATAATATTGTTAAATCAACCGAGGTTTGTTTTGATTTCAAAACACGCGAAAAATTTTAACAAACTGATTTTTCCCTCTGCAGCCTGACTATATTGTCATTTTATTTCTTAAAATAATAATTAGAATCCGTCCCATTTAAGCGCATATTGATAGCCAATACATTAATTTAACAGAATCTGTTATGATGTCGGATGGTAAGTTATGTAATATTGGTATATAAACATGTTGCAGTGTTGGAAATATTTGAAACTTATTCATGTTTACAATCTGAGTCAATTTATATGTAAAATAAGATGCTGATTTCAGATTCAAAAAATTACAGAAAGTTTGCTGTCGGTTCCGGTGACTACTCCGGATATTAAGTTAATAATATTAACCTTATTTTATTTAATTTTATTTACTATTCAATGTTGGTAATAAATTTTGAAGTTTCCAAGTATTTTCTTTCCAATTAAACACTGAGGCATGGAAAGCTAGTTTCTTGTAATGTACCAGCGTACTAGCCTTGCTTAGCAAAATACAATTTTTGGCATATTGTGGCCAATAGAAAGAGCACGGTCACACTGCTTGCTTACTTGGACTATTGCTAAAAACCAAATACAAAACTCTGTGCGTAAATTCACATTAAACGGAATATATTTCATTAAATTTAGTAATACCTTCTAAATATATTGGTATAAAGGTAGGACTACTTAATGCACATAATAATATTTAACGAAATGTAGCATAAATTGCTTAAAAAAACCAAGTGAAAATCTCACCCACTTCTATTTAAAGTGAAAAAGTGGTACACAATAATAAATACAGACAATACACACAAACATAAATACATACATACGTATATGGTTGTTTATATGTGTGCATGTATGTACATACATACATATGTGGAGAGAAAATCTGTGACAACGAATGTTAATTTGAGCTCATTTTATGCACATAATAAAAAAAATAATATTGTTAATTAATGCTTGATCATTTTCTATTACTCGTCTTCAGTATCGTACGACGCGACAAACAAAACGCAACCCCGTCGGCTGCAGAGCGACGACGTGCAATGTTTAGGATTCGCGTCAAAATGGGACCGCAACGTAATCACAACAGCAGCAACAACAATGGCAACAGCAATCAGGGGCGGTTCAACAAGGAATGGACCTGCTGTTTTGGGCTGCACGTTCATACCGCAACTTTAATGATTGGCCTTTGGCATTTGGTAAGTTAAATACAAATTCTTGCGTCGCAATAAACCCTTCCAAGTCCATATAACACACATACATCCACACATATGTATGTACGCCTACGCATGAGTGCAATTGTTGCCGCATACACACACACATATGCACATAAGCTGACCCTGTTCAGTGTCAAGGAGGGAAAAATCAATTGTCACTGCACTGCAATGGCTCTCAAACTGTCGTCCAGGCTGTTGCCGCTGCGACTTTAAAACCTTGCAAACTTACAAGGTTACAAACATGTTTATGCATGCAATACAAGTAGTTGTGACGTCAATAAAGTTATATTTATCAGACTGTTGCTATTTCACCAGACCCCTATCCCCTATATATACATATATACCGCTTGTGGTTTTGCGTGCTGCCAAACTGTACGCTGTACGAATGACTTTAAATTAGAGCTGAGCGCGTGATTTAAGTATTTTAGTTATGGATAAATCATTTCAACATTTACATACTTGATAATTGTTGAATTGATGCTAGCAACCCTCTCGTGGTCAATGTATTCGACGAAGATCTATTATATTCTAGAAATATATCAAAATATCAAAAAAACAGAATTATCGGGATCAAGTCACTATCAATAGTATCGATGTTATTTTTTCCAGGACTATCGTTCGTTTTCTAACTGTTGCAAAAATATTGTAAAGATGTGTAAATTATCCCTGTCAAATTCAATATATATATAGTATGTATACACATATATATCAATCTAAGCTATATTATTTATTAATAATTCTTAGAAATTTATATTTCGTCAGATATTAATTACTATCGCCATAATATCGATGGTGTAAGCACTATCGAGTACGTGCACTGCTTATATTTTTGCAGCTCTAATCGCTGTCAAATTCAATATACATAGTATGTATATATATATATATATCAGTATACACTTTATTTACAATTAATAATTCATTGAAATTTATATTTCGTTAGATATAAATTACTATTGCCATAATATCGGTGGTGTAGGCACTATCGAGTACGTGCACTGCTTAAATTCAATTTTCACCTTTCAAATTCAATATATATAGTATGTATATATATCAAAATAAACTTTATTATCAATTAATAATTCTTAGAAATTTAAATTTCGTCAGATATTAATTACTATCGCCATAATATCGATGGTGTAGGCACTATCGAGTACGTGCACTGTTTATATTTTTGCAGCTCTAATCCCTGTCAAATTCATTATATATATAGTATGTATATATATATATATATATCAGTATACACTTTATTTACAATTAATAATTCATTGAAATTTATATTTCGTTAGATATAAATTACTATCGCCATAATATCGATGGCACTATCGAGTACGTGCACTGTTTATATTTTTGCAGCTCTAATCCCTGTAAAATTCAATATATATAGTATGTATATATCAATATACACTCTATTTACAATTAATAATTCATTAAAATTTATATATCGTTAGATATAAATTACTATCGCCATAATATCGATGGCACTATCGAGTACGTGCACTGTTTAAATTCAAAATTCACCTGTGAAATTCAATATATATATTATGTGTATACATATATATCAATATAAACTTTATTATCAATTAATAATTCATTGAAATTTACTATCGCCATTATATCGATGGTATAGGTATATTTTTGCAGCTCTATTATGATTACATTGATTACTATCAAAATCGCCGTGAATGGGCAGCACAACCTTAAACAATACTATATTGTGAGTTGTCGCTCCAAATGATTTAGCACATGCAATTGAAATCAATTGTATTACTTGGTTTTTTTTTTTAATTTTTGTATTAATTTTATTTTGATATGGCAGCTTGGCATTACAAACAACAACTCACGTTTCGCCTTGATAAGTGTTTGTTCATCTGGTCAGCGCTTACAGTTGGAGTTGCACTGAAATGTTTATATATAAAAAGTTGAATGAATTTGTTAACATTAATTTTCGTGTTTATGTAAGCGCCGTGGCAGTTCAAAGAACTTGCATTGAATTAAATGCTTAAACAATTAAATTTGTTTAACAAATTGCATCACTTTTCCAAAAGTTTTATAGGCAATGTGTTTCCGGACGGTTTGAGAGCCATGCCGCAATAAAGGTCAAATGTGAAGTTGGTTTACGTACTTAACAAAAACCTTGAACCTTAGATTTTTAAGCAATGCTATCTAAAAAAAGACATCAACAAACATGCTGAGACATTCTATTTACATATTTTCAACGTCATTTTTTGTAAATATTAACCTTTTAAGGTTCTTGATCTGTGTTTCGTGCTTTTTATGTTTTTTTAGAGTTTGCGAATAAAATTCAACCAAGTAAACAGTTTTTGTTGAATTTTTTTTAAACTTCTAGTTTATGGGCCCTTTTAAATGCAAGATAAAAAAATCACAAAAGATAACTAAAGCTTATCTCTGACGGATATTTACAAAACTGCCCATCAACAGTAAATATGCGCCGACAAAGTCAAGTAGCTCAGCTGTCCAAGTGGAAACAACTTGAATAAAGTACAGGCATCTCTCAGTAATACAAACTAGGAGAGATCGTTTAAATGTTTCAAATTATGGGAATAGAAGGAGTCGTCCACAAGTACATAAAGTATATATATTGTGGATCATGGATGACGAGCAGAGTCATGTCCGTCTGTCTGTCCGTCTGTTTCTATGCCAACTTTTTGACTTTAACTTCGAAATTTCTTAGAAGAACTATTGCAAGGGTATTTCGCTTCGGCGTGTCGAAGATTATTGTGTCTACACGAGTTTTTGAGTTTTATGCTTTTCTTCAATTATAATTATTCATATTTCAATTTTCAAATCGGAAATATTGCATTTTTTTTTTTGAGTAATGAAAAATAAATTTATAGATAATTGATATTAATTTGGTTTTATTTTTATGTTACAGAAATACAATTTATATCAAAATTCATATGAAAAAATTCAAAAATAACCATTGGCATGTGATTTTTAAAAATAAACGATCAGTGCTCATTACCTTAAATACAAAATATTGTTTCAGTAATTTTCCAAAATGGGCTAAAAATAGAACGATAACTGTTAATAGAAAAACTTTGTCAGCATATTGGACTTAGAAATACTCGTATGTGAAGTATTTTCAAGTTAAGAAGTGTAAGGTCCTGTGGCCGGCTAATCGCAAAAGCTTTTCTCTGGCTTTAATATAGATTAAAGGACATGATTTCTTCGCAGAATAAATATACATGTATGTATTTTTAAGTCCAATTTTTAGATGTAAGAAAAAGATTCTTATAATAATTTCCTATGTATGTTATTGAAGGATAACTGAATCATCATAAGAAACAGAAGTTTAAAAAACTAAAGAACTTATTTTTCCCTTTTTTTTTTACTATTTTGCAGTTCCTCAATATTCTAGCGTTGAGCGTTTTGGCCGTCATATGGCGCAATCCAGAAATGATGGATGAATTGGAAAGTGGAAGTCATGATTTCAGTGTTGACCTCAATGCACCCGCTTTGCCAACCCCATTGAGCAAAGTGGATCCACCCTACGCCTACCGCGATCATTCGCTCAACTATCGTAAGCGTTATCGTAAGCACACGTCACAGTGCAGCCCCAAAGAATCATTGTTTATATATCTTGCTCTATTTACAGAAAACTTTGACATGGGCGGTTTAGTGTGCACCTGCATGATAGTCATAACGCTGATGATGATTTATGGAACTATCAAGGGCAAACCGTCCCATCTGTTGCCGTTCTTTTGTTTGCAATTGTTTGACTTTGCTATTACAACGTAAGTGGTCAATTTTTTTTCTTTTTTGTAAAATAGATTTATACCAATTATAATTTGTTCTTGCAGTTTGACCGCCGCTGGTTACCTTTGTTATCTGCAGGCCATACACCGTATCATTGCCGAATCTCATCGGCTGCCTTGGCGCGAGAAGCTGCTGGAAATGCCGCCAGAGGAGCTAGTTGTAGTTGTCCTGGTCGTTTTTGTGTGCATTGTGTTCCTCAAGGCATATTGTATTGGCATCGTTTGGCGCTGCTACAAATATTTGACACTACGACAGCAGCATCTCCGTAGTTTGCTGCCCTGCATTCTGCCCGAAATGGCCATCCATGGTGGTGTTGGTGGAGGTGGTGGCTTTAGCGGCGAGGAGCGTGCCTATTCAACGCTGTTGCCCAACTACGATGAGGCCATTGCTCAGTATTTGAAACAAGCTCCACCACCATCCTATCAAGTGGCCATGTCCAACTATCACAACGAGGACGAGGGCGCTGCTGGTGGCGCCCAAGTGGCTGAAGCTGGTGGCAGCACTCCGTTGTTTGTGACACTCGATGCAGTTGCTGTCAATGCGGCCGGCAATGCGGATGATAATCTGGATAACAACAATGATACGCCCAATAATAACAATACGGTGCATGTGAATGCCAATACGCCACCAATGCGACGCAGCGAACAGTCAAGTGCTGGCTCCAGTGCTGCATCGGAGGATAGTTATGATGCGGATCTGGAGATAATCGATGCTGGCATAGATCTACCCGAAGGCATATTGCCACCACCGTCGTATAACGATGTTACCGATGCTCAATTGCAGCTGGCAATGCAATCACCTCTCAATCGGCAGGTAAACATACCTGGCCAGGTGCCTGGACGCAATGAGAGTCAGGCCTAAGTTGTGATTTCTTTTATACATTTTATTCATTATTATTGTGTCGTGCGCACACATATACACACATCCTCTCCTCTGGCCCAGCTATAAAGAGCACACAACAATTGGATTTGATTTTCTACATATTCCATTCCTTTGGGCGCTTCAGAAACAAACATAAACGCAGCTTCAATTAATGCAGAGAAAGACAAACAAAAAAAAACTTATAAAAATTTATGCATAAACGTATTGTGTATTTGTATTTGAATATGAAAGAAGAAAAACAAAAAGCCCTGCAAATTTAACCTCTAGTAGTCGCATATTGTTGTTTAATCTAAAAAAAAAGAAGAAAAGAAACATACTTACATATAATATTTATGAATATTCTCTGGATTTTGCTCTAAAAAATTGTCTAAATACGTCGTGCAGGTTGAAACTTCTATAAATTGTATACATATTTAATTCTTGGTTGCGTCTATTGCAACCTGCAATAATTTGTTAAAGATTTGGTACTCTTATCACTGTAACCCAAATATTGTTTGAGAATGTTTTTTAAATTTAGTTAACCTGTGAATTTTACCTAGTTAAGCGCAAGTAGTTGATACTAAAAAAAAAAAACAAACGATTAATTTACAGAGCCACGCAAAGTTTCAGATGAATCTTAAAAAATGGGATTTCTATCTATGCGAACGCAAGTTCTGTTTTAAGCTAATCCGTAAGACTTTATGCATATTTAAAATCTGAATTATTTATATTTTCAATGGTATGTCACCTATATTGCAGTTTATTGTGTATTTAATATCATATTTCACTGACAACCAAAAGAATTCAAATAAAATTACCAAATTTTATGTATGTACAATATCTATATGTATACTGTATACAAAATATGCAAAATATATTCGAATAAATATTAGTTTAAAATATATTGAAATGCGTTTTGCCTGATTATCGATTGCAAACCAATCCCTTAACTGATATACATATTAATCCCTATAACAAATGTACATATATAACATATTTAAGCCTAATTTTTCTATGCAGAATAATGGACACGTCGAACCAAATTGCTTGTAAGTATATCTTAAAATAATGAATACACGATTTACTCTGTTTAATAGTACATTCGTTAATATAAAGAAAATCATACTACTATGTGAAATTTGAAATCATAGACACGATAAGACCAAAAAAATATGTTTTTGTAAAATAAACCAAAATTTTTTATTAAGAAGATTATTTTCAGTATAACAATAATTTTCTCCATAGTGAGAAAGGGGTATTTTATAGTCGATCAGACTCAATTAATGCTATCTTACTGTTTAAATAAGCTTTCGACTTTCATTTTGTTTACGGAAAGCTTTATAGCTCCAAAGCTCACAAGTTGCCATATTACGAATTATAAATTTGTAGACTACAACTATAATTTTGGTATTTCCCACTATTGAGATATTAAATGAACTGTGCTATAATATAATATTATTATAACGCCTGACGTCAACTTCATTCAGAAGATACTCGTTTTGATTAGACGTATTTTTAAATTACACGAGCCCAATTTTTACTGATAAGATTTTAATAGTCCATTTCATATCACGTGTTCTTTTGTTCGATTCAAATTTATGTTTGCCATTTTGTTATTAAAAACAAAGAGATAGATCTAAAACCTTATGACGGACCTATCAATATAGATTTACGATGTACAGTGGGCCACGCAGGCGCAATTTACAATCGTAGGTAAGAATAACGACAATTAACTCATAAAAATTGTAAAAATATCATAAAAATTATAAATAATTGTAGCCAATAACACTACTACAGAATGTCACAGTCACTAAGGAAGGGGGTGTAGATGCATAACAAGGCAAACTGGGCAGATTTTTAAATATAACTTTAAGATTTAAAACAAGGTAGAGTGTCAAAAATCTTTATATTTTTAATATTGATAATAACAACGCATACAAGGAATTAAAAGAATTACTTTAAAATTTAAGCTGCACATCGTTTTTATAGATTTGCGGGAGTGATGATGGAGTATCGGAAATTTGAAGAAAACTTGATTTATTTGTGTAGTATACAAAAACCTACATATAAAATTTTGTGTCTCTCTTATAGTCTTTGAGATCTTTGCGTTCATATAGACGTTTTTCGATAAACTAAGTATATTAAAAAACATTGAACATTTAACTAAATGAATTAAAAACATTCATATAAAAGGAGAAAGGAATATCTGAAGACTGAATGTGTGATAGATGTATGATATTAAATTAAGTAAGTTGGCGGCCGTTGGGGTGGCGACCATGGATTGAAAGGTTGCCGGGATGGCGTCTCTTCAGACGTCTCTGGATGCAGCTAACGGCCATCATACAAAGGGATAGATGCAAAATAAATATTTTATATTTTTTTGATTTCGAAAATTGTAATTAAAATGTCTTAGAAGTCTAGAAAGTTACCTATATTGTGGATCGATAAATATAAAGTTTATTAACCGCCAAAAAAAATTTTCATTTTCTGTTTCGTTAACGGATCATAAGAATTATAGCCGTGAGTCAATGTGAATTTATCTGATTATACATATGTGTCATAAGTTACAATTTATAGCTAGAATACAGAATCCTTCTAAATGCCTTTTAAAATTCTAAAATTTTGTGTAAGCTTAAAATAGATATTCAATACATATTTATTGTCACAGAATTTTTTGCCCCCCTGTTAATAATTCTAAGTCTGACACTCTTTATAAATTTACTGTTAAGCAACAGTAATAAATTGATCATAATGCTATCTTCACTTCAAAAATTTTATGATGCATACGCACACAATTTTTGCCAATTGACGTTAGGAATGCCGCAGATTCTGATACGACAATCAGAAAATTCTACGATAGTCTCCTATCGACTATCAGATCATAGTTCAAACGTAAGCAAAGTAATCCCAATATATATATATATATTTTTTTTAAAATGCTGCATTATATATATTATATACCCTTGCAAAATGGTATTACAATTTTGTCACGAAATGTGTAATGCATAGAAGGAGTCTCTGACTTCATAAAGTATATACATATATTATTGATCAGGACGACGAGCTGAGTCATGTTCGTCTGTTCGTCCATCTGTTTCTATGGAAACTTTTTGGCTTTTTCTTTGAGCTATCTAGTTGAAAATTGGCACCAATGTATTTTGAAAAATCAGGTCCAAAATTAGCTGACATAGGAACGATCGGAGACACCTCAATTTCATAAAAAGTTCTTGTATTAAAACTGTTTTATTTTTCAAGCTATCTACAGCAATTTCAACGACTCGATGTATTATTATTATTTGTATAATCTGATATATTGTCATTCATCGCACAACTATGTCTTATAGCCCTCATAGGAACAATCGGTCGAAATGTGACCATTGTAATATTGCTTGGGCATGCCGAAGATAGCCATTTCTATTTAGTTTTTTTTTTCTCAAAATATTAGTGGGTTCCTTAGCTCTGTAACTTTTAAACTAGGTAAAAATCGACCTGAAATAAAAAATGAGGAATCTCAAACCTTCAAAGAAATGTTTAACAATCCAATGACTTTCACTGCATTATTGTGTCCACTGAGGTACTGATCAATTATTCTAAAAATGTATATGTATACAAAAAAAAAATTTTTGAAAATATCTCTAAATCGTCTTGCATAAATTAGTATAGATGTATTACATATTTGCATGTTTTTACTAGACATTAACAAGCTCAACAAAATTGCCTACCCCGAATGGGCAAAGGCTATTTTAAATGGAAAAGGCAAGAGAATGTTCCATTAATTATTTAGTTAATAAGATTGTTTGTTGTTACTGTTTTATACTTTTGTAAAATGAGCTGAGATAACTGATAGGTGATACAAATTGCATGCATTCTACAAAAACATTAACATGATTTTATCGACCAGATTATTAATTCTAGTCAGGATTATGTGTCACTATATTTGCTAAGCACACTTACGGAATTTTCACTCCACTTTTTTATGAGGACAGAGTCGACTATTAGATCGTCAAAAGAGCATTATGAAAAATAAATTTAAAAAAATATAAGAAACTTTAACAGAAAAATACATCTTATATAACTTAAAAGATTCATTCCTCTGCCTTTTGGTTTTAACTCTGTAATAAATATTTTTTGAAAAAACACTCAACGCTAAAGCCTAAAGAATATTTGATCATGTTAATAATAATCTCTAGTCCGAGGGAATTCCCTTAGAAAAATAACCGCAATATTCGATTAACATATGTTACGTGTATTGTATTTTTAAGTAATTTTTTTTTTTATTTTGCAGCAGTTTTGAAAATATATATTTAATTTGAAGCTTGAAGAGCCCAAGAATTATACACTTAAGCCTTCCAGTTGGGCCAGGAGCGGATCTCGTTCCACACATTGGTGCCGGGGCACTCAGTGGAGCTAACCTGACGATGTCCATAAAGGATATAGCCGGACTTGATTTGACCACGAGAAACAGCATCAGTCAGCAGACCCTTGGCAGCCTTGATTTGAGCAGCGGTCAGTTTATCGCTGTTGTAGTTGCCCAGGAAGGAGAGACCCAGGGACTTGGAGTTCCAGTTGGTGGCATGAGCACCCAAGACATTCCAGCCGCGACCCTCATAGACATTGCCATCTCCACCAATCAGGAAGTTATAGCCAATATCAACCCAGCCCAAGGAGTCCATATGATAGTTCTGGATGTTGCGCAACTGTATCTCACAGGCGGTCCTGGTGGTGCAGTAGTTGCCAGCGGTGTGATGGACCACAGCATAGGCCAAAGAGTTGGCCAGGGAGGACTTGCTCTTGGCATTGCGACCACCCCACTGTGCCTTGGAGATAATGGTAACACCAAAGACGGCCTGAGCGCAGCACAGGACGGCCAAAAGGAGAAGAGCTTTGTTTGCCATGATTTCTGAATCGATTTCAAGACTTGTGTGCTGGCCGACGGCTATTGAGCTTCTTATATACCCATTAAAATGTCTTATCTCTAGCAAATGAATCGCGAATCACACACACGACACTGATTGCGCATGAATATATATATATATGTATTTTATTGGGGGGATTTTGATCTGATAGAGGGGACTATCTGAAACGCAGCTCTGATACTTATTACTCGTATCTCAAAGTGTGTCTCTTTTAGCGTTTTGTCAAATGAGTTTTTAATCAGCCAGAGTGGCATTTAATTAATTTGTTGGAAATAACTTAAAAATTTAACTTAAAACCAAAAAGCTATTATAAATATTTAAATAGGTTAAGTTTTCAAAGAACTGTAATTCCTTAAGTTCTTAGCATTAACATAATCTGCTTAACATCCACTTAATTCAAATGTATAATGTGATCTTCTAGTTAAATATTTTTCCTTATTTCTTCTACAAAATTTACTATATATTTGACTAAAGATGACATTGGATTCCAAAGAGTACTATTAATCATCTTGATTCTGTTCGCAGAGATTTACAATGATGATGGTTTATAGTAACGAATCTCCTAAGATTAAGAACCTACCTATATTGATTATAATTATCAACGTTAGTCGTCATATTGACTACCATTATTAAGTACTGTATTTCGTTGTTTACTAGTTTAGATACGATAAGTTCGCTGATAATAAATGTAGCGTGTGGCATGATTTTTTTTAAAAAGTGTTTTAATATGGTACTAAAAAAAATCGTATGCTCTCAGATTACTCAGTGCAGAAGCTAAAAATTAATTTGAATTTTATAAGAAAGTTTTTTTAATAAAGGAAAAAAAGGATTTACTTGGGAGTCCCTGAAGTCATTTCTGTTAAGGAATACCCAAGAAACTCCCTTTTTCCAGTTATACCCGTCTCCTAGCGTATACCCTGGTTAGCTTTTAAATATCTATAATAATTCTTGACCCCTAGAAAATAAAGTTTACTTTAGCATACAAAATTTAATTCATCATGGTCAATTTACCCGTTTATCTTTAGAATTTGAATGTTCCGTTCCAAACGCATTTCTAATAAAAACTCAACATATAATTGATAAAGCCGACCTTTAGTTTAAATTTCAGAATAGTTAATTTTTTTTAGCAAACAAATATATTATATTATATTTATTACAAGTTGGCTGTTAAATACTATAACTAAATTGAATCAAGTCTATTCCCTTGCCGAGGTTTACAAAGAGGTGAGTTACTTGGAATTTTGTATTTTATACATAATAATATATGTATATCAGAAAAATTGCTTAAATATCTTATGTTCAACATCTAAAAAGAATATCCGTGACATAAGAAAAAATACTTATTTGTCTGATAAACATAAAAATAAACAAGAAAGAAACAGCTATCTTTGGCCCCCCGAAGTTATATACCCTTGGTTTTGATATCTTGACAGACGGACATTGCTATATCGACTCAGCCCATCGTTCTGACCAAGAATATATATACTTTATGGGGTCGTTATGCGTTACACATTTCAAGACAAAATTATAATACCCTTTTGCAAGGGTATAAAAATCTGAATTAAGTAGACTTCATTTACTAGACATCATAGAATCAGATTTCCTTACATTTATTTTATATTTTCATCAAGAAAAGCTGGATCCAAATTCAATGCGAAATGTTTTATATTATCCACAAAATGTCCGAAATTGGAGAGCCAGAAGTTGACTTGGACAAACTTATCTGATTATAAATTATTTAATTCCCTTTCATTAATCTGTTTGATATTTATACCTCCTGTAGAAAAGCATGGATGGTGCAAGTTATTTGATTACAAACATTTTATTACGAGTCCTTTATATTTGTTACCCTAACACAATGTATTATTAAATTATTTCAACTTGGTTCTTATATCTTATCTGTATACTTTAAGCAATGATGTTCAATGGGTATAAGGGTTTTTATTTGATATTTGGCTTTAAATATATCTGATGATCCATTCCTCTGACAGTGTCAATAGCAATATTTGTTTTTTATTCAATTCCCGCACAGATCAAAAGCCTTCGTATCACATTGTTAGTTAAGAAGTGTGGTTAGGAAAAATAATCTGAGCTCACTTATCTCACTTATCGTCAGTAAATTAATATATATCCGGAAAATAAATTTGGGTATTCGTTGTTGAGTTGGCTAAATGATGGCTTTCTTTTGAGCAACAAATCATCAACTGATCTATCTGTTTCAAATACTCCCAAAAATTTCTAATTCCGATCATATTTTTGGCATTACCTGTGGCATGGGCATTTCATACTTTTTGGCTCTTTGGGGTATTTTTTTTTTTTTTTATTTTATTTTTATTCATTTATTTATTCTGACAGACAATCAGTGCTGTCCCAGATAAGCAAACGTTATAATATTTCTTAAATGTAATAGAAGGATAGAAAAAGCCTAATTAAATTACATAAGTTTCAAATATTAATGACACTGACACAGGGGATATTTATTTGCCAGTCCGGCCAGCTATGCCCCTACTCACAGCCAGGTTAGTCAGTGTCATTATTTGAACCTGAAGCTAAACAGAAGAGAGTTAGTAATAAAAGTTGAAAAAGTGATTATAATTAAAAGTTAAATTAGTAATATAAAAAAAAAAAAAGAATATATATATATAATTAAAGCATAATTAAAAAAAGAAAAGAAAAAAAAAAAAAATAAATAAATAAATTAAATAAAATAACATAAAAGTTAGTAAATAGATAAGAAAATAAGTAAAAGGAAAATAAGATTAATTTAAAGATAGGTATAGAGAGACAAAGAAAAAAATAGTAAGAGAAAAATAAGGAAATTTTAAAGAAAGTTAGAGAGAAATCTCTGACCCAATAGAGGAGAGGCTAAGCCTATATTCACATCTATTGTGGTCAGGGATTTCTTGTAAGATATAGGGAAAGATAGTTTTTCGTGAAAATTGTCACATTTTTTGTTTTACTAACTATGTTTACAACTCTGACCTGAGGTCTCACAGTTAATTTCATTAATTAATTTAATTTATTGACGTTATTTTTATCATATGGCGCGTTTCTTGAATAGAAGTATGTCCATGTATTTTTATACGATGCAAGGTTTCAACTACAATAATATAAAAAAAATGGATACCAACTTCAAAAGTTTTTAAAACATTTTTAGGCAAACCGTGAATTTGAATTTGTTTTAAAAGGTTATACCCAGAGTTTTCTCAACAGCTGAGAGGTCTGAAAGTTCATCCAAAACAAGAAAATTAAGTTCTTTTTAAAGTGGAAGTGAATTTTTATTAATAAATTCATTAAATAAATGAAAAATTCTGAACATATTAGATTAAAATGAAAACTTTATTTTAAAAATATATTTGACTTTTCAATTTACTTAAATTGGTAACAAGCCTTCACAATTCATATTCAACACATGATTATTTATTCAAATGGTATACACTATAAACTCAAAAAAAAAAAAAATAAATTCCTGGTGATACCAATGTCCCAATATGTACATATACAAAATTTATCATATACATAAGTCGGCTTTGTTTTCAGAATCAAGTGATCTACATAACATAAAATTTAAAAAAAAAAAGAAATATATTAAAAATTACCAACCTGAAAGCTTACTCATATTACTACTAATATGCGCAACAATGGAACTCCATCCCTTCAGGAAATGTATAGTACGGTAAGTGCAATAGAATTTTGATATGTTGAAACTAATATATAGTATGTTCTAAAGATGAACTGTTTTACCTTATTGAAAGTGGATTATAAGCATCGTTGTTCTTTGTCAAAAAATATTGTGAATTGCAAATATATTGCAAATTTATTCAATTATATCAAAGTGATGTACTGTATTGTGAAAGTTGAAAATGAAGTGGAAGAGATGTTCATTATAGCCGCATTCATTCTGCTTGTATTGACATTTATGCTTCTGTTGCAACATGTGACCGATAATTAGTAAGTTGAGTTATTAAGAGGACAACTGCATATATTAAATTATTGTTGCTTTTATTTAGCTTTGGACCTGTCCTGAAAATCATTGCTACCATGCTCAAGTTGAACGAATATGTGGCTGGCGTAACTTTGGTATCCTTTGGTAACGCTGTGGCAGAAACGATGGCTAATTTAATGCCTGTTAGGAAGCATGCCCCCCTTTTAGCGATAACCTTGGCTAATGCTTTGGCTTGTATACTTATAAGTGGTGGCATTGTGTGCTATCTGAGACCCTTTAGACTGAATTCATATTGTGCCGTGCGAGATCTACTTTTTCTGTGGTTATCCTGTGATTTGATCGTCTTTCTTATCTATAGCGATGGTAAAACCACGAAAGCTGAGGCTTTAGGTGAGCGATATCTGTGATGATGTATAACTTAATTTTTGATAGTTCTTTATATAATTTTGTAGCTGTAATTTTTATATATATTGTTTACTTGATTGTTAACTTTCTCGATCTAATTATCATTCATCTAAATATAAAATGTAAGTAATTTACTGTTGCAAATAATGCATAGGATTATCTAATTTAACATTCTTAGCGCTCAACTCACAAATCAATCATTTGAAAAAGGTACCATACACACCTGATAAAGGCCGTTTAATACAAGAAAAAATGGCTGAAATAGTTAAGCTGGAGGATGAGTACAAATTGACTATACACAACTATTCACATACCACACGGTATGGATCCTCGAATCGCCGAGCCACAACATTAACGAGCAATGCCAAAGGCAGATTTGACACAAAAGTTTTTGAAGAATCGCCACAAGAGCTTGATATAATTGCTTCTCGAAATGTCCTGTATCATCCGAAAAATCCACGCAATTTGTATTTATTTAAAGATCTCTTAGATGCTCTATTTCCTATTGACTTAAACGATTGGGGAGTCAGAAGCTGGTTTGGACGCATTTATCTCATAATAGTCTCACCCCTTGTATTGATCTGCTCGATATTTATACCTGTTGTGGACTATCATAAGGATAAGCATGGATGGTGCAAGTTGCTCAATTGCACACAGATTATTTACAATCCCATAATGTTTATCACCTTGACACGAGGTTTGTTAAGCCCATGTGATACATTTTTTTCATTCATTTCATTTTTTTCAATCGAGTACACTTTTTAGCCATACTAGCCAAGAAGTTTGTGGCCTGGCGTTTAGCCTTGGACTTTAAATATGGTTTATGGACCATGCCTCTGACGGTGCCACTGGCCATATTTGTGTTTTTTAATTCACGCACAGATCGGCCACCGCCATATCATCCAGTAAGTTAGAAATCAAGTATTATTAAAAAAGAAATGAACTAATTTAATCATTTTTTACAGCTCTTTATCATACTTACCGCCAGCAGCTCGATACTTCTTATGGGCATTTGTACAGCAGAAATTGAGGTGCTCTGCGTGATTGTTGGATTCTTCTTTCACCTTACGGAGGATTTTATAGCAAGCACCATTCGATGCTTTTCCGCAGTTATCGGAGATGTCATACTGAATGCTGGGTTGACTCTGCAGGGATATGGGAGAATGGCATTTGCCGCTGTCATTGGTAGTCCAATGTTTAGTGAGTTCTAGAATATTTTTCAAAATATTTTAATGTTTGCTTTGTTTATAGGTCTTACAATTGGCATTGGCGTTTCGTTATTTTTTAATGAATATGCTGATGCCAGTGGCTCTGTTTATTGGCTTACCGGTGAACATGGCTCAAATGTTTATATATTTTTTGTCTTAACTCTGTTCACAACTATGTTTTGGGGTCTGACTTTTAATTTTTTTGCTCGACGTTCTGTAGGCATCTTTTGCTTTTCACTGTACTTTCTATATATTTTATTTGCCGTGCTCGTTGAATGGGGTTATATTCATACATTTGCAAGCGACTTTCAACTTAAACCCTTGTAAAGTATCAAAAACTATATGGTAAGAGATGAGATAATGTTCAATATTTTGCAAAATAAAGAAATTATAACCTCCGGTAACAAATTTTTCTATGCAATTCTTTTACTTGTCGCTGTTTATTACTCAGCTTATAGAGCCTATAATATAAACTTATAAAAAAAAATAATTTATAGATTTTTATAAAAAAAAATTGAAAAATAAAAAATTACAATGCATTGCAAATAAACTGTGCAATGTTCAACAATTTTTATAATTTTAGAAGACTGTATGTACGTTGTACTCCAACTTGAGTACACTCAAAAAAAAGTGTACATCGAATTGTGGAAAACTGACGTCAGTGGTTGGAAAAACAGGATAGAAATAGCTCTATAGATATTTTTCTATGCCATGTGGATTTCATTACTACAATGTGGAGAAAATGTTGCTTAGATGTTGAAATATTCTTTCATGATCGAATCAATTTCGATAACTCGAGGAAAATTATTCTACAGAACATGGAAAAATCTATAATTTTATGTCCATAATAAAAAAAATCCGTTATTTTTTTAAATTTGAATAAAAAATTACTTTACTTTGGTTAAAGAAATAAGTCAACATATTTTGTAAAAATTTATATTGAGCATAGAAAATTTTCTGCAGGTTAATGAATTTTATATTCATTTCATAGAACACCTGGATTTCATATTGTAGAAAATCCATACTTCCGATTATAAACCCATAATTTTTTTCGTTTATTCATATCATAGAAAATATATTCGTACTGTGGAAATTTTCACTTCTTTATAGAGATTTATACTCTGTTTGTAGAATTTTATTTTATTTTTTTTATCGAAAGTGTTTCTATACTTACAAAAATTTCTTTTTTCTTAGTGTATACTTGAAATTTTGAAATGACCACCCAAATCAGTTATGAGTTTTGAAACAACAACACTTTGTGTGGCGATTAAGACTACAACGTATAGACGGTCATTTCCAAATCTTTCCAATTTAATCTTTTTTGTCGCACAATATAATTTCATAATTCGCATAATTTAATCTCAATTTTTATTTAAAAATCGTAATATTACTCTCATTTTCAATTTTTACTATCGCTCACCACATTTGGCTATAAATAAGTAATGCTATTGCCATTATTTTACTTAGAGAAGGGGCGATCTGTGATTTAAGATCGTTAATGTTTAGTATATATTTTGCTGTGTAGAAAATATTTAATCTAAGATTACCGAATTCATGAAAATTAGTCATTTATATATCAGATCTACTAAATCGCCCGTACTATTTTTAAAATGGTATTGGTCATCTTTTGATCTTTGTTTTAAAATAGTTAAAATGAATTTATTAAAGAATATGATCAAATAAATTATGCGGTCTCATTTAAAAACAAATCAGAGTGCTATATATAGTTGAGAATACCTAACTACAGTATCCAGTCCGAGATTCAAAAATAACAATACTCTCATATAAATACACTTTCAAATCAAGCAGTGCAATCAGAATTTAAACATCAATCAGTTCAACGAGATTGCTTCTGTATGCATGAACAATTGTTTTCCTTAATAACTTTGGTGTTTGTTATCCGATCGTTATGAAATTATTACATCAAATTTAGATTAGTATTAGAACTATGCCAAAACAAGAAAGAAACGGCTTTCTTCGGCTCGCCGAAGCTATATACCCTTGTAATTGTCTCCTAATAAATTTTTAAAGGCCAACTTAGTTTTTTTATATCTTAAAAACAAAATTTTCCAAAGGAGCACTTTTTGACGGATTGTTCCGATTGTGGCTTTAAGATATAGTGGTTCGATATGCATCGATGTGCCAAGTTTGGTTTTGATATCTTGAAAAACAAAAAAGTTATTCATACAAACAATTTTCATGAAAATGAAGTTTATTCGATTTTTCCTCCATAGCTATAGTGGTCCGATCGGGCTGATTTTGACATACAAACAAACATATATACTTTATGGAATCGGAGATGTCTTCTTCTATGCGTTAAAATTATAATACCTTTTTGCAAGGGTATAGAAAATTACCTTATAATTGTAGTAATTTAAAAAAAAATTTTTTGAATACATTTTACAATCAGTAAATCTAGTAAATCTAAAATCAGAAATAAAGAAAAAAATTTTTTTAAATGAAAATATTTTTATGCAAAATTTTATTTTTAATCTTTAATAACTTCTGAACAAATTATCTAATTTAAGACTGTTGTATGACAAGTTGTTAGGCAAATAATAATTATGTTCAGAGTTATTTTCTAAATTAATAGATAAACAAGGCACAAAGGGGATATTTGGAGATCTCCGTATGCCTTAAAATTAAAAATAAAAAAATAAAAAAAATAGTTGTTTTCATTTAAATAAAGTTTGTTTTTGAAAAGTCGAAAATCTAGAGTTTCCGATTATCTCAATAACGCTTCTGCGACTTCATTTTTTGATTTTATTTTCGGAATCAGCGACATAATTTATATGTTCACTGACTACAAAGTTCGACACAAAAGATTTGTAATAATTGTTGCATAGTATAATATGAAGAACCAAATAAACACAAAATGTTAATAAGAAACTAACTAACTTTTGCCAACAAAATAAAAAATCAAATTTCTTAAATCTTAATTGAATTATGTCTGGAAAGGGTTCGACACCCAAATAAAGATAATACTTTGCTCCTGTTACATTGTAGCTTTGGCTGTGTGCGGCTATTTGAATAACATGAATGCCATCAAGACTAATTATATTAATGAAGTATCATAATTAAAATTCAGCCAAGCACAAGTAAAATGTGCAGCTAGACGTCGAACTGCAAGCCAAGTCCTTTAGAAATGGACTTCAGGACTTTGAACTCCGCACTATCATCGCTGTAGCATTGCAAACAAGTGAAGCAATTCAGCCACGTCTTGCACTTTAGCTTTAGACTCTACTTCCATATATTTAAAAAAAAAGAATTTCTAGCATAATAAAGAAAGTCCTTAGTAGTGACAACTGACGGCTTTTTGTTAATTATGGGTAAAGTTGTTAAAGGTTTGGTTTACCTGGAGGTTAAATATTTAAACATTCAAATAATTGCTCGCCATGGTAAACACTATATGGGCATAATAATTACAATAAAACTTATAACAATACTACTGATGTATGTCTAAATAAGAACATATATTCGGAATTTGTGATACGAATTTATATTTAATTTTATATTTAAGTAAATCAAAACAGTTTAAAGAATATCCACACTCAAAAAAAAGTGTACATCCAATTGTGGAAAACTGACGTCAGTGGTTGGTAAAACAGGATAGAAATAGCGCCATAGACATTTTTTTATGCCCTGTAGATTTAATTACCACAAAGTGAAGAAAATGCTGTTAAAATGTTGAAATTTTCTGTCATGATCGAATTTATTTCGATAACTTAAGAAAACTTTTTCTACAGAACATGGAAAAATCTAGAATTTGATGACCATAATAAAAAAAATCCGTTATTTTTTTAAATTTGAATAAAAAAATTACTTTACTTTGGTTAAAGAAATAAGTCAACATATTTTGTAAAAATTTATATTGAGCATAGAAAATTTTCTGCAGGTTAATGAATTTTATATTCATTTCATAGAACACCTGGATTTCATATTGTAGAAAATCCATAATTCCGATTATAAACCCATAATTTTTTTCGTTTATTCATATCATAGAAAATATATTCGTACTGTGGAAATTTTCACTTCTTTGTAGAGATTTATACTCTGTTTGTAGAATTTTATTTTATTTTTTTTATCGAAAGTGTTTCTATACTTAAAAAAATTTCTTTTTTCTTAGTGCAGATGAGCTACAAGGTTCATATTAACATTGTTAAATACCAACGTCAACATAAAACATAATATATTTAGATACATTACAATTTCCGGCTCAGTGATTTATACAATCGAAATCGAATAAAAAATTACAAAAAAAAAAATCGAATATACAACGTTCACCTAAGACGTTGTGATGAGCTTTAGTCAAGGGCGTAGCCAACCTTTCACCAAAGGGCAAAGGGGTGACATTGTTGATACACATAAGACTAATTATAAAAAATAGTTAAAAATTACATTTAAACTTCGATTTTTAAATGATTACAAGTAGGTCTAATATAGGAATTTTCAATGACCCCTTCAGCTACTACTTATCCTCGCCCTTGGTTTTAATCAAATAATGCATATTGTGCTCAAATCTCTACTACCTTTTAACTAAACACCAATTTTATAAAAAGCTAAATAGTTATTTTTATAATTTATATTTTTTTTAAGTTTAAAATTAACAAGTAATTTAAATATAAAATCAGACAATAAAATAATATTTAAATTTTTCTGCTAAATAGACAAATATAAAGAGTTTATAAAGATACTAGGAAAAAAAAGGAAAAAAGTATTTCATAATCTACAACTCAACTTCAGCATTGCCATTATCTAAAACAGTATCCGGCCGATGTTTTGAATGTTCCGTTGACATCAAAGAATGCAAATTTCTTCAGTACTCTTTGCATTTAACTAGCACCAAATGCGAAGCCATCTGAAACATAACCATTACATTTAAGTGCAATTGCATAAACATAAACAAGTGCAGACCTCCTGCTTGGAAAATAAAAACAAACTCAAAACAAAATATATATGTACACTATATAGTAAGAGTATATAGAAAAAATGAAAGCCAAATGCTAGCGTCAACTTCAAAGCGAATGCCCGCAGAATTCCGGCAGCAATAAAAGCACTCAAGTCCCATAGACTTCCTGCTGCTGTCTGTGCACTTAATGTGACATGTTTTTGCAACAGTTTTTGGTTTTTTCTGCTGTCTCTGCTCGGGCTTCAGACTCAGGCTCAGACTCAGCTTCTGTATCAGCTCAACTCTAGTCTTAACTCAGCTTCGTATTGCCAACTAAAATAAGTAAAAATGTTAAGACAGATAGAGAGAGAACTTGACTTAAACATACTCTGTTCCAGAGTTCTAGTTGTAGTTTAGTTGAAGAAATAAATTTGGTAGTTAAATTGTTATCGAAAGGCAATACAGATTATTCCTTAGTTTTTTTAATTTACTCTTTAAGTTAATTCGTTTGTTTAGTTCTTTCAATTGTTTAGTTCATTCGTGTAGTTCATTCGCGTATTTAATTCGTTACTTTCCTTAGTTCGTTTCATCCTTTACCTTGTTCCTTCCACTAGTTCATTTATTGGTTTACTTCGTGAACTGATAGTTAAATTTGTTTCTTTCCTTAGTTTGTTAACTCTTTTATATATGTAGTTGATCTTTTTTTCGCAGATTTGTTTTGTTCTCGTTTCAATTCTTTGCTTTTTGGACGAACTACACTAAGAAAAAAGAAATTTTTTTAAGTATAGAAACACTTTCGATAAAAAAAATAAAATAAAATTCTATAAACAGAGTATAAATCTCTACAAAGAAGTGAAAATTTCCACAGTACGAATATATTTTCTATGATATGAATAAACGAAATAAATTATGGGTTTTTAATCGGAAGTATGGATTTTCTACAATATGAAATCCAGGTGTTCTATGAAATGAATATAAAATTCATTAACCTGCAGAAAATTTTCTATGCTCAATATAAATTTTTACAAAATATGTTGACTTATTTCTTGAACCAAACTAAAGTAATTTTTTTATTCAAATTTAAAAAAATAACGGATTTTTTTTATTATGGCAATCAAATGATAGATTTTTCCATGTTTTGTAGAAAAAGTTTCCAAGAGTTATCGTAATAAATTCGATCATGGCAGAAAATTTCAACATTTAAGCAACATTTTCTTCACTTTGTGGTAATAAAATCTACATGACATAGAAAAATTTCTATGGAGCTATTTTTATTCTGTTTTTCCAACCACTGACGTCAGTTTTCCACAATTGGATGTACACTTTTTTTTGAGTGTAGTATCGTGTTCAAATGAACAAAATAAGCGGTTAAACCAAGTAAACGACAATCAGGTATATAACTATAATATTTCGATTATTTATATGCATTTATTATTTTTATTATTTATTGTAAGAATGTGTTTTATTAAACTTGTTTTCTCTGCATGTCACGAAATTTATTACACCCTTTTATACCGATTAAATGGGCACAGGGTACAAAAAAGCAAAACAGAATTCAGTTCATAGCTATCCATAGTCCGTGGTATGTCATGAGTTTTGATGCATTTTGCTTGTTACCAAATTGTTTTATATTTTTCCTCAATTTCTTTTTTCGTTCTTATTTTGCATATCCTTCGTGTGGGTTTTTAGCTAGAGCAGCTCCCAAATTGAATACATTTTCGTCCTGGCAATTGGCGTTAAAATCTCAACTTGCACTTGCTTTCAATTCGTTGGGTGTGAACATCATCAAATATTTAATGTACAAGTGAATTTGCAACTGTTTTATATGGATTGAAAAAAATTGATTTTGATTCTTGTGAGTATTGATAGCCGTTAAAGTTTAGTTAGATGTGAATGTACATCTTAGTATTTTGTCGGAATGAGATATATTTAAGCCTTAATAGCTTAACAATATATTTAATAATGTATAATAATTTTAATTAAAGCAATTATTATCTTCTTTGTTTGAGATTTAAGATAGATTATTACATTTATAATTTTATTATTTTTGCGTAAAAATACTTCTAATAAATCGTTAGAACTTAACATTTATTGTACAATATTTCATTATCATTCATTAATCAATTAATATTTGATGTTTATTAAAAAGATGTTGCTGCAGACGTTGCCTTATCAATTGGGGATTTTTGTAGAACTGTGAATAAATTTTAATCAGCATTTACACACTTCAACAACCGTATTATTGCGAGGTCTTAATTATAGCTTAATAATAATCAGATTTTATATTTAATCCAAGAGTAAATATTTATACAAATGTTAGAAATTATTTATCAATCATATTTTAACCTCATTTTAAAATCTATTATAAATAAATGTTCATGGCAAAAAAAATATATTATAAAACCTAAAATTATTTACCAAACTTTTTTACGCTGCACTATGGGACCAATGCACTCATGCAACAATTTTTTTAACAAAATTTGACTTTGGAAAGGAATTCAAAATTTTGGCAGCATTTGGCAGCAATGCGACTTTTTTAACTTGGTGCTGTCATTAATTGTGATTGTAGATCAGTTTTTATAATTGTCAATTTTTGTCAATTTCTTCCAAAAATCAAATTTTTAGCAAACGACCTCATTTTTACAAAGACCTCACTTTTAGGATTTATTTAAAGTTTGGAAAAAGGTGAAGGGGCGAGTTGATCGGTAAAATGCAATTGTTAAATATAACCTACTATAAATACCAGTAAGCAATATCTAATTTTGCCGTTATAGGTTAAGTGTTAGGAAAAAAGCTCAATTGTAATAAAAAAAAAATGTTTGCAAATAGTGGGAAAAGTGTCACGCCCACTTTTCATCAAAACCACTTATAATCATAATTTTAAATGTTATCCAATAAACTAGAGCCAAAATACTTGCCAAATCATTGCATTATTAATTTAGGCCACGAAATCAGTCATTGGTCCCATAGTGCGCTGGAGGTAATTTTTCTCTATATCTTTTAATACTTAGTTTCTCTATGTTTATTGACCTTATTATATTGATAGTGTTAGGCCTATTGTATCTACCCACTTAAGTTAAGATATACTATAATGTTGTAATTTATGGTACAGCACTGCTTGTCATCCAAATAAATAAACTAAAGTAACATAAATAAAGCATTATTTTAAAGACTTTTAATTGCAGCTTTCTAACGATTCATTTTCCATTTGTTCGACAACAAAACATGACCAAAAACTAAAGCAAATAAACATAAGTATACTTATGTATTTAACAAGAAAATCTAAAAGGCTTTTGATTTATGCCCGACGCAGTTGCAGTTCTAGTTGCAGTTGCAGTGGCCAATAAATAGGCGCTTAGCATTATAACTCAATTAGCAGATCGCGCGTTGCGTATACGCTACGTTGCAAGCCGGAAGTAAGTGCCACTAGTTGCCATTGCCATTTTGCAGGAAACAAGAAGAGCAACAACATTTACATGCAATAGCTACTCGTACATATAAATTATGCAAGCCTTAATTAATGTAAGCGCAGGGAGGGGAATGTTCTTGCTGTTCCTGTTGTTGTTTTCCATTTTAATGTAGCGCCTCTGCACGCCTCGCCTCTCCTCGTCCGATTTGCATATCATTTGCAAGGATGCTGCTCATCTCTCTCTCTGTCTCCCTACTCTCCCTCCTTCTCTTTCTGTCTTTCTGTGTATCCTTGTGCCGTTGTTGCGAGTCAGTTGGCTAATGAATCTCCTGTTGTTGGTGCATTGGGAGCACTATCAACGTCTGCGGCTTGACTGCAATTAGCGCAGACTACATTTGACTTGACTTCACTTGACTTGGCTACAATACCGTTGCCCCCTTACTGGCATTACCCCCTACCAATCAGCGCCTATCACTAGGTGTGACAACACGGCTTTTGTGGTTGGACTGTGTCAAGTTCTTTAACAGATATAAATAAGATCAGATCGGACTTTAAATTGTACTGAAACAGTTTGAACATTAAATATTTAAATCTAGATACAAACGACAATTTTCTGCTTGCCTAAGGTATATATCCTTGCAATGGTACTCTACCAAAAATTTCAATATTCGACCAATTATTCCTATAACAGCTTTTGATTTATATTTATAGTCAAACTAAGAATTGCCAAGTTTGGTTTTGATATCTTGAAAAACAAAAATGCTTTTCATTCATGCACTTTTCGAACGCTTGTTTCTATGGGAGCTATAAAATATACCCTACAGGACTGGGAACTAGTTCGTAACTGGTGAAATCACTACTTACTAGGGAACCATAGCAATGCGTTTTAACAATTTCCTTTTTTGAGTGAATTGACCGTAAATATGATCAATCGCCTTCACATTCTTTATCTCGAACTAGTGAAATGGGAACCAATCCTATGGTTGGTACTGTGAGTATTCAAAAGTAAAAAAAATTTAAATTGCTTTAATGTAAAATTCAATTTTTTGTATATTTTAAATTCAATTTATTTGTCATCCGTGACCAATCATTGTAAATAAAACTAATAACTAGATGATCTGATTATTATTAGTTACTTTTAATAAAATGTTTTTGTTTTCATTTTCAATTTCACTTTCATTTTTGTTTTTATACTACCAAAAATTTATAAAACAAACATAACATAGCTAAAACATAGTCGAAATATACTTAATTTTAATTATACTATGCAACAATTTGAATCACGAACTTTTTAGAGTCTTTTTATATGTAAAATGGGTCGCTGGTTCCGTATGTTGCCGGTTCAGCCGGAAACGTTTTCGAGATCATCGAAAAAGGCTTTTCGACTTTTTAGAAAGGTAGCTTTAGGAAAATAAAAATAACTCCAAGCACAATTAAACGATAAAGATACAACATATTTAAATAAGATTATTCATTTAGAAGTTATAGAGAATAGAAATGAAAATTTTGACTTAAAATATGCGAATATTTAAAAAGCTTTTTTTTGGTGGATTTTTTTGTCCAAAACTAGAATTTTGCTTTTTTGTATAACTCTATATAAAAAAAAGTTGTAAGTATCGATCGATAAATGTAGATATTGTTAGCCCATAAGTCTTACGTAATGTTGTGTCAAAATAATTTTTAAGGGGTCCATTGATATAAGCCAACGACCAAGTATTAAAAATGATTGCAGAAATTTCTTAAGTAAAAATGCTCATTGAATCTGAAAATCAAGTTAAGACACAAATTAGTAAAAAGTTGGCAAAATGACACTCTGCTTTTAGGTACACAATTTTGTGCGATAAGGTTGCATTTGGGTCTCCAAAAACAACTTACAGCATTTAATTCATGTTTAATGTAGCTTATTAAAAGGGCGTCAAACAAGGTATCGTTTGTAAAAATCAGCGAATAAATGGCCAAGTTGCTCCTTTAAGGCTACTCGAAAGTCAATATATGCAGTTAAAATTTAAATGTTCTTCTTCTTTATCCGCATATAAAAGAAATCTCAATGCTAAAAAACGATTTTGGGTAAGTTGTGGCCAGGTTGGTTTAACCATTTATTAATAGATTTTAACAAATGATACTTTATTTGGCTTGTTTCCAAGGGCTCAGCTGACATTTTTAAAATTATTTTTCGAACTTTCCAGACTTTTTAAAAATGATCACCCAATACACTAGTTTACAAATTATTTTTTGATCGAGGGAGCTGGGCTCTCATATACTTTATTTGATGTATTTTTGGTCGCTGATTTCAAAAATGCAAACCATTTATTTTTTCAAAGAATGGTTTTCGAGAAAACCGCGAATAGCTAGTTTTTTGGCAGTCTTTCAACCTATTTGTTCATATCTACATCAGATCTTATTTGATCTTTAATAATGTTACACAATTCAATAGATAATTGTATCCTCTTTCTAACGGTATACCGTTTATGCGAATCGAATAAGAAACAAAGCCATTACAAGCCCTCAAAGTTGAAAAATGTGAACTTTTTTTGCATTTTTGAAAAATTGCTGAATTTCAATTGGTCTTTTAAAAATTTTAAAAATTCGTTTAAATACTTTTTAAGATTTATTATGTTAGATAATTCTTTTACGATTATTTTGAGAATACATTTGTCCAAATCGGTCGGTAAATGTGGTAGTTATTCAGCAATTAGTAAAAACACCCAAGAAAAATTTTACCCTGTTCATCACTTTTCCAGTCATATTTGACGAACTTTTACAATTTAAGAGAGAAAACAGTGATGCGTTGGTATATTAAAAAAAAAATGTTGCATATTTCTTACGGAAAAAATAAAGCGTAAATATTCTATAAAGATACACCAATCTTCAGGATCATTATTTTTTCTAAATAAAGCAAACAATTCATTCAAATCGCCGCAATAGCTAAAGTTTCTAGCCAGGTGGAACTTCTCATCTTCAAATATGACTGGAAAAGTGATGAACAAGGTGATTTTTTTCTTGGGTGTTTTTACTAATTGCTGAATAACTACCACATTTACTGGCCGATTTGGACAAATGTATACTCAAAATAATCTTAAAAGAATTATCTAACATAATAAATCTTAAAAAGTATTTAAACGAATTTTTTAAATTTTTAAAAGACCAATTGAAATTCAGCAAATTTTTAAAAAATGCAAAAAAGTTCACATTTTTCAACTTTGAGCGTTTGTAATGGCTATAATTCTTATTCGATCCGCATAAGCGGCATACCGTTAGAAAGGGGATTCAATTATCTATTGAATTGTGTAACATTATTTAAGATCAAATAAGATCTGATGTACATATAAACAAATAAGTCGAAAGACTGCCAAAAAACTAGCTATTTGCGGTTTTCTCGAAAACCATTCTTTGAAAAAAAAAATGGTTTGCATTTTTGGAATCAGCGCTCGAAAATACATCAAGAGAAGTCTATGAGGGCCCAGCTCCTTTTTGGCTGTAAACTAGTGATATTTAAAAAAAAAGTTTTTTTTTTTTTATTATTAAACCTACATACACAAAGAGTGATACAAAAAGCAAAATTCTAGTTTTGGAGAAAAAATTGCGCAAAAAATAGCTTTTTAAAATGGGCATATTTTAATTCAAAATTTTTATTTCAATCCGCAATAACTTCTAAGCGAGAAATCTATTTAAATATTATTGTATAGCAGGTTAAAAGGCCATTTTATTATCTTTTTAAATAGATAAACGTCTTTAATATCATTAAACTAAGTTCGGAGGAATTTTAACTTTACCAAAGCTACCTTCTGGAAAAGTCGAAAATCTAGCTTTTTTCGATTATCTCGAAAACGAACCTAGTAACCTATTTTTTAAAATTTTTCTTGGGATTCTATGACTCATTGTACATCTAAATCGACTCTAAAAAGTCCGGTATAAAAAATGTTGTTGCATAGTGTTATCTATATGCTTTTAATTTAAATTCTACTGAGACCCATTTCAGTGAATTTATTTAAAATACTTGTTTGCTATTATAAAAGTTTTTGTTGAAAAGTTAAAGATAATAAGGATGCCTTTAGTTGCAACCGAAAATATTTAGTTTTCAGTTAAAATTTTCCTTACATAACTTCAAACGAATTGCAAAGGCTGTCAAATCAAATAAGAAATATCTCATAGACATAAATTATAATGTAATGTATAAAACAATTTAAATTATAAAGAATAGATTTTGATTTTCGAGTCGATTGATGTGCAATAATGGTCGTGCAGCTGCTGGAGCAGCCCACATCATCGTTGCCATCCCTTAATCAACAGTCAAACATCTGCAAGATACAAAAATCCAACGCATTAGTTCCAGAAGGCAAACTAAAGAGTGTCAATTATACAGATACCAACAGTATTTTAAGCTCAGGCGAGATTAGAGTTTCAAAACATCATTGGGTTATCTGTGTGTCCTGGATATTCAAACGGAGGGACGAACTGGGCGAGTACGTGAAGCAACTTATCGCCTACTGGGCGGCTAAGTTCTATGAGTTCTTTCGACCGGGCCTTTATCACGTATACAAGGAAGCACCTCTATCTCACGAATCGAGGCAACGTCTGGGGATAGTGGCACGCAAGACACTGATATTAGATCTGGATGAAACACTAGTGCACTCATGTTACTTGGATCCGGAGACGAATGTGTTTATTGGTTGCAACTATGTGCCCGAAGAAGCTGTGCCGGACTATGTGATGAACTTAAATGTCTTAACTGATTCACCGCCCGTTGAGTTTCAGGTATTTAAGCGACCCTATGTCGATGAGTTTATCGACTTTGTGGGCAGGTGGTATGATGTGGTCATCTATACGGCCAGCTTGGAGGCATATGCCTCTAGTGTGGTCGACAGATTGGATGCAGGACGTGGCATATTGAGGCGTCGATTCTATCGACAGCATTGTGTCTCTACGCCCAATTTTCTTACCAAGAATCTATATGCTGTAAATCAGGATTTGGCCAGCACCTTTATCATTGACAATTCGCCGACTGCTTATCGCGGTTTTCCAGATAATGCCATACCCATCAAGTCCTTTATATACGATCCGAATGATAGGGAGCTGGTTAATTTGCTGCCCTTCTTGGACGGTCTACGTTTTATGAAGGATGTCAGAACGATTCTCAGCCGACGGGAAATTCCAAATACACCAATTGGTTTATAATTCATCAATGGGGTCGCCCATGGGTTAATGCTAGAAACTTTTAAGTTTATATTTAAATTCCAGTGAAGGTCAAATAAAGATTTTATTGTTTTTTATTATTATTATTTTTTTTATTTATGTATTTTATTAGATTGTATGTATATCAAATTATTTCACAATGAATTCTAATAATTTTTAAACCCTTGCCAAGAATATTTATGTTCAGGTAATGTTGAAATATAGAAGAAGAAAAAAGTATATTTATTCTTGATCAGCATCAACAGCCAACCTGAAGAAATTCGACACAGATGTGTTTTTCTGCCTCAGGCAGTGCATTCGTAAGAATTAGCCGGATTGAACCAATATATCATATAGCTGCCATACAAAACAAACGTGTGATATCCTTTCAAAATATCGGAATCAAATTTGCCTGCTTAATATAAAATTATGTACAATCTGACAAAGAAAATCAAACTATATACCAGATCTTAAGTCTCCCATAAAACAGGAAATATTTTGTAAGAGATAAATCCAGAAACTTTTTCGATTCTAAGTTTGATTATCTTATAAATAATAGTTTAAATTTGACCAAAATCGAAGACTTACAGCTGCTATGGGAACGAATTGCAGAACTTTTGAATTATTTTAAAAAATCTTGTAAAATTAAAAAATTAGATTTAAATACCCTATTCATCGATTGGATGAGATTCATAAGTGATAAGTTGAAAACTGAACAGTTAGAGCTAGGTTCAAACGTATCATTTGTTAAATTGTGAAAATCTAGCTGGATTGACGTAATTTTTGGAATTTGAAAAAATGAAAAGTTAAATTTGTTGGCACAATTTAACAAATGATACGTCACTAAAAACCTTGCCAATTTTACCAATAAGAGACGGTACGCCCTATTATTCATAATAATAATATATATTCAAAATAATTTTCACAGTTATTATAATATAAACACCACAAGTTGACTGTCTTAAAAAAATTAAAGATCAGCCAACAACAAAACAAACAAAAACTTAGGTTAACTGCACAATATACATACGGAGAGCGAAGTTTATCTATGTGTGCAGGTTTGTTTAAAACGGATAAGTCTAAAAATAGAATTGTCCAGTTAGGATAAATGATAAAAGGATAAATAAGCAGAAATATAGCTGTTAGCGCAGGCTTAAAAATTAGAATTTACAAATGGGTCTGTTGATGTAAGTAACTAGTTGCCGGAGATGACGTAGGGACCGATAGCTCAGTGGACAAGGCATCCGCCTGACGAACGACAGTGATCGGGTTCGATTCCCACCAGGCACCACTCATATACGGACAGTTTAAACAAAAAATAAATTCTAATACAAAGGTTACTGAAGAGACTTGCTTGGCAGCAGTCGAAATAGTACTATCTAACCCGCCAACAAATTTAACTTTTCATTTTTTTAAATTCCAAAAAATGATGTCAATCCAGCTAGATTTTCACAATATTTTACAATTTATTTTAAATGCCAAATAGCATTAACGCTTAGCTGAGCACTGAATTAAAAATAATGGAACACCTCTGAAATCTTTATATAATTTTAAAATTTATTATTAACAAAAGAATTACATATTTGTTTAACAAAATTCATTTTAATTCTTCAAGTGGCAGCCGATCAGGCTTATTGTGGCATATGTATTGCTTCAGTGCCAAATTTCATCAAGACAAACAATTATAATACTCTTCTTGCAAGGGTATTAATAATAGCCAGCGCAGCCTCTAATATAATCTTGTAATCACTATTTAAAATTTAAGTAATATTCTTATAGTCAATATTTAAGTTCTTATTCCTAACTCTGATAAAATTAAATAACATTTTTGTTGAAGTTAGTTTATGAGCTGCCTATAAATAAAAATAATCATCTTCATCAACTTACCTATTACGAGTATATTTTTGTGTTTATTTATTATTTATTCCCTTAAATTCTCTTTAATCCTTATGTCATCGTGTTACACGCTGCCAATTGAAACTTTTTAGCGTTGAAAAATTTATGTTGAAATTTTTAACTGTGGCTGCAATTCAAAGAGAGGTTGGAGGACATTCTCAGAGCTGCAAACGAGTTGAATTCGAGAACCAGCCCCCACCAATCCTTAAATGTCCCTTCTCAAACAGAATGCAACGATATCGATGAATCGTTGTGGATGTCGAACATTTAAGCACAATTGACTGTGCTCTGACGCATGGATGCAATGAAAATTTATGGCGGCACAGGTGAAAGTTCAGCCTTCTTCTTGCCATTGTCCTGTTTGGATGGAATCGCAGGATTCAAGCCAAATGACTGCAGTAAATGTAGAAGCTGTAGGTGAGTTAAGATTTATGGAAGTTGCAGTTGCTCAAGCTACTCATTGTAAGTGTTTTGTGGATGATTCGGATAAAGTAAATAAATGAAGCTAGAGAGAGATAAATACTTTTGCATTTAACTATTCAGTTAAAAGTTCAATTACATTGCTAATTGGCAGTTGACTTCACAAAAACCACTGACAACAATCAACATTTTTATTTTTTTTATTTGTTTTGTGTTGACTAACTCAATTGCATTTCTATTGTCATGTTTATTTTGTAAGCTAAGCCAAAGAAGTTCATTTGCAATGCAAAAACTTAATTAGAGTTTCGTTTTTTCAGTTCACATCATTGTGATTTACGACTTGCTGCATTTTTGTTTAATATACAGAGTCCTTTTGAAAACAATATCCCTCATTTTGAAAACGAGAGATGGAGAAGTGCTCCCTAAAGACAGAGAATCTTAAATAAACATAATAATAACTGTTTTAACTGTCTTGTTAGTAAGCGCTTTAATTTAAAGTGAAATTTAACTGCTACTGAACCATATTTATTGACTTGAACTATGTGAATGGAGGTGTTTTCTGTCCTAATTTTCAATTGTCGGAAATATGTTTACCGAATAAATAACACTAGGTAACAAAATTTAGCTTTTTTTTTGTAAAAGTTACCAAACCTACTTTTTCCGATACATATGGTGCCCCAGATGACGAAAAACAACTTTAAATTTGTTCTATGGAAAGACTTTTTTTAAAAAAAATTTTGAAATCTGGTATTTATTTATAGGCTTTTCTTCAGAGGCGAGCCTGCAGATTTTAACATTACTCGAGAATCTTACAGCCGATTTTCAAATGATTTACATTTTCTTAAAGCTAATGACTGGGTCTATTAATTATTTATATATTTTATTAAGTTTAAATTATTAGTTCTGGAACTATTTAATTTTGAATTAAGAAAATGATGATATTTTGTGCGGTATTTTTTACGATTTTTTGACTTTAAAATTCGAGGAAAATTCGAAAAAAAAAATTTTTCGTTTCTCTTTCCTCTGCTTTTGCATAGTTGCATTAATTCGGCGTTATTTAAGATATCAATCTTTGAAATCGATAAAGAGACGGCGGAGATTTAGGCATTTCAACAAACACGTCCGATGTGGCATTTTCAAATGTACTCATAAATTTCATGGGTTTAACAGGCCAATTATAATTGATTAACTGTCATTAAACGATTAAATATATGTATATTTAATGAAAGTTAAATATTGAGATTTTAAAATTTAAAATTAAAATAAAAGTTTTTATTAACAAATAACATAATCTAGATAACAAAGCATTATAAAAAAACAATTCCGCAAGAAAATCGCTCCTTTTAATGCAATTATGATAGTTGGGAACCAGCGAAGAGGTTTATTATATGGTCGATAACTTCATATTTTGATATATTATTATTATTTAAAAAATAAAACATTTTTATAATTGTTTTTATATAACATTATTTTATTTTCCGCTGTTATTAAAAAATTTAAAAGAACAAAATTAAATTTTTGAATAATAAATAAAATATGAAAAAAATTAAAATCCATGATTTAAAGGGAGGATAATTTTTTTAAACTTCTCCAAAATGTTCATCCTAGATTGCTAACTGTTGTAATTCTAACTTATAACAAACTGTACTCGAATTTTTATGTTGAAATTTGATTATCGTATTTTGTATATATGTTTTTTTTTTCAAGAAGAGCTGGCTCGATGTTTTCTTTTTTACGAAAATATTCAATGCTATCGATAATATAGAAACTATATTATAAATAGATTATTAATATTATATATAAATTATGAATAGTGTAGCCATTTTATAGAGAGACAGATTTTTAAACATACAATAAACTTTATTAGTTTTACTTACCTTAATATTTTTAGATTTTTTTCAGCACTTAATGCTTTTAGACACTGGAATATCTTCTTTTCGGAAAGCTTCAAAACTGCAGCACAATTCCAATAGCTCTCAAATTTACACTAGGTGAAGCATAAATTCAGATACGTGGAAGCTATGTAACTATGTCAGTGACCGGTTGACTGATTGCTCATACGCACCGTTGACTGCAACAGTTTCTGCTGCAAATTGTCGGAATTCAATATCCATGGCAAATGTACGCTGATGCATTTTTTGTGTTTCCAAATATTGGCCGGGCACATTTTATGGCACTACAAATCAAAATTGTGAGCACCAGTCACATAAATCAGACTGGGCGAACATAAATTCGATTGTTGTTGTTTTCGAATAGAAATAGAGAAATAAATACCCGTACATTTGACAATGTGCAGGAAAACAAAATTATGATCTAAGTTGTTAGCATGTTTGAAAATACATTTATATTAAATTGGCAACCGGCATACCATAATTAATATTTAAGAATTCAATTTAAACTCTTGCAACTCATCCTTATCCTCAACTCAACATTGCGGGTTCATTGTGGCCGTGTAAAGTCGAAAAGCCACAACATCATTACGCTCGGCATGATGTGGATGCAACATCCGTTGCACAAAGTTGGATGGGGTTTCAGCATGCGGTTGTTACGTATACGTCGAGTAAGGCAACCAACACATGTGCCACATGGGTTAACTATAAAATGAAATTTTTTTCAAATTGTAAATGTCAACAACGTTTGCAACGTTTTAAGATTTAATATAATTGCATTTTGTTGCTAAGCTAGAGATTATGTAATTATTCGGTTTGTTATGCAACTTTTAGTTTCGGTCAAATTGTGTCATAAATATGATATTAACTTAATCTCTGCATAGGAAAAACTAAATGCATAATGCATTTTATAATACCTGAGATAGATGCGTCTTTGCAGACAATCCTAGATTGACTCGCTTATCGGCTATAAATATAAAGATATATTCTTAAAAAGTTATGACATTTTATCAGTTTATTTTTATAGAGCTGAACAACAATCTATACTAATATTAATAATATCGAAATTTTTGCTGCAAGACAAATTAAATAATAATAATTTACATTCTGCTTTATAATATTTAAAACTTCGAAGATTTATTGTTGTTTAAAATCGATATACTTGTTGATATGAATAAAACCTTTATAATTTAATATTAATATTTTTTATAAGCTTATAAAATCGATTGTTCATTATATAATATAAATATAAGACTGTATGCCTAATCCTCGTCCATCTTTAGGCCAGTTCTGGCAATCTGTCTCTCAATCCAGTCTCTAAAATGTGCCACATTTGTGTATGCCGCTGGAATGTCCTTCTCAGCACATTCGATGCCCCACGAGACAATGCCCGTCAGCTGATAGCGATTGTCCTGACCTTTAATGCTACAAAATAATGGTGAGCCACCATCGCCCTGACACGTATCCTTGCCTTCGACGCCGCCAGCGCAAAGGAAGCTTGTGTGTAGACGAAAGCGTCTTCCTAGAATTGTGCGACGTAGCAATCTCTGGCAATGCTCATGCTCCACCAAAGGCAGCTCAATGCGTTTCAGAATGTGCTCCAAGGCACCTGTGCTCGCATTGTGCTGACCCCAGCCAATGGCAAAGCACTCAGCCTCACGCAGTGCATCCAGCACCAAGGAATTCTCCACCGGCGGCAGGCACAGTGGCTGCACATGTGGTGCCAGCTGGAAAGGTTGCTCCAGCACCAACAGAGCGATGTCATTATGCAAATTCAATTTGTTGAACAGCTCGTGACGCCAAAGATTACGTAGACGGCGTGTCTGATAGGCATGTGGTTCCCGTTGACTTCTTAAATCGTATTCACCCGCACGGGCCAGCAGCGAGTCAGAGCTGTGGTTAGCCATATTGTGGGCACTGGTGAGCACCAGCTGAGGATGTATCAATGTGCCGCCGCATACATAATTATCTTGCCTGTCCATCAGTGCCACCATCCATGGGAACTCGGCGTAGTGTGTCTCATGGTCATTATAGCCAACTAGGTTAAAGTAGAGGCCCTCCGGATTTCTATAACCGCAGCCTTTATATTTGAACTCCTGCAGATGACGTTGGAATGGATTCTCCTTCTCATCTAGCTGTAAAATAAGAAACCATAAAAAACAGTTTATTTACAAATTCATACTACAAATATCAGTTTTACATAAATATTATTTTATGTTCATAAATATGATTAAAACAAATACAGAATTTTATTAAAAGAAGATGTCATATTTGAAGAGACGCTTGTAATCTATTTTGTTTAATATAAGATATTCAAAATTAAAAGAAGAATTTATATGTTTGTGATAATTGAGAATCATGCCAAATTTTATGTCAATAAATCAAACAAACTATGAAGTCTGGTTTAACCCGACTTGTGTCTGTACTTTCCATCGAATGTTCATATATTTAGAAAACTTTTATTTATTTTTATTTTTGTATACCCATCAAATAAGTACATTTTTTTATATATTCAATGTAAATACTGACAAAAGAATAGAATGATGACGTTATCAAAATTATAATTAAATAAACACATATTCACTGTCTAGTTAATTTAATATAAATAATAGTTAACTATGAGCTGCGCCGCTCCTTTATTGTATTGAACAACAATTTGTTTGTATTTTTTTAAATATGTTTATTAAACTGTGCATATGTATGTAACAGACATAAGGTTGCATCTCCCACCATATTAATTTTATATATTTTTCATCAGCATGAGCAGCCGAACGTATTTATTTATATCTTATATATAAATCGTAGAATTTAAGACCATAAGAGCTTAGGCTGGGGTAATTAGTTACTTAATTTAGTTGCTAGAAATCTAAATAGGGAAATTTGCCCTGTAAATTTGCAAACAGTAAATAATAATAAAAAAAATAAATCTGCTCTCAAAATAATACAAATTCAGCAGCACTCAGTTTATGTACGAGTATATAAATAAATATATAAATATCTTTCAGTGTAGATTGTTTGAAAAGTGCCCAAATTAAAAAAATATATAGAAACACAAAGCTGCTTTTTTATCTTGGCAAATTCAATCTATCAATTCATTGATACATCAATATAAACTTAGTTCTAATCAAATGTAAGTAAACATGCTATAAACAAGTAAGAGTGCTCTGTTTGAGTCTACGCGACTACGAAATACCCTGAAGCCAGTTCAAAATGCGCAAATCATATAATTATTGTTAATTTGCGGGGATTATGGGAGATCTACGTGTACCATAGAAACCTAAATACTAAATTTGAGTAAATCTAGCTTTTAAACCTGTGTGTTCATATACAGACAAAGCCAGAGACAGATATATTCTTTTTATTACATTTTTTGTGGCTACTGGTTGCAAATCGGTAAAAAGTTAAAAACTTCTAATATTAATTAGACTTATGAATAACTTAGCTCACCTGATCATCAGTGGGGCAGCAAGTTTCAAATGGAGAACAACCAAAATTAAATAATTCACTTCGTGGTTTTATTATATAACGACCATCATCATTTATGGAGCCAGTGCGACACAGATATCTGGGCACACACAAGTCCTGTACATTACATTTCTGATAATCCTGTTTAAAGTCAAGACTTGTAGTTGTTGTTGTTGTTTCTGTTTGAAGTCTTTGATTGTTTTCAGCCCAAGTGGCTTTAAAACTCTCCAGCTGCACCTTGTCACAGCAAACGAGTCCTGTGCCACAGACGTTATCCAAGATCCTTGGTCCTAGAATACCACGTCCAGAATCATCAGTTTCGTCGCATCGTTGTTTTGTGATGCACTTTTCATGATCCTTACAAGCTCGCAAAGCTGAGATGGCAGAGGCAAGAAACAGCAGCGATATAAACTTAAATATGAATTTATCATCCATATTGTATTGTATTTGCTACTGTGTGAGAAATAATCATTTAGATAATTATAGTATATTGATTTAAAGAGGGGAATATAAAGAATTTCCCCATTAGATTTTAGATTTGTTTTTGCATTTAAATACCCAGCAGAATAGTTGATTCAAGCATTGTCTACACTGTGCTTCAAACTTAAATTTTGAAAAGGAATTGCATGCAGAAAAATTAAAGAATATTGTATCTAACTATTACTTTAATATTCTGACTTAATGCAAATAAATATCTTTTTTATTCTTCATTTTGATTGTGTTGAAACTCTTAATATGTTTGTAAGAATTCGGAATTCACTTTTCACACACTTATTTTAATTTAACTATTTAATTTATTTTAACTCTTCATAGATAGTTAACCAGACTTAATTTTGTTATTTTTTTTTTTTTGTTAAGTTGTTTTTGTTATTATTGTTTGTTAAGTTTAATGTAAGTTGTTGAGAAATAACAGTAAAATTAAATGTTTCCAACAAAAAAAAAAAAAAAAAAAAAAATCATAGATAGCATTTTTTGTTAATCAAAATAAATAAATAAAAAAGATTTTAAATAATTCTAAGAATTTTACTTCATACTTCACATCGATATCGATTTTTCTTACTGTTTTTTGATCTACAATACACATTAATTTATATTAGAATATCTGTCACTTATTGCATGTTTTGTTTGACAGTGTTAATTAGTTATTCAAGTTAATTGCGAATTCGTCACGTTGACCTATAATTATAAGCTAAAAAACTAATTTAATTATGTTTGGCTAAATGTATACGAGTAATTAATTGCGTAGAGCAAAACTAAGTTATTAATACTAAACACAAATTTATATTTTAATTTTTTTTCTATATTTACACAATTTAGAAAATATGAGCTGCTCGTGTTACGTTCTTTGTTAGATTTTGAATTAAACTGAGCTTTACTATCTATAAACGCTTGAATTTATAAGCTTAAATAGAATAAAATAAAGAGAGACTAAAAAGCTAATCATTCTCAGAATTATCTTAATACATTTTCAAAAGAGACTTTTTAATCTTAATCTGCTTGCGCTCTTTTGTAAATCTATTTCAAATCATTGCATCTTTTCAGCATTGACTCTCTCAGGTAATTCCAAGCCGGTTCTATAAGATGCACGAAATCAAACTCAAGCAACTCAGTTGAAATTGTGCGCGAATAGAAGCAAATCGAGCTTGATATCTGCGTCTCAATCTAAGTAGTATATACATTTCTATATACTAAATAAATAAACACAATAATAAACGTGAGCTTGTACATAAATATATATAAATATGTAAATAAATACACAATATACTATGTATATATAAACAACTATAGGTTATATACATAGTATATTGTGTATTTATTTACATATTTATATATATTTATGTGTGTGTTTGTGTATTTATATGCGTATAGAATATGCATGAACAATAAAACTATACTTTAATAACATTAACTATAGTATATTTACTTTTGTTCAAATCAACAAGCGGATTTGCAGTTACAAAAGCTTTCTCAACTCAAAATATATAAAAGTGCATCATATAATTTAATTAATCAAAAGATCCTCAAACAATATATAAAAAAAATAAAAAAAAATACGCAAATTTGTTAATAGTTCATTAAAAATATCAACAACATAATAAAATGATATTTAACTACTTTCTCTACTCTGAATCATTTGCTAAATAATTAAATAACTTATCTAATTTGTGTTAATCTTTCTTTAATTAGACTGAGCCTTCAAAAGTTTGATCAACAAAAATAACTCTTATCGATAACCTTTGTACTGAAAATAGGCATTTGTTTCATTTATGATGATGCCATTGATGTAGAATCTCTTAGCGCTTATCAGCGGGGTTTCTCATGTAGTATAACGAGAACTGAATCTGATTATCATATTATTATTTATTACACGTGCTCTCACAATGCACACACTAGGGCTGACAAAACATCGAAAGTATTAATAAAATTGAAGATAACTTAAAAACTTCAATAGAAAAAGAAAGGAATGTGATTATGTTATTAAAGCACTCAGATTTTTTTTTATTTTATTTTATTCATTTACTTAAATGTAATAGAAGGATAGAAAAAGCCTAATTAAATTACATAAGTTTCAAATATTAATGACACTGACACAGGGGATATTTATTTGCCAGTCCGGCCAGCTATGCCCCTACTCACAGGCAGGTTAGTCAGTGTCATTATTTGAACCTGAAGCTAAACAGAAGAGAGTTAGTAATAAAAGTTGAAAAAGTGATTATAATTAAAAGTAAAATTAGTAATATAATTAAAGCATATTTAAAAAAAAAAAAGGAAAGGAAAAAAAAAAAAAAAAAAAAATTTTTTTTAATAAAATTAAATAAAATAACATAAAAGTTAGTAAATAAATAAGAAAATAAGTAAAAGGAAAATAAGATTAATTTAAAGATAGGTATAGAGAGACAAAGAAAAAAAAAGTAAGAGAAAAATAAGGAAATTTTAAAGAAAGTTAGAGAGAAATCTCTGACCCAATAGAGGAGAGGCTAAGCCTATATTCACATCTATTGTGATCAGGGATTTCTTGTAAGATATAGGGAAAGATAGTTATTTAAAGAGGGAAGAGAGAGTTCAGTTGATTATATCAATACATAAAAAAATATAAGAATTTAGTACTTTGAATGCATTTCGATACTATCGATATAGTTGAAAATTAATCGAAAGAATTTTCATTGTTTATCCAGCATTTAGATAGTATCAATATTGGAAGCCGTCAAAAAACGACATCATTTCTTTCGATCGACTGATTTGCTGCTCTACTATGTATGCTTCCCGGCATTGGCAGTACCTGCTGCTGGCTTTTGTTGTAGTGTCCCAAGATCGGCTCACATATGGCCAGAAAGTTACGGACACAATGACAATGTGTGGCACCAAGCAGAGATGCGTCACAGAGCAACACTGCGATGAGACAAATGATTCAGGACTTGGTGCAATTGGACCACGCAATTCGCGAAGCTGTGGTCAAGGCCTTGTATGCTGTGATCTGGATCAATTAGAGAGCTGGAATGCAACAATGGATACGCTGGCCGATCGACGAACCAAGCAAACGGTGGCTCTGATCTCAACCACAACAACTGAGGAGCCCAGCGGCTATGAGAGCTGCGGCCTGAACATGGAATGTGTGCCCAGAAAGTTGTGCCATGAGAACTTCATCATCGAGGATGGACGCTACAATATAAAGCCGCGTATTGGAGGAACGCCGTGTAGTCGAGTATTGTATGACTGCTGTGGCGTGAATCAGACGGTGAGTTCAATTTGCAACTTAATTCGATATTAGCAATTTAAAATATAAATTTAAATTATAAATTTAAACTATTGAATATCGTTAAAGAAATGTGTTGACGCATTAATCGATTATTTCTACACAACAACGAAGTCAATAGTGTTTGAGAACATTTCGATAGTTTCTCAAGAAAAACTAGCAAACATTTTAAATTCGATTAAAAAACTCGCTGTAGATCCGCAAACATATATATAGTCTCATTTACAAACACATTCAAATCAAGCAGTGCAATCAGAATTTGAACATCAAGCAGTTCAGGACTGCTTGCATGGCAGGTGGCTGTGCACTATGGGACCAGTGACCGATTTCGTGGCCTAAATTAATAATGCAATGATTTGGCAAGTATTTTGGCTCTAGTTTATTGGATAACATTTAAAATTATGATTATAAGTGGTTTTGATGAAAGGTGGGCGTGGCACTTTTCCCACTATTTGTAAACATTTTTTTTTATTACAATTGAGCTTTTTTCCTAACACTTAACCTATAACGGCAAAATTAGATATTGTTTACTGATATTTATAGTACGTTATATTTAACAATTGCATTTTACCGATCAACTCGCCCCTTCACCTTTTTCCAAACTTTAAATATATCTTTAAAGTGAGGTCGTTCTACAAATGAGGTCGTTTGCTAAAAATTTGATTTGTGGAAGAAATTGACAATTGACAAAAATTGACAATTATAAAAACTGATCTACAATCACAATTAATGACAACACCAAGTTAAAAAAGTCGCATTCCTGCCAAATGCTGCCAAAATTTTGAATTCCTTTCCAAAGTCAAATTTTGTTAAAAAAATTGTTGCATGAGACACTTTTTTAACTTACATAAAAATAAGGAAAACACATTAAATTTCTACAAACGAGCTTTACCAATATATAGTACAAGCCTCACTGCTTATAATCCATTATAAAGTTTTTCACATACGCTTAGTCTTATTTAACTATAATTTACTGAAGTTGACAAGCAAAATTGCTTACCAAAAACCACGCGCTTATGGTTGTTAACAGCTGTGTTTAACAGCTGTTATCTTAACAGTGGTACTCCTGGTTAACATTTTTGGTACTCAACACGATACTTTGGTGTATTTCTTATATATAAACAACAAAATTTATGATAAATTTAAATTGAGATTTTGGGTTTAGGCCACGAAATCGGTCATTGGTCCCATAGTGCTGTGGCTGCTTATTTTTGCATAAATAGCTTATTTCTTCAATAAATTCTGTTTTCACTATCCGATCGAGAGGAAATTTGCACAGCATATTCAGGATACTATTAATATAACGTATGCAAAATCTCAAAAAATTGTTTTTATCGAAAGTATCGAAAATTTGAAATAAACTTTACCTGTTTATGGTAAACATGTCTCCAGCTCTTAAAGTCTCCGAGATCTGTGCGTTCATACAAACGGACACATAGGCAGACAGGCACAGCTGTTGATAATGATCAAGAATATATATACTTATGGGATCGTATATGCCTTCTTCTGTCTGATTCATTTGCGTTATGACCCGCTTTTACATATTTTAATGGATACAGGATGTAGATTATTTTTAAGTTCAATCAAATCAGATTAATAGTTAAATAAAGCACTTTAATTACAGAAATCAGAAAGCGAGAGTCCTTACCTGTCCACACTGGAAAGCTTTAAGTATCGGGGCTGCGGGTACAGCAATCCCATGGGCCTGATGCCCGATCTGAATATTAGTTTGCATGAAATGGATGTTTCACTTTTTGGCGAATTCCCCTGGATGGTAGCGATATTTAGTGGTCGCAATCGGTATCTCTGCGGTGGTACACTAATCCATCCTCAGCTGGTGCTGACCAGCGGTCATAACATACAGAATCACACGGTGCACACTCTGCTTATTCGAGCTGGTGAATATGATATAAATGGCATTGCTGAACCACTTGAGCATCAGCTACGTCGCATCAAGCAAATCATCACGCATGAGGAATTCGATCGTTTTTCGTTCTTTAATGACATTTCCCTGCTGGTGCTGGAGGAACCGGTGTCCATACTACCGCATATTCAACCGATTTGCCTGCCCCCACCAGAGACGCCCAAGCTGGAGGCGGAGCTCCGGGATGCCCAATGCTTTGCCACCGGCTGGGGTGGCCGTCTGCCGGACAGCAATAAGCACGAGCGGCTGCTCAAACGCATCGATTTGCCCATTGTCAACAAAGCGGAGTGCCAGGCTCTCTTGAGACTAACGCGCGTGGGAAAACGCTTCCGGCTGCGTCCTAGCTTCCTTTGTGCTGGCGGCATTGAGGGAAAGGACACATGCAAAGGAGATGGTGGTTCCCCGCTCTTTTGCTCAATTCCCGGTCAAAAGGATCGTTATCAACTGGCCGGCATCGTTTCCTGGGGCATTGAATGTGCCGATGAAGATATACCTGCGGTCTATGCAAATGTTCCTTACCTGCGCACTTGGATAGATGAGAAAATAAAAACGTTGGGCTATCAACTGGATTCGCCATAAATTATAAGCATTATGTATAAAGAAAAGTTATATAAACATCAATTTCATTAGTGATATTTTCCTTTTTGTTGGAAAGTAACTGCAAAATAAAACTAACTAAGCATCTGATAAAATAATTATTTACCATTTAAATTTGTTTAATTTGTTTTACTTTTTTTTGTCTTCCTTTGAGATTCTCTACAGTTTTTGGGTGGCTTACTGTCAACAATTATTTTAATTTATTTTTTAATTATTTTGGAGTGTAAATTGGTTTATTTTGGCATTCATTCAATTAGATAAAACTTAATCATAGCAATTTAAAAATAAACTGAAATTTTTTTAATACATATTTATTAAAAAGGAAGGAAATATATATATTTACTCGACAAATTTTCTGCCAGCAGGAGAAAGTTACATTTTAAATTATTTTATTTTTAATAAACATTTATTAATATACATATATAATTAATTTCTGATTGTTTTATGACCGTTTATCTATAGAGAGGGGGGCCAGACATCGATCATAGCCACCGAAAATCGTATATACTGTGAGTATAACATCGCATAATTCGGTCGATTTTGCATTAATTAATGATCCATTTATATATTTATGTGATTCTAAAATCAAAAGGCCAGAAAAATTAGTTTAGGCGGCATTCCCGGTGCTCTAAAGACCGAATTTCGTAGAACATTCAGTAAAGAAATAGTCAATGTCGACAAAACCATATTTAGCTATAAGATGTTGTTATTTCGTTGTCTATCAATCGATTTCAATGATTAATATCTTAAAAGACGCCCAATTAATGCAACTATGTAAAAGCAAAGAAGAAGAAAACGAAAAAATTTTGTTTCGACTTTTTCTTGAATTTTAAAGTCAAAAAATCGTAAAAAATACCGCACAAAATATCATCATTTTCTAGTAATGAGAGTAATGCTAAAATCTGTAGGCTTGCCTCTGAAAAAACGGTAAAAAATAAATACCAGATTTCAAAAATGTTTTCAAAAAAAAGTCTTACCATAGAAAAATTTTTAAAGTGGTTTTTCGTCATCTGGGGCACCATATGTATCAGAAAAAGTAGGTTTGATCAAATATACAATTTGTGTGTTACCTAGTGTAATCTACATAAATGACCTTAAAGTTGTTAGCATTATGATTACTCGTATTAAAGAAATCATATAAATATTAAATATACTCGTATATATCTATTTATTTATTGTTGAATTGTCAGACTATTCCCTGATCTCAACTAAACAAAAGACATCTTATGATAATAACGATTTTCCAAATACCGACTTCTACTAAACAAACCTCACTTAGACATTTTAAATTCAAGATAAAGTTTAAAATATTGCAGTTAATTATCTTAGATCTGAGAGTGAACTTCTTATCTATATTACTAACTAACGCTTATAATATCATTCTCCTTTCGGGCCATAAAAAAACTGATTTATTGCTACTTTACTTGGTCGCTTTGCAGTGCAACAACAAAAAACTGTAAGTATCTTTATGCTACAAGCTTATAAATAGAAATAGCTGAATTGTAGCATATTGTGGTGCCCCTGTCCTTCACTCCGTAACATCCACACTTTTATAACTATAGAGCTTCTCATCGTTGCCATGACTTGAAATTAAGTAGGTCCTGCAGCCAAAAAGAACCCAAGATAGCACAGAGAAAACAATGTAAGAACGCACAGCAACTGGAGCCTGCCCAAGGACGAAGGACATTGCTTCCAAAAATTGAGAAATTACACGCTGTGAAATAGCTGGAGGAATTGATTTTGCTAGTGGCTCATTGCTCTTTGGGTTGCTCTGGGCTGGTTCTAGGTGGTTCTGGGTGGTTCAGGGTGATTCAGGGTGGTTCTATGTGGTTCTGGGTTGCTCTGGGTGGTTCTGGGTGGTTCTGGGTGGTTCTGGGTTGCTCTGGGCTGTTCTGGGTGGTTCTGGGTGGCGCTACTGGCAATGTTTCCGCTAAAAAAAACCCATTTCTCAAGTAAATTGTTTGGGGAAATTTTATTTATTGTCGTTTTTCATGCAACATGCAACATGCAATGTTACCTAATCGATATTCTTATTGCAAATATTATAGTTCAATTATAGAGCTTTTTGCAATTGTATGCTATAGGCATTATATGCATATCATAGATATATACAGGTATTCATATTCTGTTAGAAATTCACGCCTGATTAGATTGAATTTCTTGGTTACAGAAAATCAAATATTTGTCAAATTGATTATCATTTAATTATAATAAAGCATAATGTCAATTGCAATTGCAATTGCAACCAAATGTGTGTGAATATTGCGTTATATGTGTGCGGTGTGTGTGTGTGTGTGTGTGTGTGTGTGTGTGTGTGTGTGTGTGTGTGTGTGTGTGTGTGCATGTCTCTATGCAATTATAATGGCTCTGGCCACAATTGTGTTGCCTACTTTGAGGCACATTTCCTAGCCGGCAAACGGCAGCTGCTGCAGCCTCTGTCTGTGTGTGTGTGTGCGTGTGTGTGTGTGTGCACATGCCATCAAATTACAAATGATGTTGTGCCCATAGGGGGTTGTGGGCTTTTAGGGGAGGGGTGAGGTTACTGCTTTAGGGAGGCGTTTGAAAGAGCCTCTTCGCCCTGCTTCCAGCCTTGTGGCCCGCCAACGGAAATAGAAACAGCTGCAAATGGCAGTTAGGAGTAAGTATATATTCATATATGCATGTGAGTGTGTGTGTGTGTGTGTATGTGTGTATGTGGCATAACAACATAAAAAACCAAACAAGCCACTAATGTTTCACAGTGCCATTCACACAGTTTCATACATATGTGCAATTGGCACCGGATAATTGCACTGGAAAATCCGCTAAATGCAAAGTCTGTTATTTAATTACACTGTAATTAATTGGGCTATAGTTAGAATCGGTTTGGGTGCTGAGGTAGAAGACTATACCACAACTGGTTTGATTGGAAAATTTCTTGTGGCTAACAATGACAATTTGAATATTTTATAATTAATTATTTAACAACTATTTTAAAAGTTTTAAAACATCTGTTCTATTCTATCTCAAGCTTCCCCAGTTGTGCTCAGAATATATGTATTAGGCAATTTTACCTTAAGAAAATAACTCCCAAATAGATTAAACTTCTCTTGTGAACTTGAAAATATAATTCTTCTATAGTATATCATAATGGATATAGCAAACTGACATTTACTCTAAAAAAACAACAAAATTCTATTAATATTTTGTATAACTGAATGGTTAAGAATAATTTATATCAATCTGTTCGTTTCTCATATTAACTAGCAAGTTAATTAGTTATTAATATAATTAATTGTAGCATGTTTTTCTATTGGGAATTTTAATTTTTGATCTGTACCATAGAAAAATGTTAAACAGACATTTTTAAACAGAAAAACAAAGCCATTGTTTTATTGTACTTTACTTTTACTGTATTGTATTAAACCGACTAATATTCTATAGTATAATCAAGTATAATAAGTGCCAAGAGAACTTAAAAATATGTATTTTATTATATTTAAATAAAAACGCAACATGAAATGTTATACGAGTATTAGAATGCTTTGAACAGTGTGCCCAAAAGAAAAAGCTAACATCATGCCAGACAAATATGTATCTGGCTTTTAATATAGATCATTTTTAATGGGCTGACAACAACATGGTCAGCATGCTCGCGTTTTTGTTGAAGCCCAAGCTAATTAACAGATCGAGAATAAATGAGGCACATTCCATGTGAAAATGCAACAGAGCACGCTGTAGGATGAATGTCTGTATTAGGAGAAGGGGGTAGTTAATGCTCTGATAGAACAAAGCGGACTTTTGCATTTATGTTGCCTGGTTATGTTCTCTGGTTCTGCAAAAACAAAAAAAGAAAAACAATTAAATGCATACTGCATGGCGTATACGCAATGCGGCGTCACAGCACGCATTAAGCATGCGCCCCGTGTTCCGCTTATGTTGAATGCGACATGTTGTCAACGTTTTAGAAAATTTGTTATGCAAATTGCTTATTAACTTTATGACTGGCTGTCCAATTGTCGCTACTCGGAAAATGCGCGTGCATTCAAAATGTACAATGTACAACATTTTGAATTGTCAATTAGGTGTGGCAGCACCATAAACAATAAAATCGCTGGAGTATGCCATTAAAACCGGGGCGGGCCCGTCATTTAAACATTGCTCGTTTCATGGGCACAGAGTTCATGGACTTTCCACATTAAATGCACATAAAATTGGCTGGCTTCGATTTTAATTTATGTGCCACGCGGGTAGCTACCTGTGTGTCCTGGCGTTCTGGTGTCCTTAGTGCCTAGTTCCTCCTCGTGCTTGTCGTCCTTTTTAGGTCCTAGCGCTGGCAACATCGTTGGCCTGCTAATGACATTGGAACTATCATCAATGGCCTTTAGTTTAATTGAAAAATTTCGTTTTGTGTTAGCTAATGGCACCTGTGTAATTTATGACGCCAGTTTGCCAGGACCTAAAACAGTTGCTTTTGTTGTTGTTGCTGCCTTTGTTGCTTTTGTTATTGATGCTTTTATTGTTGTTGCTGTTGCCATAGCTGCATTTATTGTGGCCTGATTTCTATAGAGTCAATACATTTATATAAATGGCTGAAAAAGAACTTGAATTATTTGCAACCACACGAAAAAGAACTTTTGCTTATTAATTATAATTATATAGTAACGATATTAATAATATAAAAATATTATACTTTTTCATCTTATAAATATTCCTTTCTTAAAACTGTAATTGAAGTGAATAGAGTTTATAGCAAAAATAGTGTTCATTTCCAAAGAATAATTCATATACTTATTATAAATATAATTTGTTGTTAAGTGCTAAATTATCACAATTACCGTATAATTCAGATGCTGGAATCATAACATACCCTAATATTATATTTTCTGATTGCTTCATTTATTAACAAACTTAAAACCAGGCAGCTGACTTTAAACAATGATTTAATAGAAATCTCAAGCTCAAAGTACAATGAATGGATAACGAATAATAAATCGACCATAATCCTAGAAATTTTGAAAAATCCAATAACGCGAGTGGGAAATACGTAGAAAACAGCTGTATTAACAATTATACTCAACACTTTCTCAACAGTTTAGAAAAAAAATCATCCAAGGAAATTGTAATCAAGATATGTTATTTTCTTGAATTTTTTTTTCAATTATTTCAAATTACACATTGCAACAATTTAAAAAAAAAACTTGTGTCCCGAACTTTTTTGAAACAATTTATATGTAAAATGGGTTGCATATCAGAAACATGTCTCAAATGCATTTAATTGCGTAAAATTAATTAACCATCATATTTAATAACAGAACTTATTAATAAACATTTTAATTAGACAACTTTAATATTAATATTAATGTCTATTGCCAGTTTCGTTTCTGTTCAAATAATTTCAAATAAAAATTGTTAGCTGTCAATCGAAAATCGATTTAATTAATAAAATAAAATTTATTAAATGAAATGAAAAGATTTGCCTTTGGGTTTGTTAAATGAAAGCTATTTAAACTTATTTTTATATACGATTTAATTATTGTTCCTGCATTCAAAAATGATAACTCAAAACTGAAATTTATTCAGAAGTTGTCTTACTCTAGATGTTTACTAAGAGCATTTTACTTATCTATATATAAAACAGTTATAGCTGACTGACTGACTAACTGATTGGCGACTTACCGCCAGGCCAAACGATAAAAGCTAGAATCCTGAAATTTGTCACAACAGCTTCCCATTATATCACAGGTTGGCACTTTGGAAAATATTAATTAAAAATATATCGGTAAGTGGGTGGAAAATGCATTTTAAAGTTACACATAAAAAACTCAGATGGAGCATTTCGAGTGGCGCAGTAGACTACAATAATAGTGATATTGTTAAAAATATTTATATTTTTTTTTTTATTTTATATTTTTGGGAATGGAAGCAGAAAGTTGCGACATACGCCGGGATGATCTAGCCATTTATAAAGATTGTAAATAAATAGAAGAAAATTGAAAACAAGCTTGAATTCTCTTCATTTATAAGAATTTTGAAAGTATAAACAATTCAAATTTATAAAAACAACACTCTAGTTATGAAGGTCTTTAACAACTTAGGTGTACACTTTTCTAAGACTTAAATTACATTAACTTACCATGGTACTTATATAACAGTTTCTTATGCTCCCTTTAGTATTTCTAATTCTAATATATTTAAACATTTCAAGCTGTATCTAGTCGAAATTCTAGACCTACCGCAACTCAGTTAAATAATACTAAAGCAGCTACAGCCGCAACTAAAACATTTGAAGCCAAAACGGCAACTGCAAATGAAAATAGTAATATACATTTAGCGTGCACTGTGCGACGAGGCGCGAATTCGAAGTGCGCAGAGAGAAAGTTTTGTTTGGCGGTTTTGCAGCATTTTGCACGGTTGCATAATTCGCATAACCTTTGTTTTGTTTGACTTTAACGGGATTCTTTGCGGGGTAAGGGGAGCGGGAAGCGTGGCAGCGTGGCAGCAACAGCAGCTGCTGCTGCTGCTGCGATTTTACAGTCAGTGCGTCATTTGATAAGCAAATATTTTAAAATGCTGCTGCATTTAACAAAGCCACATAATGCAAACAAAGGTGGAAACAACCAAGGGCCAATTTGCATTTACACTGGCCATCAATAATATGCACACACACACATATACACATACTTTTAGCAGCAAAAATAGAATTTAAAATATTAAATGATATTTGCATGTTTTGCTTGCATTAAATGCAGCACGTGCAATGCGACGTATACGCAATCTGCAAACCAAGTTCTTCGTGCTATTTCTTACCTGCTAATCGGCGAAGCTCTTAGCTTAAAGTTTTTGGCAGCGTGAGATACTCTGGGCTTGATCCCTTTGCTCACCTCCCTGAATTCCTGTTGCACCTGCTGCGAAATGCCTGCAAAATGGCTGCGAAATTTTCCTGGCATGTTGTCGACATTTTTATGGCTGGCGTTTTTACCGTAACGCTATCCAAAAATTCTCCACTCAGCAGACACTGCCAGCCACTTGGTTGCCCAATTAAAAGTTTTAGCACATTTTCACTTGAAATTAATTGTCGGTAAACGTAATTCATGTCCGAGACACGAATGCGAAAGCAGCAAACGAACAACAACAACAGCAACCGCAACATTAAAGACATAAGCTTTATTTTTCTTCCTCTTTTTTTTTTGGGGCAGCACTCCTGTAAGTGTTGCCAAAAGCACACCCATACACACACACACACACACAACAGTTCTGTTGCTGTGGCATTGCATACTGATGTGCAGTAATGTGAGCTATATTCAATGCTTAACTTGCAACAAATCTGTAATGTACACAAATACTTCAACTGTGCCACATGAAATTTAAATACTTACCACACAGTTAAAATGACCTCGGTAAAAAGTGAGCTCTTTAGTTGTTACTAAAAAAATATAATAAGTAAATTCAACAACTTCCCCTGTTTTGAACTTTCAACAAAAATTTGGTTGTCGAAGACCCTTTTACCTAATTTTAGTTTTAGTTTACCGAAATTGTAAGAGTTGGAAATTTAGGACTTTTTATGTACTACGCTAACTTTCATCTACATAGAAATTATCAGGGGTGTCGCAGAAACCACTTCCAACCGATTTCCAACTGACAATTTCTACGAGTGATTTGTTTAAATACAAAGATAAACAATTTTTTTTTAATAAAAGTAATGTAAAAAGTTAAAACAATAACATTTGTTCTATTTATCTGCACTTCCATATTTCTAAATTTAATTTGTTTTAATTAATCAAATCAAAAATCAAAAGCGATGCCAACTTATTTGCAATTGAGTTCGAAAAATTTCGATGTTTTATTTTTAGTTAAATCTTAATACATAATCCATGATATATGTGTTATTTTAAAAGACAAAAAAATTTTAAAATTAGCTTTTAGATTTTATCTCAACACATTGCGTTTTAATTGTATATTAATTTATTAAAGTTATTATATTTTGGGCTAAGTACGTAGGTAGATCGATAAATGTAAGCTTGTCAGCTCTTTTGTGTTGTCACAGCATTTGAATATATCGGATTCGTCTCTTAAACGCTTCTGCTGTTTTTCTCCGTCTTCTGCGAAGATAATCAACGGCAAACAGACCAGCAATTGGAGTTTTGTGATGCGCACAAAAATAAAGTAAACAGCTGATTTTTAACAGCCACAGACAATCTCACACAGAGAGCAATCTTGCGCATTAATGAGCAACATAGGGTTATCATTTTCAAATTATTTTGTGGTAAAATAAGCCAAGTTCGCGCACATGATCGCCTTTGGACGGCCTGTTAAACTGATGAATTTTATAAGCACATTTAAAAATGCCACATCGGACGTGTTTGTTGAAATGCTTAAATCTCCGTCGACTCTTTATCGATTTATATGATTAATATCTTAAAAAACGCCCATTTTATGCAACTAAGTAAAAGCAGAGGAGATGAAAACGAAAAAAAAATTTTCGACTCTTTCTCGAATTTTAAAGTCAAAAAATCGAAAAAAAAAAAAAACGCACAAAATATCATCATTTTCTAAATTCAAAATTAAATAGTTGCAAAACTAAGTAATTTAAACCTAATAAAGTATATACATGATTAATAAGCCCTTTCATTAGCTTTCAGAAAACGTAAAGCATTTGAATCGGCGGTAAGATTCTCGAATAATGCTAAAATCTGCAGGCTTGCCTCTGAAAAAAAGCTAAAAAATAAATACCAGATTTCAAAAATTTATCAAAAAAAAGTCTCAATATAGAAAAATTTTTACAGTGGTTTTTCGTCATCTGGAGCACCAAATGTATTAGAAAATGTAGATTTCATAAAATATACAATTTGTGTGTTACCTAGTGTAATCAAGGCTTAGTTCCATAAATATTTTGATATTACGAAAAAATTAATAACATATAATCCATTCAATATTATTCTTCGAAAGTTAAAATAAAACACGATCAAATATTTAACACTAGAAGTCAACGAAACAGGTCTGTTATTCGATGTTGAATCGTCACTGGAAGTTCGAAAAATTAAATCTCTCGAACTTCTGTCACACCGACGGTTTTTACTAAAGATTTCAAAACCAGCCCGACGCCAAATCTTTACAGATTTTTGTGAGGCTCCTATATGATACAGAATTACAAACAAATAATTGAGCAAAGATCTTCCTGTGGAAATTGGCTCAGTTTTAAGTTAGTTTAAAGACCAGAAAATCTGAGAGTAATTTTTTTCTATTAATCCCTTTCCATCAACTCTTATGACAAATACAATACTGCACTTTAGTATATTTATGTCATGTTATTTTATTTATTAAAATGCATTTTAATTGCATGTTAATATCTTATTTATTTAAGAAAACTACCAACAAAATTTTAAAGTAGAAAGTTTCGTAAGAAATAACATTAAAGATTTCTTAAATAATATTAAAATTTCTTCAATTTGAAGTGCACAATTGCGAATGCAGACTAAATTTGCATGTTTTGAACTGCACTAAAAATGCTCGCATAACAATTAAATCGTTCCAACTGTTAGCTAAACACTATCTTAAGCCAAGGTCTTATTGCGTGCGACCTATTTAATTACAGGACACGACTTGCAGTGCAGTCAGGAGAAAGTCCTACGAAATAAACGAAAGCAAACTGCAATTAAGCAGCGCGAAACAATGCAAAATGCACATCGAGCGCCGCAAATTATGCAACAACATATTCAAAAGTGCAAACAACATGACCCCGCCTACCGCAGAGGCGGAGGCAACTGCCACGCCCACTGCCTGCATGCTGCATTATGGAAAAACGACGAAAAAATAAAAAACTAAAATGGAGCATAAAAACAGTAGACGGAAGCAACAAAACAACAAAAAGCAGCCAGCAACTGCCACGCCCACAAAGCTTCAGCATGTTTGTTTGGAAAGGGTAAGAAGTTGGCCAGTGGGGTAGAGGGGGTTGGCTGACGGGGTAAAGGACATGAGGGTGTTGCAGGGGCACTCATAAGATTCTATAGCTGGACTAAAGTCGCTGCGGTTGTTTGTCTTCGACGGCATTGCGCTGCCTTAATCTATATGCAAATTACTCGACTTCTTGTGTGGGCAAGTATGTATGTGCGTTTCAGTGAATGAGTGTGTGTGTGTGTGTGCGTATAATACATACACATACCAACACATATACAAAGCCATGTAAGTGCTTCATGTGTGTGTCAGAGTTCATATCGAGAGCTGAGTTGAGAGTCGAGCCGCTGCCAAAGCCGCACTTTGTTGTTGTTTGTGGCTACGTTGCTGACTGACCCTCTGACCCTCTGGCTCTCTGACCCTCTGACTACGGACTTAAGCTCACACGCACACTAACGCACAACCACACACAAACTGGCTTTGGCCACCAAGTGAACTCAATAGGCAAATATTATTGTAAGCCTGAAAGTATGCAGCATAATATTATTCGCAGTCAGGCTGAAGGCTTTTGATGGGTCAACTTATTGGATCAATTTTGATATAATTTACAATCAGAGCATATAATATAAGTGAATACATAGAATCAGTAACGTACGTAGAGTGAAGTTTTGAATTTTGCAAGTTGAAAGAAAATCTGATAATGCAGTTAGCGGCAATTTTCAAAACACTCTTGTTGTTCCAATTTAAGATTGTGCCGATTTGTTTTAATAAAACTTAATATATTAAATCGATTTATACTAATTATTTATACATTAAAAATACATTTTTTTACTGTAACACCCTGCAGGCGCTACTGCATAAATTCTATGTCATGGAATATATTTTTTTAATTAATTTCTATTAAATTTTAAAAACAAAATTTTGATTTTAATTAAAATATTTTTTACTGAGAGTTTTTCCCGTTAACTAGATGAGCTTTTTTTTTTCTTAATTACACTAGTTTACAGATTTTAAGAATGCAAACAATTTTTTTTTTTTCAAAGAATGGTGTTCGAAAAAAACCGCAAATAGCTACTTTTTTGGCAGTAATTCGACTAATTTGTTCATATCTACATCAGATCTTATCTCATCTTGAAAAGTGTTTTACATCAAAAAAAAATTGGCAAGGTTTTTAGTGAAATATCATTTGTTAAATTGTGAAACTCTAGCTGAATCGACGTCATTTTTCAAATTCCAAAAATTGATTTATACAAAATCAAAAAAAAATTTCAATTTATAAAATAAGAAAATTTATCTTATTTCAGAAAAAAGGTACAATTTCCTAAGAGTAATTCAAAATTTATGGAACTTTAAAAGATAAAACTTAAATTTATATTGTATTTGCATTAAAACATAATTCAATTTTAACCTCAATTTGACTAATTTTATATAATTCCAATTTAGTAGAAATTATTTTCGATATACTTCCAAAGAAAAATATGCAATACTAACAATTAATTCTACTCTATATTTGTATATTCTTCTTCTTTATTCTATACTTTTTAACTTATTATGTTCTATTTTATTTGATCGATTGTGGCATTGAAACAGCTTTAGCTTTGCCTGGTATTACCTTCTCAATAAATTCCATAAATACCCTTTAAATCTTAACTCTCTAATTTCCCAGAACTGTCCGACAAAATGGCATTGCTTTAATTTAAACGCTGCTCATTATTTACTTATTTGCTAAATGTGAGACTTGGCTAAAAACAAAGTACTTGGAATACTTCACTAGGCAGCACACTCAAAGCAATAAACACACACAAGCACAGACAGGCACAGACATGCACATGAATGGCACACAAGTCAGCTAATTATGTCAATTGCAAAGCTCGGCCTGACACTTGCCTGCAATTGCCACATTTTAAGTTTCACACCAGAAACATGGGGCAAGGGGGCAAAGGGTAGGCGCTGCGCATTGGCTACACACTTCACATAGTTCACTGCATGTCAAAGAGCAGCAAAAAGCAACAGCAATAACAACAACTCTCAAGTGGTCCAAGGAGAGTGTTACATGTTGCATGTTGCCTGTTGCCCGTTGCAAGTTGCCCGTTGCCAGTTAATGATAATGAGAAACGCTACCGGCAAATGTTTGACGAGCTGCAACAATGAAAACTGTCACAAAGACAATCACACAACCTTATGTGTGTGTGTGTGTGTGTGTGTGCCTGCATGTGTGTGAAGGCCATGCAACATGTACACACATACATACATACATACATACATCTATAAAATGCAAATACATTCAATTAGGATACAGCTTTGACGTCGATGCTCAACAATGTTGCCAATGCGTGCCGTGCAGCAATATTTGATAAAATACTATGGGCGCGAAAAACAATTTTTTAATCAATTTGCCACATTTGTATGTTACGACACTGAATGATGTTTTGACACTGCAAAATGGGAATAATTCTGATAAAGTCAATTCTTTTAAAAATGCTGGTTCCTTAATAGGAAAGCAACAGCATTTTGTAATCCGGACTTGTTAAAATCGAAATAAATGTAAAATGAGTCGTTGATTCCGAAAAAAATTGTAAAAAATAGGTTGCTGGAACCGTTTTGGAAGATAATCGAATAAGCTAGATTTTCAACCTTTCAAAAAGATAGCTTTGGTAAAGTGAAAATAACTCCGAACATTGTTTAATGATTTTAAAGACGTTTATCTATTTGAAAAGATAATAAATTGACCTATCAACCTGCTATACAACAATTTGTAATTAGATTTCTCGCTTATAAGTAATTTAAGAAAGCAATTTTTTGTGCAATTTTTTCTCGAAATCTAGAATTTTGTTTTTTTGTATAACTCTTTGGAGCTGTATCACTCTTTGGTTCTCTTTGGACGCTTTTTAGAGTCGATTTATGTGTAAAATGAGTCACCGATTCCGAAAACAAATATAAGAAAATAGGTTGCCGGAACATTTTTGAAGATAATCGAAAAAAGCTAGTTTTGATAAAGTAAAAAGGCAGCTTTGGTTAAGTGAAAATAATTCCTTAGTTTAATGATATTAAATATGTTTATATCTTATCAATCTTATATCTTATATCAACTTATCAGACAACATTCAGAAGTTATTAAAGACTGAAATTTTGCATAAAAATATGCCCAATTTAAAATAAGCTATTTATTGTGCAATTGTTTCTCAAAATTATTATCAAAATATAGAATCCCTTTGAGGCCCGGTTTACTTATTCTAGAACACTTTTAGCCAAAATTTTCATTTCAATCCTTGATAGCTTCTAAGCGAATAATCTAATTAAAAATTGTTCTATGGCAGGTTGATTATTTTTATTACCAAATTATTGTCTATAAGACATTTATAGAATTTTATATTCGGAATCAGCGATTCATTTTATGAACCGATCCTAAAAATTTCGGGATGCAAGAATTTTGTGCATAGTGTTGTTTAACTTTAATGTCTTTTCTATTGGTGATGCAAACATAAAGTAAAATGTTAAGAGAAATTTTAAATATTATTTCTGTCTATTATATCTAATTTCTGTGCCTCTTATTTTATATTACTTAATAAAGTGCAGTTATAAAAATAAATTTTAAGAAAATCCGTTAACCTTTTCCATCTTTAAAATTTGAAATACTTATTGTAAGAATATATTCCATAGGAATAGTAACGCAAGTAAGAATGCTATTGCCGAGTATATCCGACTTTGGGACACCTTGTATCCGGTCCGAGAACCGAACACACTTATATACATTAACATTAAAATTAAGCAGTGCAAAGGATGACAATTGTTTCCTTCAAGAGCTTCGTTGTTTATAATTCGATCGTGATGAAATTTGCACAGCATATTCAGATCAGAATTATAATCAAAATCATATCTTTAAAATTGTGACTATAAATCGATTTTTATCAATTTGCAGGAGGGGAATAACGGAAATTTAAAATAAACTTTTCATATATTTTTACACGGGTACAACTGTCAATATATTTACTTGCAGCAAATGGGAATATATAGTGATCAGGACTGTCTTATACTCCATCATAGTTATTGTATATACTTATTTCGACTTATTAGATTTATCAACAATTCCAATTTATTGTTTAATTACAATTGTAATTAACAGCTAAAAGACCCGCTCAAAGTTTTATATATTTATATATGTACATTTGGTCCCACTGTGCACAGTCAGGACTAGGTCAGGGCCGCCTAAAAGCAGGCTACAGTTTACACTGGCACTGCAGCTATTCAGGTCTCAAATAGCTGACGTTGGCTAACCACTCGTTGGCCATTTTACTGACCTATGGAATAAAAACAAAGACACCAAAAAAAAAATACACACACACAGATACACTGAGACAATATAAATGCCGTCACACTTACAAATCTTTTTAGGCAGCCACGTGCAGAAGAAGACAAACAAGTCCATGGAAGTCTAGAAAATCAACTCACGTAGTGCTCGTTATTTATTCAAGTCAATGGAACTGACATAGCCCCCTAAAAACATACACACACGGAAGACTAACAGACAGACAGACAGACGCAGAAATTTGCTACTATTTTGGCCTAAATGTGCACTTGGCCAAATGGCCAAAACAGTGGCAGCAAAAACTCCGGCATGTGAGCCAAAAAATAGAAGAAGCATAACTACAACTACAACTACAACTACAGTCAAATAACAATAACAATTCAATCAAATTGAGCGCGTGTTTCGTATATGGAAATTCACGAATGCCTACAAATAATAACAATGAATGCGGCTAGAATGAGGTATGTAGAAGGCCGGGGTGGAGAAACAGGGTAGAAGTGTGGAACAGGGAAGAGGTGAGGTTCAGAGGTATGGCAAATTCAAAACATTACAAAACGTAGCTTCAAATGTTTTGATTTCAAATGAGAGAGAGTTGGCCAGAAAAGCTTTTGTGAGAGTACAAAAATTGAATTCACAAAACCAATGTGAATGCTCTCTCAGGACGCCTGCGCAGTTTAATTGTCCCAATTGAACCGTTTCGAGATATATTTATCTACAGCAAAGCTTAAAGTTAGATAATTACAATAGCCCCAAGTATTACATGTGGCTTGTAGCTGGAGAAGTTTTCAATTGGGACAGTTTATTGTTTCAGATACATTTGAATCATTTCAGATTCCCCTTAATTCAAACAGAAAATATGATAATATTTTGAAATATACTTAATTTGTACTCAATTCGCAATGCTATTTATTTATTTATTTTGCACGGATTGTCTGCCAGAATAAATAAATAAATAAATAAAATAAAATAAGGGTATTATGATTTTGTCTCGAAATATGTAATCCATAGAAGGAGATGTCTCCGACCCCATTAAGTATATATATTCTTGGTCAGGACGACGAGCTGAGTCGAGATAGCCATTTCCATCTGCCCGTCTATTTCTATGCGAAGTTTTTAACTTTATCTTTGAGCTATCTTGTTGAAACTCTGCTCAGGTGAAGCTTGAAGCTACATACATTAGTAGTTTGTATCTTATAATCAGCCCGATCGGACCACTATATCATATAGCTGCCATAGGAACAATCGAAGACACTTAATTTTCATGAAAAGTGTTTGTATAAAAAACTTTTTTTTTTTAAGATATCAAAACCAAACTTGGCATATCTTAAAAAGATATCAAAACCAAAGTTGGCATTCAAAATTTTCTTAGGATCAGACTACCCTGGATGGAGCTAACTGGAGCTTTAGAATTGCAAGTTAAATTGAGAGCAAATGAAGCCTGCTCGTTGATCATTATAGATATCAAAATTCATGGTAAATCCTAAGGTATCTCCAGGGGATTTTGCATTGAGTAGACTTCAAGGTCTATAGCCTTAGAGCCTTAGCTAGCCACAGAACCAATTTATATACTTAGAGTTCATTTCTCCAATTTAAGTTAAAGTTTAGTGGCCTCCCTTCTAGCCAAAACAGTAGCCTACAGGATATGCGTAAGCCAGGTTAACCCGCTGACCAAAGTAACACCTAAATATTTTACCGTATTAGATACAGTATGTTGCGTATGTTGCAACCAGTGAGTTGTAAGCAACCTGTGCGGATAAGTTCGTCGTGAAGAGAGTGTACCAGACAGGTCCAAGGACACTGTCCTGTGGATGCATCAATGTGACGAAGACTAGAGAATTAATTTCTCAACTCAACCATAAAACCATGCTCAAGCAGAAACGATAATAATTATTGTTATAATTATAATTGAATATTAACTCTTGAACCGAAGTTAATATAAGACATCTCTTAATTATGCGCTGCCCACAAAAGTATTCAGACTAGTTTAGTCTTCAAATTGGTTGTATTTACAATAAAATTGGTAATAATAAATTTGTGTTTTATACATCCTAGAAGTATAATAATAAATAAATAAAAATTATAAAAACAAGAAAGAAATGGCTATCCTTGGCACGCCGAAGCTTTATACCCTTGCAATGGTCTTCTTACCTATTTAAATATGGTTCCTATGGGAACTATAAGTTTAGTAGTCTGATTTTAATGAATTTTGTTCAAATTGTGTACCTCATAATTTCACATCGAACTGACATGTTTGATTTTAAGATCCTGCAAAAAAAAAGAGGTAAAATAACAAATTTTTTTAACTAAATTGTTCCTATGATAACTATATGATATAGTGGTTTGATTTTGATAAAACTTAGTCCCGAAGCTTAATACTACATCGATCCACCAACTTTGGTTTTAATATCACGAAAAAACTTTTTCAACGGTTGTTCCTATATGATATAGTGGTTCGATCTGGCTGATTTTGAGATATGTATTGCCTGCAACAGAAATAAGCATCTCAGCTTCAAATAAGAGACTAGTAGGAATAGAAACTGATAGGCAAGCGAACGAACAGACGGATATGGCTATATCGACTCAGCTCGTCGTGCTGATCAAGAATATATATACTTTATGGGGTCGAAGACGCCTCCTTCTATATGTTACAAATTTCGTGACAAAATTTTACTACTATTTAGCAAGGGTATACAAATATTATTGATATTGTTTATTTTTCTTGTACCTACATTGGACGTCGAGATAATTAGATATATACATTTGTAATGTAAATGAATATATTCGTTAAAATTTATTATTAACTTAAAATAAATCTAATTTATCGGGATATTTCAGATCTCAAAACAATCAACAATATTATTTGAGATTTTCATTTATTTTGATCAAATATTAAAAAATATTCAAGGAAGTTGTAAGAAATGCAAAAACAGGTAAAGTGTCGCTGTAATATTATTAATGGTTTGGAAAAGCTCTCCTTTTACACGTTGCATTAGTTTGTTTAAAAAAAAAAATTGACTTAAACATTTATTTCATTTTATTTTTTTTTCAAATGTGTAATTTTGGTGCTGAAAGTGTTCTGGAATGCTTTAATAAGGCATAATTATGAATTACTTTCTACTATGGGAATCGACAACCTTGGTGCTCTTATGTTAGGAGTTAGAACTCTTACTTCTAGTGTATGTGGTGTGCCCATCTTGGCGATTCTCAAAATTTTTTTCTAGCATCAATTGAAATAATTATTATTAATAGAATTCTGTGCTATACACTTAACTCGACAATTTAGAAAATGAAATTTTGGATTAAATTTTCAATAAACTGCCAATATAATCGCAGTATGATATTATCCAAATTTTTATGTAGGTTCTTGTATACCATGCGCAGATCAAGTTTACTTCCGATACTCCTGCCTCATCCTCGCAAATCGATAACAACGATTTATATGTAAAATTTTCAATTTATTATTTTTAAGATGATCTAAATATTCATATAAAAGTAGCCCAACGAATGAACTGCTTGATGTTCAAATTCCGCTTGCGCTCTTTTGATTTAATGAAAGATTTCGAACTGGTTACAGGGTGTCGCGTAGTCGGGTACACTCATAATAGCATTCTCACTTGTTAGAGCTATCCACAGGAAGGTAAACAAAGGCTCAATATAAGTAGCATATGATTAGCAAACCTTAAAACTGTTGTAATTTTATTTTGTTCAATTTATTTTCTGAAATATTTTTGTAGTTTCAGGGGCCAGAAAGTTTCGATTAGGTTTTTATTCTTTGATAGTCTCCAAAATTGTTGTACATAAAATACAAAAGTTTTTCGAGTGCAACACTTGCAACACGTGCCGCATTTTGTTGCTGCCTGGCATTTCGATAACCTTGCTGCTGCTTATCAAACTGTAGTAGTTGTTAAAATATACTATAGCAGACCCTCCCCCCCCAACCCTAGTATTTTTGGGCTGACTGCCCCAGACTCTCTCCCATTCGTGTGCATTTTCACAGCCATTTGAACTTGGCAACACTCGCAAAATGTGCAACATGGCGTAAAGAAATCGCGTTAAGCTCTGCAGTTAGCTCTCGAAAAGGCAACAGCCAGAAAAACTTTACTTCAATTTGCATATAGAGATGCGTGTGTGCATCTATGTATCTATAAAGTTACAACATAGATACATACACACACACTGCGTTTTGAATGCATTTTTGTTTGGCTAAATCAATTTTGGTAACTGCAAATGTTCATCAACACCTGGCCTTGGTTTACATTTAATACGCTGACATAACCTAAATAACATTTATTATTAAATACAATTTATATACTTTCTTCGTTCAATACAGTTCACCAATAAATTAACTATTAAATTTAATAAAAGTTCGTTATATAAAATTATTTAACTTTATGCCACGGCACTATGGGACCAATGACCGATTTCGTGGCCTAAATTAATAATGCAATGATTTGGCAAGTATTTTGGCTCTAGTTTATTGAATAACATTTAAAATTATGATTATAAGTGGTTTTGATGAAAGGTGGACGTGGGACTTTTCCCACTATTTGTAAACATTTTTTTTTTATTACAATTGAGCTTTTTTCCTAACACTTAACCTATAACGGCAAAATTAGATATGCTTCCTAGTATTTATAGTAGGTTATATTTAACAATTGCATTTTACCGATCAACTCGCCCCTTCACCTTTTTCCAAACTTTAAATATATCTTTAAAGTGAGGTCGTTCTACAAATGAGGTCGTTTGCTAAAAATTTGATTTGTGGAAGAAATTGACAAAAATTGACAATTCTAAAAACTGATCTACAATCACAATTAATGACAGCACCAAGTTAAAAAAGTCGCATTCCTGCCAAATGCTGCCAAAATTTTTAATTCCTTTCCAAAGTCAAATTTTGTTAAAAAAAAATTGTTGCATGAGATACTTTTTTAATTTACATAAAAATAATTAAAACACATTAAATTTCTACACACGAGCTTTACCAATATATAGTACAAGCCTCACTGCCAATAAGCCGTTATAAAGATTTTCACATACGCTTAGTCTTATTTAACTATAATTTACTGAAGTTGACAAGCAAATTTGCTTACCAAAACCCACGCGCTTATGGTTGTTAACAGCTGTGTTTAACAGCTGTTATCTTAACAGTGGTACTCCTGGTTAACATTTTTTTTTTTTACATATTTATGTGTGATCTTCTCTAGACAGAATCACTCTCAATTAACTATAATACTTGAAGCTTAAAATACTGATACATTTTGCACATTTAAAGTGTCATTTTATACTGCATTGATTTGGAGCTAAAACGTTTTTCACAATCCCCATAAATAGAACTAAGAAATTTAAATACTTAAAAATCAAGAAAATTAATGCACTGCTAAAAGCCAGAGAAAGTTGTTCAGTTAGTAGAAAACTCTATAACTTCATTTAATTCCCATCAGCACATGTTAGTTATATTATAATTGCCATCTTGATAAACATTTTGATAGGCATTTATTCTGTTATATTTATCAAAAAGTTAAAGGTATGAAAATTGATTGTTGAGTAACATTGGCTAAAATAACAAACTCACATAAATCTGCATTAGACATCTGTATATGTAACATATATCTAGTTGCATCTATTATATCTAAATGTGTGCATTTGTATCTATATATGTTTTGATACACTTGACAAGCACAACCTAGTCAAATGGAAGCTTTACTTTTTCCTCCCTTTCCACTCCACTCTCGTTGTCTCTTGTCCATTTTGCATTTGCATTTTTACTGCAAATTCGAAATCGATTTCATGTTTTGCTGAGTGACTTGGGCGGGTTTGGGTTACAAAACGAGAGGAGTACATGAGTACATGTCTATTTAGACCAGTCAGCCAATGTTGAACAACAAAAACAGTAAAATGATGCATTTTATTGGCCCTTTTGCATTGTTATTGTCAGTGTTGGCATTCTCGTTTTATATATTTCTGATGATTAAAGTACCCAATATGTATCTAAATAACTTGATATAAGAAATTAAATAATGATAATAGTGAGCTAACCTCATATTTAAAATAGTTTACAATTTACAACTGTGTCCATAATGACTCCAAGCCGATGGAGATATTAATCTTTAGTTTCAAAAACTGATAGAAAATATTCGGGTTAACAAAGTAAATAATAAATTACACTAGGTAACAAAATTTAGCTCTTTTTTTGTATAATTTACCAAACTTACTTTTTCTGATACATATGGTGCTCCAGATGACGAAAAAGACTTATTTTTACAAAATTTTTTCAAATCTGGTATTTATTTTTTAGCTTTTTTCAGAGGCATGCCTGCAGATTTTAGCATTACTTGAGAATCTTACAGCCATATACTTGACGTTTTCTGAAAGCTAATAAAAGGGCCTATTAATCATACATATACTTTATTAAGTTTAAATTACTAGTTTTGCAACTATTTCATTTTAAATAAAGAAAATGATTATATTTTGTGCAAAATTTTTAACGATATTTTGACTTTAAAATTCAAGGAAAAGTCGAAAAAATAATTATAATTATTAGAAATATTAATAACTTCATCGATTTTCTTTATGATGTCATCCGATAGTTCAGTTATGCATATATCTTTGAGGTTTAACCACAATATTTAATATCGAAGCGGTTGTACTGTTGCAAACATTTAATTCTATGTTCGTTTGCTTCTTGTTTTTTTCAATGTTCACTTACGTTTCATTTCCGTCCGGTCTTGTCGAGCATATCCGCCTGATATGGCGTCTGATTTCCGCTTTGCGCTTCACCGAACTGCGAATGGCGAACGAAATGTCCCCGAGATTGACAACCTGTCCTGTATTTCTCTCTTGCCATCTATCTGGATGTGTCCATCAGTCCATCTGCCTGCCTGTCTGTCTGTCTCTCTGTCTGTCTGCTTGTGTGAGTGTATCTGTTTAACGGCATCTTCGTGTCCTTCAAAGTGAAAGTTTTCGCTTTCTCGACATTGGCGCTACAATGTTGTGACCCCACAATTTCTGTTGCTTGTCCACAAGCTGCCCACGGGCAACTAACAACTTTTCTGTTTCTGTTTCTGTTTCTGTTTCTGTTTCTGTTTATTTCGTTGACATTGAAAGCACATTGTGTATCTGTGTGTATCATTGTGCTTAGGTGTGTGTATTGATCTGTGTGTCTGCTGCATTCCATGTGACTGCTCTTTGGTATTTCAATTTGCCAAATTAAAATCAGTTTGTTATCAATTGCAGCAAAGGGTTTTATTGTTAGTTTAAACACACTTACTTTTCGCTTACTTTTTTGTTTACATACCCTAGAGCTATTTAAAATGTTTATAGTGAAATAAAAAATCGGTAGATAATATTTGCAACCACATAAGATTATTTCTATTCTATTATGAAATTTGATAGCATTCGCTCTCAGAGAGTTTATGTCACGAAAAACGACATCCAAAATATTTACTTCTGATATTTAATAGATTACGATATTATATTCCGGTCAGGTCCTTAACCTGGTGGAAATATGTTTGGTAGTTCTGTGAAAACAAAAAAAAATTAAAATTAAAAAAAATATAAAACCTATTTAAAATGAACCATTTAAGCTGGTTAAGTGAGAAATACTTACAAATAATATGTACTTTATGAAAGTACATCAAAATATGATACCCTCTAGGTAGCCTATATATTCAGAAGCATAATATTTTATTAAGCAACAATTTCCTATTTATAATATATATTTCATGATATTTTCATTTGTGACATGTTTTAGTCCAGACAAATCTTCAGCGTTTTGACTTAGAATATTATTTACTGTTAAAATAATATTAAAATCTGTATTTCTTTTTAAAATGTCTTAAAATTTATCCTTTAATTTCATTCCCAAATCACCAGCTATGCTATGAATAATTCTTTCACTTTCCTTAAATATTTGCATTGACTTTGCTTATGCCTACCCCTTGGCTTCTAAGGAAGTTATAATTTCGGCAACTCTCTCGAAATTCGATTTTATAAATATAATATATATATATATATATATAGAAGCCAACGGTCTGTTGAAAGAAGCTTTTCCGCATACAAAATGGTTTTCGGAGAGAAACGTCAAAGCCTCTCAATAAATAATTTATAAAAAATTATAGTAGTATATAGTAATACCAATTATCTGGAATAATTTGTAAGTCTAGTATAAAATATCCTATATACTTCATATTTGCTATATTATTTAATAAAATTTTAATATGTATGTATCCCATTTTTTGAATTGTTTTTATATTATATTTTGATTTGTTTAACATAGAAATTTGTTGCATATTTTGCATACTTTTGGCATATGCATTTCATACAAATATGCAACATATACAATAAATATGCAAATATGCAAAATCCGAGGTCTATTTATAAGTATTAATAATAAAAGTTTCGAAATTATTTAAAAAAATAAAAAAAAAAAAATTCCGCCCGAGCAGGGACTTGAACCCTGGACCCTTGGATTAAAAGTCCAATGCTCTACCGACTGAGCTACCCGGGCATATAATACAGTATCGCTGACTAGATGATTTATGGATTATTATTTTTTTTTTGTTTTGGATGACAAACAGTATCGTATAATAAATCAAAACATTATATGTATATTATAACACAACTTAAGTTAGGTGAAGGCTAAAACGACTTATAAAAAATAACACGACTACTAATGACATTGACGGGGGGTATTTTATTTGCCAGTCCGGAACAGGTTTAGTCAGTGTCAAGATCCTGCAACTAAATAGAAGAGATTTAGTAATAAACAAGTAAGAGAGCTATAATCGAGAATACCCGACTAAGGTACACCTTGGACCCACGCAAATTAAGTCTTCAATTATTTCGGTGTTTATTTTTCGATGAAATTTGCACAGCATGTTCTGATCTACATTAGAGTTGTGTCTGCAAAACATCAAAGTTATATCTTTAAAATTTAACATATCGAATAAACTTGAGCTTTTAAAGTTAACTTTTAAAGAAATATATAATAAAACACGAAAAGACGGCTATCTTCGGGACGCCGAAGCTCTATACCTTTGCAATTGCAGTAATCAAAATATTAAGAAAGATGAAGATTCATAGAGAATCCAAGAATTAGAATAAATGAAAGAAAGAAACAGAGACAAATCTCTGATGTGAGGCAGGTCTAGTTACTGGTCAGAAATTCCTCGAAAGATACAGAAAACAATGAAAATTTTAAGGATGGAAGAGAAAGCTCTATAGAAAACACATGATCATAAAAATGATAATTAAATAAAATATCAACATTATTTAAGCACTGTTATTATTAGATTTGATTTCCTGCGATATTATTCATCGCAATTATGACCAATAGTGTAATAAATTTTGCACATAAAATTCTTTTTATGTGCTTAGTTAACTTTCCAGTGTCTGAACACTAATGCGTTTGTTGACCCATTTCTTTAATATATTATTCGATTTCCTCTTCAGATCCCAGACATTGATATATTTGTATTCAACCACAGACTCTGTCTGTCTGTCAGTTTGAAAATCCATTGAGCGTAACATAATTATAGTCAATGATACATTAATATTTCATTTGAATTATGTGTTCAGACTAACATACTTATGTTTATGTCCTGTTCTAGCTATTCCGTATGACTTTCATAGTTTATTACTATTATAAGTGTCCTTGCAGTCAGTAAAAGTCACATTTAAGTTGTCATTCTGAAAGGAAGCAATTCCAAGTTAAAGTTCAGCTATTAACATATATTTGGAATTTGATATTATATAACTTAAGCATAGATCTACATAAATCAATTAAAATTCGAATGGTAATTTATACTTATTTTTTTTTCATAGTATGTTTAACAGTCCTTAGTTAAACTTAAGGCAGCGCCGTCTTAAGGGTATGGACGCTGGGCATTTGAAATTGGCCCCGAGGACCCAGGGGTGGTATATCCCCTTGTTTTAAAATAATCCAAATCATGAGTATCGTGGCCCCGATTGTGAAATTATCTAGAGGGCCACGCAAAAACCTTAAGACGACCCTGACTAAAGGATGAAGTATTTGATTAAATACAGGAAACGTTACTTTAATACTGTCAATTCTCTGACCCGTTGAGACTGAATTATTGTCTCAATCCACCGTTATGATCCTACTCGCAGTCAATAGTGATCTGAGAAAAAAATCAAGTCTAGATTGCATAGAATTTGAAAGACATTTTTAAAAATATATAACCCACGTTAAGCGTGTAAAAAAGGTGATCGACTTTCACTGATAGTATATTCTATATAGTAATGACAAAAAAGACAACGCGCGTAATTTGAAAAAAATAAAAAAAATAGTTTGTACAAGTAAATATACATCGATTTGCTAAGTTTGGTTTTGATATCTTGAAAAAAAAAAATTTTTCATACAAACACTTTTCATGAAAACAAAGTGTCTTCGATTGTTCCTATGGCAGCTATATGATATAGAAGTCCGATCGGGCTGATTTTAACATACAAGCTACATACAATAACAAGCTTCATCTGTGCCAAGTTTCATCAAGATAGCTCAAAGATAAAGCCAAATAGTAAGCATAGAAACTGACGCATAGAAAATCAAACGAACAGACGCACAGACAGACACACAGTCAAACGGACATGGCTATATCGACAACGTCCTGATTAAGAATATATATATACTAGAAGAATATATAAGAATATATATATACTTTATGGAATCGGAGAGGTCTCCTTCTATGCATTACACATTTCGAGACAAAATTATAATACCCAAGGGTATAAAAAAACAATTTTAGTACAGTTTTGAATTTTAGTCATTTTTAACATTGATAAAAGTTTGGTGCAGTGAAGAATTATTTTAGCTTTTGCGATTTTTACTGTCCGTTGATAGACCAGTTTGTCAGTCTGGGAAGAACTGTTTTATTTACTATATAAATATATATATAGTATGTACCTTTAAGCTAGCACTTTTGACACTGCTCTCATCAACACAGCATTAATGTACCCTGGCGCCAAAAAAACAAAAAATTATATATACTTATCTGGCACTAACAAGTCCAGAGTCCGAGCAACTTTCAGTCACATAGTTTTTATGATTTATTTGTTGCATTAGTGGACGACGCACAGTGGAGTTAAGGTGTAAAAAACGTTGCAAAAAGTTAAAAATGGAAATGCGATATTAAGGTGTAAAATGTGTTAAAATAATTGGTTAAGAACTGTTCAGAGTTTCTATTGAAATTATTTTGAATTTAAATTTGTAATTCTGTTCTGATCAAAGTTTTGTGTGTTTTCATATTGGTCGTCCCTCTTCACGATTTGAAAGCCCTAAAGGTAGTGTCAATATTAACAATTATATCTAGTGAAGTCTGTTTGTTGCGCCTCTCTAGGTGATTCTCAATGTTTAGTAGTCGTATTACAGGCCAATCTCTTTTAATCCCAACTGTAACTACTAAAAGACTGCACAAATACTTAATTTTAACGCCTAGTATGCAAATAAGCAAATGGCAAAATAATCAAAATAATTTAAGTTAGTCTGAATTTGTCACCTTACCATAGAAATAAGATACCAAAACTGTATTATATTCAAGAATCGACGAATAAATAAATTGAAAATTGAATTGAAAAATCATTTAAATTTAAGTTCCATTTTTCGACGTTGAACACACTGTGCGTCCTTTGTCCTTTGCCCACTTCAGGTGAGTCTGTACGCCCAAAAGTATGCAACGTTCCTCTCCATTCGCCTCTACTGAGTCCAGGTTCTGCTGCTGCTGCCAGTGCCATACGCTGTAATATATGGTCGTCTGGGTGCTTAAGCGAACGTTGAGCAAAACATTAACAATTTTTAATGCCATAAAAAAGGAAAAAAATAACACAAAAAGGCAAACTTAAACTACGGTATATACCCTACAGAGCGACTGCAGCCACTTAAGCAAACAAGCCTCAAAAGCCAATGCAGATGAGCGTCCTTTTATTTATACAGCGCAAATTAATTTACAAATGTGAGTTGATGTGAGTGTTTTTGTATTTGTAAGAGATACACATAAGGAAAAACATACCTATATAAATGAGTAAATACAGACATGTTCGCTTAACAGAAATTCAATTTAAATTCAAACCTACCTGTACTCGTAAGATGCAACCAACAACATAGGAAAATGAACCTATTTAAATATCATTCAGGGGAAAAGGTTTCCACTCTTAGCACTCAAATCACACAAAAGCCTGAAGAACATATCAAAGTTGATCTGAATTTATGGTATTCAATTTATTTTTAGAGAATATCGGTAAAAGAGTCCCCAATCCACAAGAGAAGTGAAATATATCCAAGAAAATAAAAATATATACAGCATGTAAAGAGCTATCTATACATATGTATAAATAGTCTTTGGTTTAATGGCAATTTCATTTAATTAGAATTATTGAATTAATATTTAATTTATCAAGAAATTGTTTCGATAGCAGCTATATATGAATATTAATATTATTACCTGCATATAAATACATCCTATAAAACATAATTCAGTTAAATTTATTGCTTAGTAATAACTTTTCAATTTGATATTTATACTTAGTGCTCAGGCTTTGCTTCCATTTCTTAAAAAATTCAATAAAAAAAATAAATTCCAACTAAATCTTTCCTTTAAGAGTTGCATTTGTATATTTTGGAGATATTCGAAATAATTTTTTTAAGAGCTTATTATAACTATGAATAAGACATTCACTTTATTGCCTAAAAAATTATATACTCGTACATAAAACCTTTATTAGAAATATTAAAAATATTGTCAGAAGTGGGATTCGAACCCACGCCTACAGAGTAGACTGCGACCTGAACGCAGCGCCTTAGACCACTCGGCCATCCTGACATCTGTCGCACAGTGGGCCAAAAAGCCTTTATATGCGAAAAAATAATTAATAGCATTAAGCATAAACCGTAAATTCTATTTTAATAAACACACCCAATAAAATATAAATATATTTAAAAATTTAGATATTTATTTATTTATCTCATTATTTATACACTCAAAATGTACAATAATGCAATTAACTTAATGTACGACTATTTCTTGTGTAATAGGGTTTTTTTTGCTAGTAACTCATTCTATAATAATTATGATAATAACTATGTAAAATGTGTATCATATGTAGTATATATATAGTACACAAAATGAAATTTCGATATTTTTTAAATGTTACCTAATTATCTCTTTTTAAAATAAAACGCATCGTTTTATAGTAGATTGCTAGATAAAGTTAACTAAAAATATGACTAAAATGTAATCAAAACTATTTGCACATCAAAGCAAATTATCCAATTCTTATAAGTTTAGGCATTTCTTTTTTTTTGGCCTGTTTTTCTTCTTTGTAATGATCCTAAGTCTTTCATTTGCTGTAGTTGAATTTTGACTTTGTAATTGATTTGTAAAGTTAATTTGTGTTTTCTTGTTTTAACTAAATGGTTCTAAAATGTATATTTTACAATATTTTGAAACGTTTAACATGCGTCTTGGTATATGCTTCTTAGTTCATATTTTGTTTGTTTTTTAGTCCCAGTGTATCAAGAAATTAAATAGTTTTATATTTGCATTTTGCATTTTAATTCAGAACATTGTTTTGTGTTTGCTACAATTCATATTACTTCAATAATATTTGCCATATAATAATTAACTTAGTTTTAAGAAGTACGCTATATATGCACGTATAATAAAATCTAATATTAATACATATATTAGATTTTCGAAATATATATACGCGTTTTTTGTGTGTGTGTATATGTATAGTATGTACATAATAATTAGGCAACCACTTAAGCTTAATTTATTGTGTTTTATAAAAATATGTATTATTTTATTGTTTGTTTAATAAGCAATGTTCAATTGCCTCAAAAATAATGTACTATAAAAACCGAGAAAAAAACACTGTACATTAATTTGTAACCTTTATATTCTTCATCATCATAATCATCAATGTTAAATCGTAATCAATTATCATCATCAACAGCATCATGATTACAAAGCACAGTAAACCAAACCAAGCTGCATATACATATATAAGAACTTGACACATAATTAATCTTTAAAATTATTACAAAATAGTGCATATAAAGCCACAAGCTCACTTTACAGGCAAAGCTGTTCATTTCTATTCGCTTCTTTCTTTTATAGATCTTTTAGTACTTAAACTAGTTTGGTTTTCATAATGCATATATTGTGTTCTGAGCTTTACTAAAACAATTGCTATATTTAGTACACAATTAGCTTCAATGCTGCTGCTACTTTTGCTGCTGCTGCTGTTGTTGCAATTACTGCTTAGGTTTTTAGTACATTGACTTTCATGAAGCGTACATGCGATTAATGTCATGCTGATATTTATCCTGTATGTCCTTGCGCTTCAATTTAAAAGCAGCCGTCACTAAGCCCATGTCGGGAGACCAGACCTCCTTGCATAGCGTTATGGCCGCAGGCACTTCGTGCTTTTGTAGTTTGCCTGAAAAGAAAACACATCACTTTAATTCTTAGATTATACTTTAAAGTTGGTAAACTTACATTTCCGCGCATGTTCGGCTATTTCCTTGAGTATGGCCTTCTCCATGATAGGCGATGAGCACAGCTCTTCAAAGGATTTGTTAAAAAGTCCATTACGTTCGGCCAACTCCTCAAGATGTTTCTGATTCGGCACGACCAGCGCGACAGTAAATTGTTTTGTTGGATCACCATAGACGCAAATGTTTTCAATCATACCGCATGTCTTCAACTCCGATTCAACCTTGCCCAGGGAGACATATTCACCAGCCTGCAGCTTGACCAAATCCTTTTTGCGGTCTGTTTAACAAAATTAAAGATTTAAAATAGGATCTGTATTTTTGGATTTTCAAATCTTACCAATTATCTTAAGTACACCATCGGTTTGCACTTCGCCAATGTCGCCAGTTTTGAACCAACGGCGTCCATCTTCCTCGAAAAAGTCCTCATTGGTTTTGCCGGGTAGCTTGTAATAACCCTGGGAAACGCATTCACCGCCGATGAGCACCTCGCCTTGTGGATACGGCTTGTTGGTTACACGATAGTTGCCCTCCTCCCAGTTTGATAGCCTTATGTCACAAACGGTCAAGGGTCCACCAGTGCGTCCATAACTCATGTCACGATCTACAAGGCAATAGATGGGCATTAAAGAAATATACAGAGTATTGAGAGTTACAAGTTCACTTACGATCCATCACAGTTGCGCCAGAGGTGGTCTCTGTAAGACCGTATCCTTGTATCAGATCCACGCAGAGGCACGTCTTGATTTGCTCGTGCGTATCGGCCGAAAGCGGCGCTCCACCGGACATAATAATGCGCACCTTGCCGCCCATCAATTTGGCCACCTTCTTGAAGACCAGTCTGCCAAAAGAGAGCACACAAATTAAATATCATATTTTACGTTCTGCAAATCCATTTCATACTTGTCAATCAATGGTGTCTGATAGCCGCGCTGTATCCACTTGACTTTGTACTGGTAGAGGAATTGGAAGAGGGCCTTTCTGAATGCCGAGCCCGAGTTGACCTTATCGTTGATGCCCTTGGAGATGCGATCAAGTATCAGCGGCACTGAAGTCATGCAAGTGGGCCTCAGCACAGAGGCATCACCTTTGCAGCCACGTTTAATCTTGCTGCTAGTGTCGATCAGTGTCAGCGGCGTTGAGTAACCAATAGAGACGCCAGTCATCAAACAAACACTTTCCGCCACCAGCTCGAAAACATGCGCCAATGGCAGAAAACCAATCAAAACATCTTCCGGGTAAATGCTAACCATGTCGCAGAAGCCCTTCATTGTTGCAATGCAATTCTTGTGAGACAATAAAACGCCTTTGGGTGTGCCCGTCGAGCCGGAAGTATACATGATGATGGCAATATCGTCGCCCTTTGGTGGTACGTTCTCTGTCGATAGAAAAAAGGTAGACAATGTTATAAAAGTTGAAGAATTTTAGAAAACTGCATTATATACACTATTTTTGGATAATCTTGTGAGAAATACAAATACTGCTACAGTTCTTACAAACAAAATTCTTTGAACTTAATAAATGCGATTAGTTTTTTATCGAGCTGTTGCGAATTTAACAAAAACCCAAGTCGTTTTGGAACTCGGGTGATTATTATTATTTTTAACATATTTTTCAGTATAAATTAAACAAATCGCTAAACATAAAAATAAAACAATTTTGAATATTTCCACCGAGTTAAACGTTCATTCTACATTGTTTCGAACGTCGCTTATTTACAGCAAACTAGCTTCTATAAAACATATATCTATCTAATATTTTGAAGTAAGCGAATGGAATTAACTGATTAAAGAAAGTTTGGACGAAAAGTCATAATCTTGTCATGCATTTTAAAGAACAGATATTAAAATTGTGAAAGCATAGTCTAGACTTTAGTAAACATACATCGTCAAAATCTATTTTAATAAGTATGAATAACTAATTAAAACCCTAATTATTTATATTGCCAACCATTCTTCTAATCAACATACCAAATTTACTGTCATTGCCAATTTTAACAACTTGAGCAAATGGCAGCACTTTGACGCCTTCCTTGAATCCAGTAGTGTCGGTCTTATTCAACTGATCCTCCATACAAATGATGGTAGTAACTTTGGGGCATTGACTTAGCAACGTTTTAAACTTGGGCAACAGATCGTGCGAGGTGATGACAGTGGTAACTTCCGTTTCGCTGATGCCTGCAAATTATTTATGTGCAATTAGTATTTAAATGATTATTTTATTTTGATTATACTTACAGTGGGCAACACCTTCATCTCCCAGCGTGGCATAGACAGTGACAATGGGCATAGACTGTTTGAAGCAACCATGGGCAGCAATCATCCACTCGGCACGTGTCTCGGCAAATATGACAATATTCTCGCGCGGTGCCTGGCCAAGTTCACGTAGACCACGTCCAAAGCTGGCAGCCATACGTTCCGCCTCGATGAAGTTCTTCCACTTGTAATCGCCCATGTTGTACTTTTTAAAGACACGTCCATTGGGTTGCAGTTCATCCTCCTCGCTGAGTATTTGGCGTGTGCCCAGGCAGCGTTTGGTCGAATGCGTCTTGGCCACATAATTGAATACCTTCTCCAAGGTATCAATATTCTCCTGCAGCATCTTGACATGCACATCGCGCGGTGGCTCGGTGGTACGATACGTCAGCTCGCTGTCCTCGGTCTTAATGACCTTTGCCTGTAAAATACAAAAACGTTAGCAACAATTTGAAACAGTTTCTAGGTTTAACCCAAAACGGAAAGCCATTTAAAAGAATTATACCAAAAATGTGAGCAGTGTTTTGGTTCGGATTTGGAAATTGGCATTGCTAACCCATTTGCTATTGTCTTGAAAACCATTTCAAAAAGAACTGGAATTTCAAAACTCTTTGAATGCACACCATAATTAAAAAAGTGTGTGTGTGTTCGCTGAGGTGTTATGCGTATGAGTGTGCTAGTATGTGGGGAAGGTTCCATGGATAACACAGACACCAAATATATTATATTTTTAGAGGTATATATAAATCAATTGTAAGTAATAAAACACATATGCAAATTAAAACCTCAATGTCATCCGGCGCGTACTTGGAGGACTCATCGACCAACAATTTCTTGTTTATGGGCATGGCCTGCGAGGTGGTAGGAGGGTTAAAATACCAATTAGCAATATATATATATGTATCTATATATAAGAATTGTGCACTTTATATACCATATAAAATGGGGTATAATAGTGTTGTGTATATAGGTTGAAAAAAACATTTTAATTTGAATCTAATTCTGGTTTTTGTTTAAAACTCAATTTGATTTTTTCAAAAAATATTGAAATTGAAGAATCAATTTATTAAATATGTGAAATGACCAGATCGAAATTTCGTCTAGAAATTGATTTAGTTTTTAAACAAGTTATATGAGTTGAAAATCTAGAATAAATACAACATTTTTATTTAAGAAAACTTCCAGCTTTATATAAACTGCTCTTTCTTAGACTTTTAACTTTAAAAAACACTTAAGTGATACTTTCAATGTATACTTTGGTAATATCTTTTCTTAATAAAGTCATATACACTTTTAAGTATACAATCTTCCTAAAAGTCCAATACTCCCTCCTCACATTTGCTCAAAAGTTTATATTTTTATAATAGGTCGCACTTTTTTTTCACTTTGTTTATAATTTAACAACAGGTTATTTGAATCCTTATCATGGATTAGATATGTAGTCGATAACGAACATTAGATATGCACTGGGGTGTTATTTATTTTTTTGTATTTTGGTGACAACTGTTATCAATAATGAATTTTGTGTTTTATTTTAACAGAAATTGGCATGCAATGAGTCATTTTACAGTAATCGAACCATAAAATATATTCAAAAATATATAAATTATTTTTAAATTAAAAGATAATAAATGAACTCATTTCTAAATTAAATATGGTATTGCTTTAATAATTTAAAATTTCAATATCAATTAATCGGCAATACAATCAAGATTGTTCGACAATGAATTTAGAAACTAGAGAAATATTTTCGGATTTTACAAAATTTGTGATTCAAGTTTTATAAAACTATAGCTTAGCTTAAAGAACACATGATGAAACTTAGGATTGTGAAATCTTGAAAAACAAAAATAAAATTCATCCTAAAACTCATTTTTCGATTGATTAACAGATATAGTTATCGAGAATTTTATAAAATTTGGTTACATTTTTTTTTCTTTTAGATATCGACGCTATATTATGTATTGCTAATGTTTTTCAATAATTTTTTTGGAACTGAAATTTCACAAATAATATTTAGTCTTTGTGGAAGAGATTTAACTAAATTAGCTTGTTTGTTCATACCGATCAAGAATGCTTATAGTTTAAGAGAACATTCAATCGATAACAAAATTGTGCGTATCGAGACCTTCTATCACTAAATACAGGGTATGAAAAGAGATAATATAAAACACGCGATAATTTAAAAGTAGTTAAACTCTGGGATAAACCAAGTCAAATTAAGATAAAAAAAAAAAATACAAAAAGTTAGACAGAAACAACAAAGTTAAAAGTCTGAATATGAGGCCATTGCGTGATAAAGCAAAAATGATATGCTAAAGCTGTGCAATTTGTTAAAAAAGTAATAATAATATAACCAAGTACATAGTTATATAGTGTATACAAATATATATATTATATATATTGGCATACAATGCATTCATGCATTCAGTAACTAATGTATCCTGTTTGTATACGCTTATAATGATCCTTTTGCATTGAACTTACCCTAACACGACGCGAATCCTGTCGACGTTTCCATGGCGCTTGGAATACCAAATAAACCGGCAACGTTATTATATCATAGACAAATGCAATTGCCTTGATGGCGCCCAGTGCACTTTGCACCCAAAAGCTGTCCATTCTGCAACAGGTGCAAAAACAGAAATAAATAAATTAATTTCTTTTTGTAATTAATTGCAGTTTGTAGAAACTTGTTGCACAATGTTAAGTTGAATTGAAAAATAAATATATATAAATATTACTTTCTAAGTTAGAACCGAGTAGTCCGTTTGATAGTTCTAATGCCGTCGCAAGCCGAAACCAAACTGATTGCAGTTGGCAAATCTTTCGTGCCCATAATAACAAACTGGAAAAAGGGTTACGCCTTCGTCTCACTTGGCTGCTTAGACCCTCTGCCTCTCGAAAGGCGATAACATTTTAAAAGCATTTGTTTTTATCAGCTACGTCAGCGTCATATAGATTGCAAACACACACACACTCTCGGAACACTACCTCACATAGCCCGTAAATGATTTCGATTCCGTTACTAATTGAAACTGTAGTCTAAAATTTTGCTTTTAACTTGAAATTTTTGTTATGGCCTATATATGTAAGGTCCAAGGGTGTGGACTATATGTTTGTAATTTTTTTTATTTCTATTTTTATTTTTTTTAAATGTGTCATATAAAGCAAATCATTTGTGAGAGCCACACAAGTGATTTATGATACGGAAATAACTGTATCAACGACACGTTTCTAAGTAAATCCAACTGATTAAAATAAATGACGAAATACAATCTGGAATTTATTTTTAAGTCGCCGATATAAGCGTGTTATGTCTATTGAGATTAATATGATCTTTGTATGCAAAAGTATATTTGATGGATTATATTTTTGTCTTAGACCCTGTATATACTACGTAGATCTATAGGTTGTATATATTGTAGGTACATGAACAATTTAAGGTCTTTGTGAAAGAGACACTTTACAATCTACAATCTGAAAAACTCTGTTAACTAAAACAGATTAGATTTTCTAAATTTACAAGGCATTTTTAAAGTGAAATTTCGTTTCGTGTTCTTATTCTCACGATTTATTTTTTCAGAATCATTCCCAGAATTCTTTTTTCTGGTTCTAGTCTAGGTGTTAAGGTTGATTTATTAAGTAGTTTAATTTATACAATTTTTTTCCTTAATTACATTAAACATAAATAATTTATCTTAAATCAACGACACGTTTCTAAGTAAATCCAACTGATTGAAAAAAATGACGGAATACAATCTGGAATATATTTTTAAATCGCCGATATAAGTGTGTTATGTCTATTGAGATTAATAAGATCTATGTATGGTATATTTTATAGAATATATTTTAGTCCAAGACCCTGTATATACTACGGTTTTCTACGGGTAGATCTATAGGTAGTTTATAATGTAGATACATGAACAATTTAAGGTCTTTGTGAAAAACCTACGCACAGTCTGTAACCCAATTTCTGCACTCCTACTGAAAAACTCTTTTAACTAAAACAGATTAGATTTTCTAAGGCTGTTTTAAAGTGAAATTGCGTTTCGTGTTCTTATTCTCACGATCTATTTTTTTAGAATCAATCCCAGAATTCTTTCTCTTGTTCTAGTCTAGGTGTTAAGGTTGATTTATTAGGTAGTTTAATTTATACAACTTTTTTCTTTAATTACTTCAAATGTATGTTAAGCATAAATAATTATCTTAAACCATCGTAAAGATTTAAACAAAAAAATAATTTTACTTCTGCGATTGCCAAATTGTTATCGTTTCACATAACTTATGAAATCTTTAAATTTCGCGAAACTTATTAATAGATCTTTATTTTTTCATATATCTACCTACTTAATCCGCACCTGAACTGTCAACAAACTGAAGGTCACTTTAAAGCTCATGCTTCAAAGACACTTATCTGATAGACCCACAACATCCGACCTACACCTGATGCCAATTAACGGCACGTTCAGTGCAGATAGTGAACGGAAAACTGTAGCTTAGAGTGATGTTGTGTGTGCATATATGGCGCATAGCTAATCAGCTAATCAGCATCCAAGTGAACTTAATTATCAACCTTTGCACCGGGGAAATGTTATCAAAAAAATGCGAAATGAAATAAAATAATTAAAGTTTTTAGGCTCAAGTTCCTCTCTAAAGTTATAATTCAATAACAATATTCAAAGGCAAATATTAAAACATTATATTTAATTATATGATAGCGCAAAACTGTCGATTCCATTATCAAAAGAATCAAAGTTGTGTTCATGTTCGTCTATCGATAGTTTTTAATCGTACAAAATGTGGTTTCTAGGAAATATATAACTGCATTGAGATTTCTCTGGAATTATACAAATTTTCAAGAAAACTCACATTATAAGCTTATTAATATAAGAAAATCAGAAAAAAATTAATATCTTCAACATCACGTAGCTATTATGGTTTTCTACAAAAATATTTAATATCAAACAATCAGTTGACGTTTCTATATAGTAGTCCGATTAGTTTATTTATAGGATAACCAAATTTCGAAATGGCAACTTTTATTAAGATATCTCTAAGAAAAACAAGAAAAAAAGGCTATCTTCGACATACCGAATGTCCTAGCTTAGGTCTTCTAAAAAAATTATAATATTCGATCTATCGTTCCTATGGCGGCTGTGTGATATAGTGGTCCGATTTTAATTAAATATCGATATGGTCAGTTTGGTTTTATTATCATAATTATCAAAAAAGTTTTTCATGGAAGAATCCATTTTTCACAAGATTGTTCCTATAGCAACTATATCATATAGTGTTCCGATTTTATCCAAATTTGATCAGATTGTACAAATCGTAAATATACATCGATATGCCGAGTTTGGTTTTGATATCGTGAAAAGCAAAAAGTTCTTCATATAAGCACTTTTCATAAAAATGAAGTGTCTTCGATTGTTTCTATGGCAGCTATATGATATAGTGGTCCCAACGACATATGGTGAGACAGACAGACGTACATGGATATATGGACACAGCTCTTCGTCCTGATCAAGAGTATATATACTTTATGGGGCCGGAGACGTCTCCTTCTATGCATTTAACATTTCGAGACAAAATTATAATACCCTCTTGCAAGGATATAATAAAGATTTTTATGAAAATTAGGTGTCCCCGATCAAATGGCAGCTATACCATGTAGTGGCTGATTTTGACAAACATTTGTGCCAAATTTCATCTAAGTAGCTCAAAAACAAAACCAAAAATGTTGCATAGAAACAGACGAACATGGCTCATATCGGCTCAACTCTTAGTCCTAATCAGGAGTATATAAGCTTTATGGGGTCGCAGACTTCTCCTTCAATGTGTTACACACATCGTGACAAACTTAAACAAGAATATAGTTTTATAAGCACAAACAAGTCGTCAGAATCTTTAAAATACAATATGCATTGTGATAGAATCAGACTGGAATGTCTGAGTTCGAGTTTTCTTCACACTGACTGCAAGCAGTATATGAACATTACTACGAACATAATCAGTGCAAAAATACTTTAAGAGCATACTATATAAAAAAAAAACGCTTGATAAGGCAAACAACTTCCTTGATAAGCAAAATCAAAGCGACGTCACGTCCCTGAACTTGGCATGTATAAAAGAGCACTATGCCATTTTGTGGAGTGCCCTCTCCTCTCTCCTCTCTACTTGATTATCCTATCAGCTATTCGAGGCTATTGAAAACTTGGGGTTCTCTACGTAGAATATGGGCGTTGAACTGGCACAGATTTCAGATTGTTGGTCTTTTGGCGCTGACTGATTAGGTACTCATTAAAATTGCATCAATTGATAGTAGAAAATCTGTTTAGGAAATTATACTTAATGTAAAGAGTATTTTTAAGTGAATGAAAGTGATTCACGAGGCATTTTATCGTATCTAGTAGCTATGAATAACAATTCCAGGTGTCTGTATCTTAAACCAATATTATCGTATCTTATAACTTTGAATGAAAATGCCAAGTGTCTATATCTTAAAATTATTATGAATGACAAATTTCTGGGTTTTTTTGTCACGTGAGCAATATATTTTTTGCTGCATATCTCCATTTTAGATAAGCACCTTCCAAACGCATTAGGTAATTAATTTATAATCTTATCAAACTTACATTCCAGTTTCAGAGTACTTTCATTTCAAATCGTTTTTTATTTCTGTATTCTTCTTTAAGTTTTAATAGTTATTGTGTATCTGTGGCTTAAGGAAACAAAAACTGAATCGATTTTCGAAATTAAGAACAGCTTACAATTTTAATTCTAAATTAGGTAAATTTTATTTTATAATTAAAACATTCTTTAATACATGTATTTTTAAGCCAATCAAAAGTGTTCAAGCATGTAGAATTGATTTATAAATTACTAGCTCATTCCGGCGTGCCTTGCAACTTCCCGCTTCCGTTCCCAAAAAAATAAAATATAAAAAAAAGACTAATTATATTCTACAATGTCACTATTATTGTAGCCTACTGCGCCAACTGAAGTGCTTCAGCTAAGATTCTCATATGTAATATTCAATGCATTTTCCCAATTTATTTACAAAAAAAAAAAAAAAAAAAATCTCCAGAGTGCCAACCAACTATATAATAGAAAAGTATTGCTACAAATTCCAGGTTTCTAGCTTATATCGTTTTAAAAATAAAACATATTTTTCTTTGTTTTCTAGAAAACCGTGAATAGCTAGTTTTTTGGCTGTCTTCGGCCTAATTTTTTCATATCTACATCAGATATTATTTGATCTTAAAGCACATTTCGCATTTCAATAGATAATTGTATCTCCTTTCTAACGGTATGCCGTTTATGCGGATCGAATACGAATTAAAGCCATTATAAATCCTCAAAATTAAAAAATGTGAACATTTTTTGCATTTTTGAAAAATTGCTGAATTTCAATTGCTCTTTTAAAAATTTAAAAAAATCGTTTAAATACTTTTTAAGATTTATTATGTTAGATAATTCTTTTACGAATATTTTAAGTATAAATTTGTCCAAATTGGTCAGTAAATGTGATAGTTATTCAGCAATTAGTAAAAACACCCAAGATAAAATTCACCTTGTTCATCACTTTTCCACGTTGCTTTAAGATCAAATAAGATCTGATGTAGATATGAACAAATAAAACGAAAAACTGCCAAAAAAACTAGCTATTCGCAGTTTTCTAGAAAAACATTCTTTGAAAAAAAAAATGGTTTAGATTTTTGAAATCAGCGCTCGAAAATACATGAAGTATAGTCTATGAGAGCCCAGCTCCTTTTTTACTGTAAACTAGTGTTATGTGTTAAATTTTTTAACAACTAATTAAAGTTGTATATAATTCTCAAATTTTTAATCAATAATTCTGGTAATTTAGAGCTGCAATCTATGGGTTGACTGAGCTTCGAACTCATGTGTCATTATAATTACTATCATTATAATTACTATCCCTAGACTATCACCTAACCCTTCTTATTTATAAAGTGCCTTGGAAATAAACCTATTTAAGCTTTCTTTCTTAACATTTTTCGATTTTTTAAACTTAAACTAAAAAAATAATTTTATGTTATATTTTAAACACTTAAAAATTCTCACAATTCTTACGCTGCAGAAATCTCCCATCACCAAAAAGCATACACAAATAAAAGTTAAGTGAAAACGCATAATTAGCACATGGCGCATTTATAAGAAAGATAAACACAAATACTACATTTAGTTGAATGAAGAAATGTCTACTTACTGCGCATCATCTTCGATGAACATCTTGGACGTGAGTTTTACAGTGACAACTGGCTAAAACGGAGCGAGACAGGCAAAGGAAACTATTCCCCACTCTCTCTCTCTCTATCTAAGCCAAAAACAAAATACACACACACACGTACACTGAGTGTGATAAATGTTATTAAGCTCTGACTCGTGAGTTCTCTCTCAATCGAATGTCCTTGCGAGTTCTAGCCACTCCAAAATGGTTCAGTTGCGTATGCGTAATGCGTTCTCTAGTTTGTTAGCTAAAAACGGGAAGACAAACAAATGGATGCAACATTTAAGCGATGATGTCATTCTCCATACTGCAGTTGTTTCTTAGATGTTTCATTTACCTACAAATCAAATGAGAAAAGAAAAAACAAATACGCATTTATGTAGTGACAATGAGAATAGACGACAAATATGGTATAAAATAAAAATATAATGTATAACAAATAAATAAAAATAATAAAAATAAATGAAACTGCAAATGCAACTGTCATCAATGTCAATGGTAAAAGCTTATATTGACAAATATCGACATTGATAACATGTACTTATTTGATAATGTATTAAAATGTAAAAATTGTTTAAATGATTGATATTATGTAATATGATTGTAGAAGAAAATGGGGAAAGAAACGGCTCTTTTCTAAATTAATTTATATGGCAGCTATAAGATATGGTTGTTCGATTCTGATTAAATTAAATCAGATTATATAGACTCTAGATTCAAGAGTATAATCGCACTTCAATAAATTTAGTTGAGACATCTCTAAAAACATACAAAATAGCAACATTTTTATGTTACATTATTGGGGTATTCACTTGATTATTATTGGGGTATTCACTTGGCTATTATTGGGGTGTTCACTTGATCCTTGCAGCGTTGCAACATTGCACATTTGCACTGAAAAATTATTTGCAACATTGCCTAACTCAGACTCCTGAGTACGAAACTCTTGGAAAGGTTCAAAAACATAAGAATAAATTTTGATGACAATCGATATATAGTATATTTTGGAATACTTTAGTGCTAAAGTAGTTACGTAAAAAAAGAAAGACAAAATAGGTTTTGGTTAATAAAGCAACAAGGGTTTTTGTTGAAATTAAAATTGAATGAAAAGCGAATGGAAAATGATCTAAAATTGAAACGACAGGAGCAGAAAAAATTGATTTTTTAAGACTCAAACTTGAGCTTAAATATAATACACAAATATTGAAATACATATGAAATTGTTTTAATTTAATTGTGGTCATAAATAAGCCGGCGAAACAACACAATTCCTCTGGATAGTTGTCAACGTGAAAACCTCATCATTATTTACCAAATTAACAAAAAGTTTCTTTGACACGCGCAGCATTTGATTAACATGTCTGTTAAATTTCTGTTAATGTTAAAAATATGAAATATGCAATTATTGAAATAAAGAATGCTACACACCTTTAATTTCATAAATATCATGAATAACTAGCTTTATTTTTAAATCAAAAAGCTTATCCTTAACGCTTTTAATTGGCATCTTTCAAATTTTATGCAGCACAAGCCCATTCAATGGCAACAATTATACAAATTAAAATGTCAAAAATGTAAATGATATGGCAAACTTCCAAGGGTCAAGTAAATATCCAAATTATATTTTCGAAAAAATTTGACCTATGGAGCCTATACACATATATAGTGGCCTGATTTTGATAAAAATTATCGTCAGTTTTAGCCTAATTTCGATTTTAAAAAATAAAAAAAGATCCGACCTGGCTGATTCTGACAATTGTACCACATGCAAAAAGCCAAATTTCATCAGCATAGCTTAATAACTGAGACACAAGATTGCATAAAATCAGACAGACGAACATAGCTATATCAACTCAGCTCGTTGTCCTGATCAAGAATATATATACTTTATGGGAGGTGACTCCTTCTAGGCTTTACACATTTCGTGGCAATCTTTGCTAGGGTATTAAAAGTAAAATGTTTGTGGAAAATATGTTCAAATATTCCTTGAAGTATATAATTTGAAAACATAATCTAGTGATCACAAAGAATATAAAAGTATATGTGAAAATGTGAAAAAAAAATTGAAAAGAGTCAATCAATAAGAAAAATGTTTTAATACATTGCTGATAATTAATTTTCAACACACGACACAGTGAAAACTTATATACATATTATAAAACCTGGAAAATAATAAAGGAAAATAACAATATTATTCTATTGCCAATTATTGTCCAAAATCTTTTTATCAAATCAATTTTAAACACTAGACTCCATAGAAAAGTGAACGGAGAAAATGAATTAACACAATTGAAGGAAAAAAGAATAAATAAATAAAGAATGTATATATATATGTTTCCAAGAAGTTAATTATAACATCCAATGACTACATCTTAAGTATATTAAAATGTTGAGTATATTTATTATATATAACGACCAAGAAATATAAATGGTACATATGAAAGTGTAAAAGAAGAAAAATAAAATGGAAATACATAAATAAGTTGGCGGTTTAAAGAGGTTTTTTATGGAAATGATTGTTCAAGCATTACGCTTATTAAATTCCTAAATATTCAACAGTAGACTACGTAATCAAATGACCATGGAGGATTTACATATATGTAATTATAAATAAATCAATGCTCAATAACAAAAAGGTGATAAATATCGCAAAACATGAATAGAAATTGTCAACATATTTCAGTTGAACTTTGAAACTATTCGAATGCCAGAATGATTTCGTTTTCCATTCAACAAATATTCTAAACGTATTTGCTAAAAATAAAATAAACCAAAATACAAATTCCAAATAGACTAAGACCTAAAGAAAATACTTCAACTTTGTGCTTGCTCATAAATATTTAAATAAATCGAAAGCAAAAACGAAAACAAGTTCTTTGGTTTAAGTTTGGCTCTCCTGATGTTTAGCCAAAAACTGATAATAAGAATAATAATAAAAAACAAAATAACACAATAATACAGAAGAGAGAGAAAATACATTGACAAATACAGCTCATTTAAATATATGTGTCTACTTATAGATAGCACACAAATTAATTTTAGACAAATAAACAACGTATTGCATAATGTGCAAAAAATGCCTCAACGAAAATAAAGATGGGATCGTATAAGAAAAATACACATGTAAATAAATGTGATTTCTGCCTCTCTCTCTTTTTGTTCTCTAAGTAAAAAAACAATTAATTGGCATAGGTCGCGTCTCATCAGTTTATTATAAAACACAAATACACAGAAACTTTTAAAGGGCCAAAAAAATTAATCTAAACAATTTTCGATGTCTGTCAAAAGTGAACAAAGTTCACAGAACTGCAGCAACATTTAATTTAATAAAAAGTCACAAATTCTGCATAATATACTGATTCGATATAAACACAATGCAAAAAGTGTGCAAAGTTCAAAATTATGCAACAATCAAATTGAATCGTAAAAGATTAACTAAAGACTATAAAAAAATTTAATTTCTCGTCATTTTTGCATTTTCTTGTTTATAAGCTAAAAAAAAATATTATGCGCAGCGGTCATTGAACCAGCTCCACCGTTAAAATACACTCAAAACAATAAATATATAATTATAAAAGCGTTATTATTTTTTCCATTTTGTTAAAAACGTGTTTTCTTTATAAAGCGAAAGAACACCAAAATGCAACAGTTACTTCAAAATTCTTTTCAACTTTTATTAAAACGGAAACAGAAAGTCCGAAATTTAAATAACTCACGTATTGTTTAATGCAAGTATCAAATATTATATTAAAAGAAAGAATTCCAAGCATTTCTGACTGTATTTAGTCAATAATAATGTGCAAGTTTTCATTATATTTATATTTCAATAAAAAATAAAATAAGCTAGTTTTAAAATATGACAGATGTCAAATAAATGTTTATTTATTAAAATACCTGAATAATAAGTTTCAAAATTATCACTCAACTTTAAACAAATGCAAATTAGTAGGAAATGTTTTGGCAAAAGAAAGCAAAATGAAGTAGTTTAATAACTTTAAATATAATGAATGCAATACAGTCTCTAATAAATCTATGATCTATTCTCACTAACAAATACTTTATATTCCGCATCAATTTTTAAAAGGATCAAAAATAGAAACAAGCCTAATTATCACGCATAAATCTTATAATAATAAACAAAGAAAATAGATATTTAATAATACCATTCAACTAAATACTCAACAAACTATCTCTTTTACATTCCCCAATTGAATTTCAAATACAGTTAAGTAAACATTTTGCAACCACTGTGCACAATTTAACCAAGCGAAAGTTGTTTTCACAATTTGCAAATAGTATTTAGTTTCTATTAATTATAATGACAATTGCAATATCCAAATGTTTTGTAGTTGGCCTGCAAGTCACAGATAATTTGACATAGTTTTAGATAATTTTTTTGTTGAACTTTGAGACGAATAAAATAGACGTCGTTGCCGACATGTGCGACAATCGCGACCCTGATCAAAGTTAAACTACAATAGAGACAACAACTAAAATGGAACCATAAGGAACCAAAGGTTCTCTGCAACAACAACAACAACAACACCAAACATTTGCAGCTGTCGTGAACAGCTTTATAAGCACATGTCGTCTGGATTAAGACAATCAGGAAATGTGGCACGTATCGCTCGCTTGATTACTGGCAACTTATGAGAACGACTAAAACTACGAGAATATTTTCGTGTACTTTGTACCCACTTTGTACCCACCTTTCCCAGGCCAGCAAAAACACAAAATACAATACAAATAAGTGAAAAAGTGTTTTTACTAAAAAAAAAAAGATATAAGAAACTAAAAGAAAAACTGACACAGCTGTGTGAATATTCAAATATATCACAATCTCAACTTAAATCATCATTTAAAAATTAAAATAGTTACAATCATAACACTAGTTTACAAAGTTTTTTTTGAATCGAGAGAGCTGGGCTCTAATAGAAGTATTTTTGGGCGCTGATTTAAAAAATGCAAACAATTTTTTTTTATTCAAAGAAAGGTTTTCTAGACAACCGCGAATTTTTGGCTGTTCTTGGACTAATTTATTCATATCTACATCAGATATTATTTGATCTTAAACCACATTTCGCATTTCAATAGATAATTGTATCTGCTTTCTAACGGTATGCCGTTTATGCGGATCGAATGCGAATTGAAGCCACTATAAATCCTCAAAGTTGAAAAATGTGAACTCTTTTTTGCATTTTTGAAAAAATGCTGAATTTCAATTGCTCTATTAAAAATTTAAGAAATTCATTTAAATACTTTTTAAGATTTAATATGTAAGATAATACTTTTATGAATATTTTAAGTAGAAATGTCTAACATTATTTAGAATCAAATAAGATCTGATGTAGATTTGAACAAATAAGTCGAAAGACTGCCAAAAAAACTAGCTATTCGCGGATTTCTAGGATACCATTCTTTGGAAAAAAAAAGGTTTGCATTTTTAAAATCATCGCTCGAAAATACATCAAGAATTGTCCATGAGAGCCCAGCTCCTTTTTTGCTGTAAACTAGTGTAATTAATGCTATATTATGTTAAGAAATTTATAATCTTAATTTTCAATAAACAAGGCACTTAATATTGTACTTTCAAATACATATATGTATATTTTCATATATGAGCATCAATTTTGCCTTATTTTAAACAATATAAACAATTTAATAGGAATTTAATGAAATATCTATATTTCTATATATTAGCATCATTTTGTTTAATTCAAAGTACACCATTAAATTGCCTGCTGCTCATCATATTTTTAAAAATTCCACTTAATTTATAATCAACATTCGTGTATTAATCGAAATTCAGATAATTGTTTTGTTGCACGCATTTTTTGATTCAATTTTAAGCGTTATAGTAATTGTATTTTAATTGACATTTTCAGCAGATAATCAAGATAAGGCTAGTTAGTTGTGTTTCCATTTCAAAGTTCAACAATTATTATAAACAACTTTTAATTCTCACTCAATTGGATGTAGCTTATAAATTAGAAAGAAAAAATATAAAAATTGTATGTTAGGTGAAATTATTTTAATTGCTTCGAATTAATGCAATTGTAAGCCCTAGGTTTAATTATAGGCACTGCATATGCGATCATTATAAATGTATTTATAAAGATTGTGATAGTGTACTGATAACCTTTAAATATTAAGCCACGCCTTAAGCCACCTCCATAAAAGTGCATTACAGTCATTCACAAAATACACGTATTCAATTCTGATTACAAATACTTGAAGTCCATTTTTAGCTATATGCTTGACTAGTGGCATTTGCCTTTTTGCATGCACTGTATAGAAATATAAATCATTGAACAAAACGTGCACTCGACGTTATGCTTGACTAACTGGAAATGTAACTGAGAGGACTGAGGCCCCAATAACCTCGAACTTGAAATTGCATTTGTGCATGTTAACATGGCATTTTGAGTTTTTGAATTTGATTTCACTGACATCAGCCAAATATAATTTTTCAAAAACTCGACAGTCTCCAAGAATTCTTTTTCCGATTGTCACGCAAATCAATTTTCATAGTTTACAAAGTCCAAGTGCGGTTCAAAGTCTCAAGTAATCGAGCTTGAAATTGTAGAACAACAATATCGCATAAAAAAATTTAGATATATTTATTATTATCTGAACATTTCTTTAGTATGAAACGTATGTCAGCAATGTCGTACAATTTAAACCATGTATAATAAAGAAAATCTAAAAAATTATATAAAGACTGTTGAGACCACTTATGAAATTTAAATAATTTAATAAGTATTTTCAGAGATTAAAAAAATATTTTCCAAACAAGTAAAGATGATATACACATAAAAATCAAGCAGTGCACAAAAAAAATAAAATTCAAGCAGGGCATACAGACGGAAATGACTCGATTCGACTATTGATATTGATACTGATCAAGAAGAAATATATAGCTGATGGCTCCTTATGCATGTATGGGTATGGGGTTTAAAAACCATTCAAGACAGAGCTATCTTGTTTATATTACCTACATATAATAATATATTATTAAAAATTTGACTTCTTCTAGCTTTTTTCACATTTAGGCGTACGACTGTCACGTAACGCCACAATGTAAATGCCCATATTTCATTAAATCATTCTTTACGAAGCACAAAAACATGATTAACCAAAATTAAATAAAATTTAAAAGCTACACAACATAAGTTAGTACACTTCTTAGAACTTTGTGATTCATTATACCCTCTACTCATTATAAATATAATTATATATATAATTTATGTTTAAAAGATATAATAGCTATAAAAATTGAAGCGGTTCAGAACATTTCCATCAAGTAATTAAGTTAATCGATCTGCACGAATTTTAAATTTGATAAAAGTTTTCTAACTGACCTTATTTTAAATTGTGTTTAACTTTTTAAGAAAAATTAAAGCAACTGAATAATAATCTATTTAAATTATAATTGTATGTCACTGACCCCATTTCTCTTCATATACGCACTAGAGTTTATTTTCTTTTATAAATATCAAGTCATATATCTATTGCCACCTTGTTGACAGAACAAATGTCAATGTCATCAACAGCTGTTGTACAGTTACTTGAACTTTGACACCCGTTAAACTACCCACAAAGGCGCTCAAAATAAAGTCATCTCATAACGGTGACACGCGCATTGCCTTGACACTGACGGGGTGTGCAGGGCGGGTGTGCGACGCGACGTGCAATGTTTTCTCCACGTGCAGCTATAGTAAGTATACACACATATACAATCATGTGCAATAAAATTATATGCGCGTTTGTTTGATTTCCATATGACCCACGAGCAAAAAGCATTCGACGATCGAGCAAACGGGAGCGAATGTTCTTTGTCATTGTCTCTATCCCCCCTCTCTCTCTCATTTTTTGTCTCGCTCACTCCGTCTTGCTTTTCGTTCTCGCTAATGGGGTAACAAAATCATCGTATGACTGTGTCAAAGTCCAAAATAAAAATAATTTTCTGTGGTTGTTATTGTTTTTTTTTTTTTTTAGCAGGTTTAGCGCACATCAAATGAGAAAAATGCTCGGTAAGATTGAAATAAAAAAACAACAACAATAAAATGCTACGGCAATTTGCACGAAGCGTTGAATATTTCATTAAATGAAATGAAATGAGAAGGAGAAAGAGAAAGAGTAACAAACATGCAAAACAAACAAACGAATGATTGTGTGGGTGAATTTAAATAAATTTGATTATTGGCAAGTGCAACCGAGAGGCCAAGTGAGAAGCAACAGAATTACTAAAATTATTTTTATGGCACCGACGATTTAATGCCCTTCTAGCTGAGATGCTAATAAGATTGCCGCCATGATAATCGCCATCTTTATACGATTGATCGCTATAGTGATCTAATTTGGCGGGCATATTTTTGAAAACCCTTAAAAGTGTAATCCACCATTTTTATATAGAAAAAAAACACTACTCGGATTAATCAAAAAACTTATTTTTTCTTGAGTATAAAACTCTTCATTCATTGCGACCCACAATTTGTGACAATTTTATACAACTTAATGCAAGGGTATAAAATACTCTCGTTAACACACAAACGAAGACAAGTAGAAAGAAGACAACGAGAGATTTTCGCTCTTTTGCACTCGCTCATTTCGCCCACGTCTTGCACTGTTTGCTTGGAGATGCGTGTGTTTGTGTGTGTGTGTGAAAGTAAAGACGCGCTGACGTCGACGTTCCGGTTAAATTTTAAATATATAAATGACCTAGACAAGCATATGTATGTATGTATGTCGTTATCTTTAGAGTGACCATAGCATACAATTTCATTCCCACGTAAAGCACGTGCAATGCAAAGTGAAAATTTTTCACAAAATAAAAAAAACAAACATTGGCAATGATCATGATCATGGCCAGCACGTCGCAAAAAGGCCGGTTTAATGTTTTATAAAAAATTACAATATGGAGTTGATACCTCGTTGGCAAAACCGGTTAGAAAATCTTTTGACAGACATTTCAACGTCGTGACTAAAGCAAACAATGTTTGTTCCTCTCTCTCTCTCTCTCTGTCTATCTGTGTGTAGGTGTGTTTGATTGTTTATCAGTGTGCGGTCTAACGAAACATATAAACGTGTTTAATTTTGCACGCCAAACTTAGAACTTACTCGTGGTTTAGAAATGCATATTGACTTGTGTAAGTATGTACAGAGGCTCCCACCTTATTTTATGTAGAAAAAATTATTAACTTTGAGAAACTTTTTTAGTACTTCGGGAGCCTGAAAGTCTTAGTCATGTTACGCGGATAATTTTCTTTTGAGCCATATTTCTTGGGCAGCTCATCCCTAATCGATATAACCACTTTTGGATCAAATTTTTACAGGTTTTGCCTAACCTTTTGGACTTAATGTAACTTAATCCGGGCAGTGAATTTACCACCATTTACTTAAAAACGCGACTGCATAAAATAAGCTATGATATTTTATTTGGTATTTTTTTGCTGTTAGTTGATTTTTAGGAAGACCACATATTATATTAATTTATTTAGAATATAAAACTAACAATTCGGAATACTGCATTTATATTATTTCGATATCTCTTATGGTTTGCAAGGTATAGCCTCTTAAAGCAAGGTATACCCTTTCAAAATTGATCATTTTATCTGCACGAAATAAAGTGGGAGCCACTGTAAATACATATGTCCGTACATAAGGATTTTTTATATAAAAAATTCAATAACTCACTAATTGTTTTTATGACAGATTTTGATTTTTTGATCCAACCAAGTCGGCTTTTAAAAGTCAATCAAACTAAGAATTAATAGCTTTGGATCAAATGTCTTGAATAAAATTATGATAACATGTTCAAACTTCTAAATATAATTATCTGCCAACTATAAGATAATATCTGATAATTCTAGCTAACCATACTTAGTGCAGTCTGAGATGCCTCTTTCTTGGCGTTACATACTGCCAGAAAAAATTAAACTACAATTCGTAAGGGTATTTATTTGATAGTCAAAAGCGCAATACATTGACAGCTGTCAGTGTGCGAGGCTGTTGCATGCATACAAACAAAGCACATACATACATAAGTAACGGTTAAATGCAAGCTGTTGAAACTTTGGCACATATGTAAATCTACATACATACTCGTATGTATGTGCAAAAATATGGGGTGACAGCCTATTACAAAATGTAATTGCAGCCAGAGCCAAGAAAAACACCAAAAAATTGCAAACCGTCTGTAAATAGAGAAAAAGCAAAAGACTGGAAAGGGAAACAGGGCAAACAAAAATACACGCAATACATATATATATACATATAAATCGCGTGACTATTTTCGATGGGCACTAAGAGTAACAGCAACAACAACCACAATTTAAATAGAAAAACGCCAGACAAAACGTCACTGGGAAGGGCGGCAGTACTATGAGGTGAGGTTTTTGGTGGCAGCAACATGTCGTGGCACGTTTTTCTTTCCTCTTCGGCGGCATTTGGTTATACCAGCTTAAAATCGTACGAGTTTCAGGGGAAATGTTGCGCACCAACAGCAGCAGCAGCAGCGGCAACAGAAAAAATGCGGCGAAGTGAGAGAGAAGCAGAGCGAAAACATTGCAACACGTTTGACTTGACGGTCAACTGTACAAAAGAGTGCAGGGTGAAGGCAAAAGGTAAGGCGAATAGAGAACGCACTCTTATTAGACCTCTCTGCTCTCATCAGCTGCGGGGTGGCAAAAGGTCAAAGAGCAAGTTGTTTACAACGCGAACGCTCTGACGATTGGGTTTGGCCATGAATGAAAACTGCGACCGGCAAAAAAAAAACAATATACATATGTACACACATACATATAAGTATGTTTATATACACAAAAGTAAGCATGATTACTTGTGCACCAATAAAATGCATTGGAAAATGCCTGTTTCAGTGCTGCGGGCACTTTAGATATAGATTTATTTGGATATATGGTGGCTTATTGTCATTACAAAGAATTATTTAGAATCAAAAAACGTTTAATGCACGACGGAAAAATATAGAAAATTAACACAAGCAAATCTTCACTTTTGTTAAGACCATGCTTAAAGCTGCATTCTATTCACATAATTAAGTCTATGGAAATTTCCCTGATAGTCATAAACTATTTGATGTGGAGTTCACATACATCTCAGAGATCATTATTAAATACCTTTATATTAACCAAATTTTATGTAATTATCATGCAATTGTTAATGATATTTACGTATGCTTCGTTATCACTGCATATCTAATAAAAAGAAAAATAATTTTCATAAGCTTCTTTGCTCCCATGTAAATGTTTTCCGAGCACAAAAGCTAATATCCACAAAATATCCGATGTCGCATTGACAATTTTATCAATAACTTTTTCACTCGCACGTAGTTTTATCAGTGTTCACTATTTAATACACCATTTGAGGAAAATTTTGGTTTGCAGACAATTTTGTAATATATTTTAAAAAATAGTATTTAATGTATTTAAAATTTTATTTTTTGCGAATATTATTATGTACGTACTTGCATACACTTGTATGTTTCTAGAACTGCAGGAACGCACATTTCCGGGCCATAACAAAACCGCACCCCAGAAAACCGAAATCAGAAATGCAACAAGAATTTCATAGCTCAGTTCAGTTTAGCTCAGCTGGTCTGCTGACCAGCGCCGTCGCAGTCAACAACAAGAACGGAAAACAGATGACACACCGCAGCACACATGACCCCGAAGTCGAGTGCCCCCCCTCTTGTAACACTCCCATACCCTGCAATTCGCCTTGTGGCCCCAACATCAACAGCAAAACTCGCATGATTTTCTGTTGGTATATTAAAAACTGAGTAGACAAGTGAGTGGGAGTCAAAGAGCGCGTGAGTCACTTGAAGAATGAGAGAGGAGGCCTGGAAGAGAGCGTGCGCATGTACATTTACAAGAAAAATACACGTGCAACAGGGGAAATGGCCAGGCCAGTAAACAGAGAGAAAGAGAGAGAGAGAGAAAGCCACAGAGAGCAAAAAGCAATAAGAAATTAAGTGTGAGTTGAATGTTTATATTTATGGTGCTGTAAGTGCGTATTATCAAAATTAATTTCAAATTCATAAATAATCTGCAAAACTAAGAAATCACTAAGCTTTTAATTCTCTATAGCTGAAGGTTTAATTATGAGGCTTAATATAACAACAAAGTACAAAGTACACGTTGCTCTCCTCTTCTCAAGAGTGTGAAGGTCGTTACAATTGCCAACAGCTCGTGCAATGCTTTTGACTGCGATAAGAAGCAAGTTAGCAACTATTTTCAAATTGGAAACCGACAATCAAATAAAAATCAATATGCAAATAAACAAAAACAAATTGTTGTTTGTTTGTTGTCATTGGTTACGAATTGCATAATGCAAAACGGCAAATGCAACTTGAAATCTAGGTCAATTTAGGTTGTTTAAAACAAATCTACTTAATTTAAAACAGCAACAAAACATTCTTACAAGAACTGTGGCTGCATTTACATTTCCATTTCCATTGATGGATACATAGATAAGGTGGCGTGACATTTGAGCCGCTGCCAAGCCGGCACAAAAGGGCAACCGAAAGGCGCAGCAGGAGAGAGAGGAATGCACTGGCATCCCCATTTACATATACGTGAATGAGTGTGTGTGTGTGTGTGCGTGACCTGTGTCAGCTGAGCGAGTCAAGTACATACCGTTATGAACACACAACGTAACTCAAAGTTAAAAGCTTACCTGCTTTTTTTTTGCGTAGTGCAAGAGTAATTTAAGAGCATTTTTGCGTCGTTGTGTTTGAAATTCCGTTATTTGCATGGAACAAACGTAGGAGCGGGCGAGTGCGGAGAGCGCGCACATGTAAATGAACATTAGAAACATATATAATTTAACATAAAACAATTAGGATACAAAATTACTTATTTTATTTAAAACATACACACACACACATATATGTAAATAAAATGTGCCGCATTTTTCAGCACTGCAGGCACGTTGTTACAGGTTATTTCTGTAAGAATAATAACTTTATTTATAAAATTTAACACATTGCTGTTTGAAGCAAACTTTCACCAACTTACACACTAATGCACATTTTTTTTGCCTTTTTGTTGTAGTTGCGCTTTTGCCAATTTAATGACCCACTCACACACACACACACACATACACAGAGAACACACACAGGCATGAACAACTAACACACAAAGCCAAATAAACTCATTCACAATTTCTTACTTACATAAAGCTTTTAAGTAATTGTTTTGCTTTTAACTGCGTATTTAGATTTAAGTTAGCGATTTAATTTCGCGCCCGCATGTAGTATGATCACTGTTAATTTTTCTTTATATATATTTATATATATGTATGTATGTGTGCAATTACGCTGTCCCGGACGCGTCCAAGTACAACGTTCTCAAAACACGTTGAGTTTGTTTCTGATACGTGTATAAAATGTCGCTGTCGCTTTTGCCACGATTATTTTCACTGAGTCGCACCACTCACTCACGCACACAGTGAAATGTAGCAGACACTCTCTTGCTCTTGCCGCTGAATCCGTTTTGTTACGTAGTTCTTGCCGCACATGCAATTGCAGTAAGTTTTGCACAATAACTAAATTGCAAATAAATACCTTTTAGACTTTAGATATCTTTATGTTTACTTTTGAAAACTGCAGCGGTTTAAATTCGCTCCTCTAACACGCGGCTCCTCCAGTTGTTCTCTTTTTTTATCTTTCTCTTGTTGTGTTTATTCGTTTCAACATATCGATAAGCTATATCGATATTTTAGAATTGGTTACTTTCACGGTATCGAAACTTAAGCATACTAATTTCAATGATTTGGGTGAGCAAACAGGCTTACCTTATTGTGAATATAAATAAATTACATTTTTATTTAGATTCTTTTAGTTGTAGACCCTGGATAATTCAAATATTTGTAGTAAATTTAACTTATCGATATCGATTATTAAAACATTAATATCGGGATATTATGAATGTGATATATTAAAAATATCAACAAACTAACTTCAGTTGCAATACAAATGCAATTTTTGCTGTTTCTCTTTGTAATTCAGAGTCATGAATGACGTTATAATGACGAAACCGCAAATCGTATGTTTTCAGCGTTGCCAAGTAGGCAGCATTTGTATTTGACGAAACTGCTCATTTAACGAAAATTTCCTACTTAACGAATGTAGTAGAAAATGTTAGAGCGTTTTAGCGAAGACACAAAATTTTGCGGCAAATTGAAACACCAACATTTTACATTCTGTTAATTTATTCAGTTGATAAAGTAAATATAATTTAAATTTGTGTGTTGGATTCTCTTTATATAGAATAAAAAAATTAAAAACAACAACAATTTGCAAATCTTTTCCCATTTTATTACTTTGGCTCAATAATTTTATCGGCTGTAAATTCATGCACAAGATCAAATTCCGCTGCAAATGCATAAAGTAAAAATAAAATATATATTGTCCAGTAAAAAATGCCAACAGAACGTCTGGCAAAGAAATTGAATGTCAAACACCACATTAAAGTCGTTAAAATAATTAGCCAGATAAATATATAACAATTATCCCCATACTCTCCCTTCAACCATAATGACGAACCCTTCTCCCGAACTTTCTGATTGTACAGCAATGCGATGCCCATGCCAACCACAATACCTGGAATAAAAGATATATTTGTAAAAATATATAGGGCGGAATATATAGAGATATCTTGGTTATATAGGAAAATTATTGTAAGAATTAATTGAAAATTAAGGTAGAAAATTAACATCTAATAGTATTAATTAAATGAATTATATTTTATATATGTTGCAAAAATGTATAAAATTCATTTGTACAACTTTAAGGTATTTATAATTTATAATATAATATAAATTAAAGCAATTTGAATTGAAATTGTTACAAAACTGTGCAAAATCAACATCTAATTCTTAAATATCTGTCAATTATTTAATTGAGATAATACCAAGAATATGTCTGTATAATTACAACTCTCGATATGAGAAATTTTCAGTTTTAGTTGCTCTGAACATCGCACTCGAAATTGTTAATATTTTGTTCTTTTTTAAATAACAAATTTAATATTAATTAATTAATAACACTATGCAAATGTTTAAAAAGTTTCTTGTATCCTGAAAATTTTAGAGTCAATTTGTATGTAAAATGGATCTTTGATTCCGAAAAAATAAATTGTGAAATAGGTGTCCGTGATCGTTTTTAAAATAATCGAAAGAAAGTTAAATTATTGACTTTTCCAAAAAAAGGTTATTAAATTGTATATTATTGTCTATTAAGCTGGAAATATACATTTAATATTGTTGTGTGCAAATTTTCATTGTATAAAGATTATGATATTTTTAAAAAGTCCGAAAAATTCCTAAAATTAATTGAAACCCGTCAGCTGAACGCTTGAATACTAACGTTCGTTCCTTATCTTTTTTTTAAAGAAATGTTTTAATAAATACATTACAAATAACTTACTAAAAAAGGGTCCAGCAAAGATGGCCGCAAACGCCATTTTCTCATAGCCCTGCACCGTCATTGTAAAATTAGTGAATAAATCGATAATGGCATTCGATAATGATCCCAAAGTAATATCCATAAAACTCTCGCTCAAATCAAATACAACACCAACAATAAAGGTGAGAACTTCAATTTCGCCGACACATAAAATAATTAGTACCAAGGAACTTAAAGAGCTCAACATGATAAACAACTATTGGGGAATAATATTATTATTAAAGAGTCCTTGATATACCAGATTAATATGACTTACAATATGATATGGCGGCGGCAGATCGGTTCGTGCATTAAAGAACACGATAAAAGCCAAAGGAATCGTCAGGCAAAATGACCATTTGGAATAATTGATATTAAAGTCAATATACCAGCTATGATAGACGTTTGTAAACTTGGCTAAAAGTTGGGGAGAAAAAATATTAAAAATTAGAAAATTAAAAAGTTTTAAATTTGCTTTAGAATATAAAGGAAATCGAAATCGAACTACTCTATATAGGTTTATTTGGTATAATCATTTGAAAAATTTGTTTGAGCAGCATTTTCTGTTTTTATAAGATATCTCAACTAAACTAACCACACTAAGAAAAAAGAAATTTTTTTAAGTATAGAAACACTTTCGATAAAAAAAATAAACTAAAATGCTACAAAACAGAGTATAAATCTCTACAAAGAAGTAAAAATTTCCACAGTACGAATATATTTTCTATGATATGAATAAACGAAAAAAATTATGGGTTTATAATCGGAAGTATGGACTTTCTACAATATGAAATCCAGGTGTTCTATGAAATGAATATAAAATTCATTAACCTGCAGAAAATTTTCTATGCTCAATATAAATTTTTACAAAATATGTTGACTTATTTCTTTAACCAAAGTAAAGTAATTTTTTTATTCAAATTTAAAAAAAAAACGAATTTTTTTTATTATGGACATAAAATTATAGATTTTTCCATGTTTTGTAGAAAAAGTTTCCTCGAGTTATCGAAATAATTAAATAAAATAAATAAAACAGAAAATTTTATCTGCCAGAGTTACAACATTTTCTTCACTTTGTGGTAATTAAATCTACAGGGCATAAAAAAATTTCTATGGCGCTATTTCTATCCTGTTTTTCCAACCACTGACGTCAGTTTTCCACAATTGGATGTACACTTTTTTTTGAGTGCAATTTTAAGTTTCATTACGCTCTAGATAATCTGATAAAATTTAATCCAAATCGGACAACTTTATCATATAGTACCCATAGGAACAATCGGTCAAAAATGAATTTTTTTGACTTTATCTTTGAGATATCTTGATAAAACTTAGCACAGAATAAATAAATACACTTACAATGAACTGCAGTTATTAGAATAAATGGATTTGTGATAATCTGTGTGCAATTGAGCAATTTGCTCCAACCATGTTTGTATTTCTCATAGTCCACCACAGGCACAAATATCCTGACAAGGAGCACCAGAGGTGATTTGATGACAATCAATAAACGACGCAGGAATCCACTGAGCTGCCAATCCACAGAATCAATGGGGTTCAATGATTCCAGAAATTCCTCATAAAGAAATACATTCTTTTCATTTTCCTTACTGTGCAGCTTAACTCGCATTTCCTGATAACTTATAACATCCGTACGGGTTCGGAGCAACGGACTGGCATATATATCAGATAGGGAACCTCGATTTTTGTGCATGAAATTGGTTTCATGATTATAAATCATGATATCATACTGTTGCAGGTCGCTTAAAATTGTTAATGTTTTCTTCAGTTTATCATCACGTTCAGGAGAAATTGATTGTTTCTTCAGTGCGGTAATCTCTTGACGTAGTTCTGTAAGAAAGGAAATGAATATATATCTAGTAGGAAATACCCTTTTGATAGTTGTAATTCAACAAAGTTCATTTTTAGATATTGTCTTTGAATGTACCCTGATACTCTATCTTAATTTAATTTGATTATACTATACTTATGAATATATCCCCTACTCTGTATATTAAGTTAGCTTGTGTTTATTATCCAATTAGTATGAAATAAACCAATATCAAATTTACTACTATTAATACTATTATTATTAAACAAGAAAGAAATGGCTATCTTCGGCACGCCGAAGCAATATACCCTTGCAATTGTCTCCTAAGAAAATTTTGAAGGTCAACTTTGTTATTGATGTCTTAAAAACAAAGTTTTTCAAACGAATACTTTGCGACCGATTGTTCATACAGGAGCTATAACATATAGTGGTCCGATTTTGTTCAAACTTGATCAGATTGTACAAATACGTACGTAAATATGCATCGATATGTCAAGTTTGGTTTTGATATATTGAAAAACAAATAAGTTATTCACACAAACACTTTTCATGAAAATGTAGTGTCTTCGATTTTTCCTCCATTGCTATGTGATATAGTGGTCCGATCGGGCTGATTTTGACATACAAACTACATACATTATCAAGCTTCATCTGTGCCGAGTTTCATCAAGATAGCTCAAAGATAAAGCCAAAATCTTTGCATAGAAACAGACGGACAGAAGGAAATGGCTATATCGACTTAGCTCTTGGTCCTGACCAAGAATATACAGGGGTGGTCAAAAGTATTTACACATCGAAAATTTACACGCATGAGAAAACAAATGATGCAGTCTCGTAGCTTGGTCTATGTAGAAGCATATAAAAAAAGAATTGGAGAAAATAACGGTAAGCTGATGAAAATAGAAGCAAAATAGCAGTTGTCAAAAGTGTTTACACACATTTTTCTTGCTTAAAATTTATTTTTGAAAAAACTTAAATTTAATTGTTTAACTCTTAATTCTAACATCTTTTAACTCAACTTATGCTTATTGTAATAAGAATAATATAAATTAATTAAATAAATTTTTCAATAATTAATGACACCTCCATTGGCATCAATAACTGCCTGCAACCTACCAGGAATTGTTGCAATTAATGATTGCGCATATGCAATAGTCAATTTTGACCAAATTCCATTAATTTCGGAGATTGTACCGTTATTTTTTTCAATTCCTCTTTCATGCGCTTCTGCATAGATCAGGCGATGAGACTGCATCATTTGTTTTTGCAATTTCGTTGCAACAACAACAACAAATCGCATTTAAAGTTGAAAATGCGTAAAAGTGTAAATACTTTTGACCCCCCCTGTATATACATACTTTGTGGAGTCGGAGATGTCTCCTTCTATGCGTTACACATTTCGAGACAAAATTATAAAACTCTTTTGCAAGGGTATGAAAAAAATTATTCTACAGTTAGAATGAAATTAAATCTTGTCTACATTGACTCATTTGTGGTTGTCAATCAACAACATACACTGCTGGTCATAGGTAAGACGCACCAAATTTTTTTTTAAAAAAATTGTTATAGTGACAATTTGGTATGTATTAGCTGTCCCAAATATTTTTTATATCAAAGTTCGAATCTTGTTCGAGAAGCATCTGCTCATAGTTGGTTAATTTTCGAAAACATAACTGTGCATTCGAAGACTCTAGAAAATGTCTATGTAATCACGTGTTCTTTCGGTTGGTCATTGAAATAGACGCACTTCACGTTGGCCACCATATTCTCCAGACCTCAACGTAATTGAAAATGTTTGGGGCTGGCTTACACGAAAAGTATATGAAGGGGGAAAGCAATACGAAGATAAAGAAACATTAACTGTGCAATTAAACTTGCCTGGAGCGAGATTTCGCTGAGCTACATAGATTCCCTGTATCATTCTATGAAGGACCGAATATATGAAGTTATTACGAACAAAGGAGGCAGTACTCATTACTGAAATTATTTTTTCTTTTTTTCTAATAAGTCAAATAGATACATAAATTAAAAATGAAATTTTTAAATAAGTTACTTTTCTTCCAAAAAATAAAATATTTTAAGTGCGTCTATTCTAGTGACCAAGAAAAAAGTGCCTTAATTTAAATAGCTCTAAGAAAAAAGTTTGAAAACAGAATTTTTTTAAGTTTGTATAATTTTTCGAATAGTATACTTAAAGAATCATTGAATAACCAAATTTTCTACATTTCAACTTTTTTTCAATTTTGTTCAAAATAAAAGTTATAAAATATTTTGTAATGTAAATAATGCTGCGTTTAACCTATTGACCAGCAGTGTATATACTCTGTTATGTATGGCAAATAGCTCTGAAATATTGGATTCCTATATAAAACTGAATTTCCTGTGATGTACAGATATTTGCTAATATATTACAATTAAACAGTTTTGAAATTACTCTATATTTTGTGTTATTTTGTCTGTATCCTCAATACTTAAACCCAAAACTCTAGATAGTTTTTCCAACTGTAGTTTAAGAATTTTGTCTTAATAAATTTATATAAATAATTAAGAACTACTTAAAGTTCATACTTTGACTTAAATTCTTTTGATCGTGAGACTTACTCTTAATGGTTTGCCGCAATAAAATGAGATCTGCGATATTAATGATCAAGAATATAACATAAATCGATAGGAATACTGTTGAAATAGGAATTTAAGAGTTTTCAGGTAATATCCAAAATCCGACCGACTTACTGATTATCTCCTTAGTGCTAACATTACTTCCACTGAACATGATATAGCTCAATAGTTCCACAGCTAAGATAAAAAACAAAAGATCCCTTATAGTGCTATGTCCATTGAATTTAAAGGGTCTCAGATAACAGATCATGCCACCGCATAATAAAATTATAGTAATGGCATTACTTATGGTATCAGTAAACATGGCATCATCCGCTCGAATTGGCATTAGATTGGCCATCAAATCGGGTGAAGAATTTCCAAATGCCAATAATGTGACACCAGCCAGATATTCATTCATATGCATCTTAATAGAGAGTATCTTTAAGGCAGGCGTAAAGCTACCAAAGGGAACTTAAATAAATAAATATATTTAAATGAAATTACATAGAAATACTTACTATGTATCAACAACTATAGACATCAATAGCATATAGATAAACACACATATGATAAATAGAAACATAACACAAATTTCGGTTGTCTTTTCTTGTATACTAAAGAAACAATACATCATCTCAAAGTAATTAAAATAATTGATAATTGCGTGACAATCGTGCACCTTGTTAACCATCATACAACGATCCTTATATGGTAGTTTCAGGACACTCAAGCAGCTCGTCTATGAAGTAGTTGGGGTCTTTATGTTAGAAAATTAGTTATGGTTTATGACGTACATTTGATAGAAAATATTTGAATTCATTATCCAAAGTTGTCATTATGCAGTTATTCGAAATTTAATATTTAAATATTTGAAAAATATGTGACTTATTATATTTGAATTAAAATTTGGTTACAGTAAAAGCAAAACTCCATATTCCTATATTATGAGGAGTTCAATTTTTAAAATCAAATACCCCAATCAGCAGTAGCAGCCGATTAAACAAAATCCCCATTTTTCATACATTGTGAGTCCTGAATGGTATTTCTAAATATGTGACGTCACGCGTACCGTTCGTACGTTACGTAAGGTTCATGCGCGTGGCATAACCAGGTCTCTCCAATACCAATAACATGGGTTCAATATTCAAATTAGTGTCAATATCCAATTTGAATTTTTTTATTATACCTTTGCCTTCTTAATAATTTCAATATTTGACCGATCGTTCCAATAGGAACAATAAGATATAGTAGTCCGAAATTTTAAAGTCGAAATATATGCAAAATGGGTCGCTGATTCCGAAAATAAAAAATTAAATAAATATGTTGCCGGGACCGTTTTCGAGATAATCGAAAAAATCTATATTTTTGACTTTTATAAAGTGTAGATTTGGTAAAGTGATAAAAACTCCGAACACAGTTTATTGATTTTAAAGCTGTTTATATATTTTAAAAGGTTGTAAAATGGCCTATTAACCCAAAATATTAATTTTTTTTAATTAGATTGTTCGTTTATAAGTTATTGAGGTTTAAAATAAAAATTTTGCCTAAAAATATGCCCATTTAAAAAAAAAGCTATTTTGTATGCAATTTTTTTTTGGAAAACTCGAATTTTGGTTTTTTGTATCACTCTATGGATCTGTAAGCTTACTAATTCTTAAATAATTAAAAAACATGTTGTAAGTATCGGTCGACAAATGTAAAAGTTATTAGCCCATAAGTCCTACGTAGTGTTGTGTAAAAATCGCTTTTCACGGGTTCATTGTTATAAAACAACGACCAATTAAAAAAAATGATTGAAACATAAACATTTTGCAAACATTTCTTAAGTAGAAATACTAATTGAATCCAAAAATGAATTTAAAAAACAAAATAATTGAACGGTTTGCAAGATGACACTCTGCGTTTAAGTAAACAATTTTTTTAAGATAAGGGTGCAGTTTCATTCTTTTTGATGTATTTGGGTCTCCAAAATCAATTTAAAATGGACAGTTCAGAATTTAGTTCATAAAAATACATTAATAGGGCGTCAAACAAGGTTTTGTTCATTAAAATCCATGAATAAATGGCAAAGTTACAGCCATTTATAGCCGACATACCCATCTAATTTGAAAATTTTTACACAAAAATTAAAAGTTTTCATTTTCGATTGATTTTTTACAAGAAAGAAATGGCTAGCATCGGCACGGCGAAGATATTTACCCTGCAATTGTTTCCTAATAAAATTTTGAAGGCCAAGTTTCGTTTTGATATTTTAAAAAACAAAGAAGTTATTCATACGAGAACTTTTCGACCGATTGTTTATATTGGAGGTACAAGATATAGTGGTCCGATTTTTTTGAAACTTGGTCAGATTGTACTATGCATCGTAAATATGCATCGATATACCAAATTTGGTTTTGATATCTTGAAAAACAAATAAGTTAATTACACAAACAAATTAAATGTCTTCTATTTTTCCTCCATAGCTATGTGATATAGTGGTTCGATCGGGCTGAATTTGACATATAAACTACACATATTATCAAGTTTCATCAAGAGAGCTCAAAAATAAAGCCAAAAACAGAAACAGACGGACAGACGGACATATCGACTCTGCCCTTCGTCCTGACCTATGCGTTACACGTTTCCAGAAAAAATTATAATACCCTTTTGCAAGGGTATAAAAAAAATGTATTATTAGTTTTGCCCTGGATATTTGAACAACTCTTCCGAGGATCGGTTGTTGCTTCGCGAACAACCTGGTTACACCTTCTGAAGTTTAATCTTCAATTAGTTAGCACCTTAAACTCTTTTATACCTATGCAAAATGTTATTAAATCTCTGTCACGACGTTTGTAACGCATAGAAGGAGACGTGTCCGACCCTGTATAGTATATATTGTATATTATTGATCAAGAAGACAAGCTAATTCGATATGGCCATGTCCGGCTGTCTGTGTGTTTCTATGCAAAATAGTCTGTTAATATTTGAGCTATCTTGATGAAATGTTGCACAGATTCTTGTAACTAAGAGAACTATCTTATTCTGAAATAATTTTTCTATTCTCATGTTGTGCCAGCACATATAAATGATCTACAACTGTACTCCGGCCTAAGGAACACTCTTACAATCTAAATATGTATTTATTTATCTTTATAATCAGATTAAAATATAAATGCAATATTCCACAATTTCCTTTTGTGTAGTCTTCCAAGTAATATTGCTTTATCTACCTTTTCAGATCTTCAGATCTATATATGTATACAACATTTACTTATCCAATCAAAATCAAATTATTGCCTGTTCTTTGATATTTTTATATTAAAACAATATCAATTTCGCTTTACAATTTTTTTTTTTCATTTTTATTAAATTCCTTTCGCTTTTTTAAAGAACTGTGAAGAACAGACAGTACAGTCCTTGATGTTTTCGATTATATTTAAGAATATATCTTTATTTTTGTTATTATTATATTTTATTAAGAATTTTGGTTGTAAGTACCTACGGGAGGGATTCGTTTTGTCGTTTAGTAAATTTTTCTCTCGTTCGTTTTTTTTTGTTTTGTTTTTATTCTTACTTCTTACATTCTCATTGTGTATGTGTTGTGTTTTTGTTTTGTTTTGTTTTGTTTTTTAAGCGATACTATTTTGGTTCAAGTCCTTGTGTTTTTATGTACATATTTAAACTAAATTAAATGCTATAAATTACTAGTGTTGGGGTTGGATCTCATGTTTAAAACTGGCTTCATAATCAAATGAAACCATAAATACATATATATATATATGTAAGTACATAGCTCTGTTCGTGTGTGTGTGTGTGTTGTGAGTGTGTATTATAATAAATAATTCTATGTATAAAAATGTCTTAAATGCTAACAAATAGATACATACAAAGCTGCTTTCGACTTGCCAATCTAGACAGCTGCTATATAAATCGAGTATATATCCTATATATCGAAATTAACTAACATGCATACACATATACAGAGATTAAGTTACAGTTTATAAGATTACAGATTACAGTTTAAAGATACAGATACATTTAAGACATTTAATGGCTACAGGAACTAGCTAGTGCCAACGGGGCTAACTCGTAAAGTTATAGCTGCGCACCGCACGTCCGGGCGTTACCAGCTCAACTTTAATGTTTGCCGTGGCCGTCACCTTGGTGGTATTACTATCCGAATGCGTTGTCTCCACGGTGACCTCCGGTTGCACCACAATACTCTGCAACTCCGGCGGTGCATAGTTGCTGCTGCCCGGAGTGGGCGGCTGGGCCGCCTTATGGTAGGATGGTGGCGGACCCGCATAGCTGCAGTTGCTGCCGACACGCTCACGTTGCTGATAATTGTTTATATTATTCATATAATGATTATTTAAATGATTGTGATTGTTATGCGTTGGCGTTGGCGGTGCACTCCAATCATTATGCATTTGTATAGATGAATTGCTGGACTTCCAGGATTGTGGCTCCTCTGTTATGGTGGTCAATGACGGATCATTAATATTAACATCCTTGTGGTAATGATGCGCCTTATGGCAATTATTTGAATTGGAATTGCGCCCAGAGCCACCACGTGAGCCATTGACAATAAACGATTTATTCGCACGCTTGCTGCTGCGCATGGGCAAGGGTGAAGGTGTTGATATGCGATCCGGATGCTCCAATGGCACCAGTTCCGCCTCTGGACCCAGCATGCTTAATATGATGGGGAACACCACCAAGCTATTGCAAGCGCCCACACAAAGCACCACAAGCAACAGCCAACAAAAATGACGTATGACAAACTCAAAGGGCGATGTGGACAGCATAAAGACAGCCATGCCAGAGGTGAGCATCCCATGGACCAAAGGACCCAGCGATAGCTGCAATGCCAAATGAACCCGACGCTGTCGATTGCCCACAGAAGTCATGAAGCCCTAAAGCAAACAAAGAGTATAAAGTTAGTCAATATGAACAGCTTGCATAGTTCACTTGAAACTTACCAATGAGATGTGCACATTGAAGCACAACATCATGCCCACGCTTAATATGAGTATTACAGCGGGTATGGCCGATAATTTGATGCCCAACAATGTCATCGCGCCAAATATCTGCGCCAACGAGGCCAGCACTGTGATGATAACCAAGACAGCAGCCCAAACCGACAGCAGCAGAAGGGAAACCAAAACCAAGGCAGCCAACAAAGCGCAAACCAAGATGAGCGCCAATGAAGAACGCAATGTCATATATTGCTCCCAGAATATGAACGGTATGCCTAAGGAATAGTCAAAAGATACAAATATTAAGTCAGCATATTAAATATTAGAATTAAAAAAATAAGGATCCTTTATTTGTTGTCCCTAATAATTTCAGAATTAACTTAAATCGGTTAAGAATCTTCGTGGATAGGATATTAGAATACCACAAAACATGAAAATATTAAAGTAGGATTCGACTAATCACCCTTCCATCACTTAACAGTCGTATCTTTTCTCTACAAACTCTTAGCTGGAGAAATTTTCTATCTCTTCTCGTCGGTATATACTTTACATTATACTCCACTACGCCCACAATTCTGTTTTATCAAGAGTCTTTTCGTACCATTTGGCATTAACATAATACTTAGGCATAATCAACTGTTTTTATTTGATTCATCACATCAGTTCAAAATTCTTAAATATCTTTTTTTGAATTAAATGTAATATTTAGATATTTCTTTTATAACGGTTTTATATGAGGGTCGTTATTAAATAACAGAAATCCCGGGCTTTAAAAAACAGTGATAAATATGAATCAATCATCTCCCTCGATATCCTGAGGAACTAGTCTTTCCCAGCTAAAATAAGCTAGACGAGGGTATCTCCCTAGATATCCTGAGACTCTTTCCCCATCTCATTATCTTTTGAGGCACCTCCTCAGGCCTGTTTAATTACTTGTAATATAGTACCTTGCCAGAGTATTGAGAATGCAATATGAATTTATGACTATTTCTCTATAATCATCTTCATAATGGTTGGAAACTTTAGATCTCAGAATAAAATGAAATTTATATAAGATGGAATTAATTTAGTTTTTGCTGCAGTTTGTTAATTTGACATTGTGCTGAGATTTTTTAAACAGTATCATAATTTTAAATAGCAATACTTTTGAGAAAATACTTTATTTAGACGAATGCTTAATAAATCTGTGTTAACGCTACCTCCCAGTCTTAACTGCCCTTTTAACGGATTGAATAAGCATTCGTAACTTTGCTTAGAACAAGGTCTTTTCTTCTGGTAAATTTGGCTGCAGTTTGGTCCACAGCAGAGAAATACAACTATATCAATGTAACATTATGCATCTATCTATTTGTTAATTCTCTTCATCATGATTCAATACATGATCTCTAATTTAATTGAGCATTGTTAACCTATATATATAAAAAAAATAAAACATTTACCTGACGGATAGTTGGGCAGCCCGTAGCCTTCAAATTTAACGCTTAAGTCGCGTATGTGTCCAATCAACTTTTTAATCTCCAACGTATCTGTCAGACCATGCAAATAGAAGGGCATTTGTGCATAGACGAGAGGCAGGCTTTTGGGTATCTTAAGATCATACTCGGTGGGCACATGATAATACTGACGAGGTTCCGGATACAATTTGCCCTAGAAAAAGTAGAGAGAAGTGAAAATAAATATATATTTCTTTAATTGAAATCTAAAAGTTGAACATACCTGTGAGGCACCATAAGCAAAGACGTCATTTGTTGCCCAGGCGGATAAATAATTATAAAATGCTTTGGGATTAATGATGCCGTCTTTGCTAACCAAACGATTTGTGTTCACCAGATCCTTATCCACCGGATTATCCACATGGCCTGTCTGAACAATCAGCTTATAGGCGAGTATAGCATCGCTGCTGGCATTTGCATACCAGCTCTCCTTAGTCAATCGGCCATCACGGACTTCCTCATCGAAGATGCGCTGCAAATTGCTCAGCCAGTCGCGGAACAGCAACAGCCAAAAGTCCGGCAAACCACCATTGTCATTCTTTATTACATGCGGCACACCGACAAAGGCTTTGTGGTAATCGCAGAGCAGCTCCTGCTGCGTGGGATACTCAAAGTTGCCTTGGGTAACCGCATACATGCTATAGAATCCAAAGAGGCGCGTTTGGGCATCCAAGAACTTATGCTCATTACTATGCTTGGGCACCAAGTCAATGATGTCGAGGCCATCCTCCAAAGCTGTAGCCTCATACAGTCCAAAAATAACCGCAGTGAGAAAACCCATTACGGCAAAGAATTTAACCCAACTGCGCATAAGAAAAGGCGTATAGTATTTGTACGCAAAGCTGGCCAAGGAAAAGACAGGCCAGGAGCTGGCGGCACTGCCAGGTAAACGTGGTTCTAGTAAGGGATTCTGTGCCGGCTGCTGTTGCTTTTGCTGTTGGGGCAACTGAGCTGTGCGATTGTTATTACAGTTCTTTACATGACGACCCGAGCTGCGTGTATTATTGTTATTCATGGTCAACACCGGCGATTTGGGCTGCTCCTTCCACACGGGAAAACAACAGCAAAATATATCAGCACGTCCAGCGGTGCGTCGGCGCAAGTCCAATGATATCATGGCCGGAAAAACCAGTAGAGCAGCTGCCAAATTAAAGCACATAACAATTGCCGCCTGCAGGCAAAAGACTTTCAATGCGGGCACGGGTATAAATACCGCGGCAAAAAATGATCCCGCTGTGCTGCAGGCACTGAAGAGTATGCTGGGTCCCACTTTCTTCAATATTAGCTTCGTTTGCTCCTTGCGATTGCTTTCCGCGTACGCTGCTGTCAACATAAAGATGTGATCCACGCCAAGACCCAATGCCAGAAAGGGCACCACTTGTGTGCTGGCTGCATTAAAGACAATGCCCAGCAGAGCACACAAGCCCAAGCCGGCGGCAGTGCTAAAGCACATGAGAAGGACACCAGCGACGCCCACGCTGCTCTGGCCACGAACGGGATCACGCCAACGTAATAGCGTACAAAATGCATAAAGCACTGTGGCCGCAACGCCAATCACAATGCTAATGGCGCTTGGATGCGAAAACTTGGCCAATATATCATCGAGCGTGGCGGAGCTAAACACATAGATGTCATAATTGGTCGCAATCCGAGATTGCTTACGAAGCAGTTGCTCCACTTCGCGTGAGAAATTCCGTTGCCAGGCATTTAGCACCTCCGCAGCCTTCTGCTGTGTCCAGCCTATATGATGCACCTTGTAGTTATCCTGCCATTGATCGTACATTTCCTTTTCAGTCATCAGTTGCACCACCGTCTGCAGTGCTTTGGCCTTTTTCAAATGTCCACTGCGATTACGTTGTGCACCGCCCACAATCAACTGTTCCGGCCAATGCATATGCTTGGCCGCATATCCATAACATCCCCCGGATAGTATAGCACCCACATCTGGCGGCTGTTGACTGTTCTTGTTGGGCGCCGTCTCAGGACATAATGGATGCTGGGGATTCAAGCATGGTTTCTCCATATAGCCAGTGCTTATACCCGCACGTTTCATATACTGTTCCACTGTATCGAAATCAAAGCTCATCTTCTGATCGGAAATTTGTTGCTTCATGAACTCCATGACCGCCAAGGGATTCAATGTGCCCCACATTAGCCGTTGATTAAGGACACTGTGGAAGATATTAAAAAATTAGATAAGTTATAGAATTGTGTAGAAATTGTTGATAGGGGGTTTTATTGAATATGCTGAGTTGAAACTACTCCTAAAATATTATATTCTATTGGTTGTAGAAAACATAATATTGAGGAAAGAATTATTATATAGGTTCCTTTAGTGGACAGGATATCAAAGAAAAGAAAAAAATAAGAATAAAGCGTTTCTAAGTAATCCGTTTCAGTAAATAAGATAAGATAACATAACACGATAAAAGGAGAAAACTGCAGGAATGAAAAGGTCTCAGATGTACAGCTGAAGATAATGTATCTTATCTTATATACCATATCTACAGCTGTACATCTGAGATTTATCATTCCTGCAACTTTCTCCTTTTATCGTATATCGAAAAATTAAGTAAGAAATGTTTAGAAAGGAAAACAAATAGGACTCTCTCCCGACAATCAGTATCTGATTAAAATATAAATAATGTGAAAGATAATAGAGATATCAATGACTAAACTATCGAGCAAAAAATAAGAATTCCTTTAGTTGATCAATGGCTGATGAAAAACATTTATAGATGTGGAAAAACGATATAAAGTTGATAAAAATAGACATATTAAGGAGTAGCCATATTCGACGGGGACTAGCACATCAATGGTCTTATAAAAGGTTGACAGGAACATCGATTTAAGGTTTTAGTTGTAGCATTATAATGATAAGAAAAGTTATTAACAGTTTACTTACGGTATATAGACAGGTGTTTCTGGCCCCAACAGTTGACTGCCCTCCCAGAAACAGTCCAAAGGCGTTATAATTGAGCATGGTATCAAATGCTTTAAGATTTGCTCAATATAATAGTGTCCCTCAAAGCTGGGCGTTGTCGGTGAATTGCACATGTCTCTCAGGCCCCATTCTGCATCAAACATGTGCACCTTCACCGCGGTGGCCTTGACAAGGACCTCGAGATGCGATAGCAATGCCTGCGGATGTAGTACTGATGCGTTTGGATCGTGTGCCGTTTGTATGATCAGCTGATGCGTCGAGGATTCATCCTCGCCGATGGTCTTTTGTGTATAGGCCAGCTCTGATTCGAGTCGACCGCCCTCCTGTATCCATAACTGATGAACTTTTGAGTGTATCTGAGCACTTTTAAGGCCCACACAGAAGGTGCTCAGCACCAGGATGGCCACAAAGAGCACCTTGCCCGCATGCTTCTGCACTGAGCTGCCGAGCGTTTCGAGGTGGGATTGGAATACTGAACGCAGATAGATTGCCGTGCGGTTGCCACGCGCCTTACCCTGTAGATGATAAAGAGATTGAAGAGAGATTATGAGTGAGAGCGTGTTTGGTATAGTTTTCTTTTTTGTTTTTATTGTTGTTTTATCTTTAGGTTAATGCCATAAATAACGCATTAAAATTATAACGAAACAGCGTGTGGCCCCGAAGATCGCGCTGCCCATATAATTTATATATTTTCGTAGCATCTGCGACGACCACAGCGGCGCAATGAAGCCATCATCGTCATCATTCCATTCGATTCCATGGCCAGCAGCACCCAAATGGGGACCCAGCCCGAGCCCCTGCCTCAGACAACAACAAAAACAAAAACAACAACACAAGATGCTGATGCCAACGTCGACGTCGACGTCGCAGCCGCAGCCGCAACCTATAATCGTCTGTTTGGCAATTGGAAGCGCTGCCCAAGCCTCAGAGACCCAGAGCCAGAGTCAGAGCCAGACCCAGGCCACACCAAGCCCGCTTGCTGAATCTTTTCTGGCTTTCTCGTCTTTGTTGTCTTCCTCTTCGGCAGCGCTGCACGGAAATTGAGCCACACATAATGAGGAGCGCGCTAACGTCTCAATCGAATCGAACCTTTAACCGACCAGTCATTGCACAGTGGATTGCAATTCATGATACGGCATTTACCAGATATGTGAGCTGTTCAATTTGTCAGTTTCATATAATTATTGTGATTTAAAACCGTTAAACTTTTTCTTCTTCTAACTTTTCTCATTCACGCTGGTTTTCAATTCAAAGCGTTGCCACCTAGGCAAACTTGCATATGCTTCTGACGTCACAGCTACTATCCTGGATGTTAAACCATCTCTTTTTTAAGATGACGTCACTACAACTGCTAGGCAAAGTTATTGTTTTATTCTTGCTACTGTTAATCATATTTGTACCACTGTGCAGCAGACGCCGCACCCAGACCCAGACAAGGCGCAGAACGTACGAACGAACGAACAGACATTCCAAACTGTGCTCGAAGCGTCTCAAACTTGTGCTTGGGGCAGCCACATTTAAGAAAAAGTCTGTGTGGCAAACTGCTTTTGCTTTTTATCGCTTTTCACAGATTTTCCGCCAGTGAAATGGCCCAGCATTAGCATTAGAGGTACAAAATCAAGTTTTTAGGGTTGTTGCTGTTGCTGCTGCTGCTGCAATTGTTGGTTTTGTAAGCTTAGTCAAAAAATAAAGGAAAAAAAAATACAGAAAAATTACTTAAGTGGCATTGACTACAAGGAAGACGGCTTTATTGTTGGGCAGGCAGTTTATGACTACCGTTAACATAGAGAGGCAGGCACAGACGCAAGCAGAGGCGTCACGGCGCAGCGTTGCGGCTGCGCGGGAGTCGGCCATAAATAAGCCATGCCAAAAGGTTACCTGCGCTTTAAATGTTTGTTGTCTATGTTTGTTGTTGTTGCTATGCTTTTGAAGTTATGCGTGGCATTTGTGGGTGCGCCAACAAAGTTAGAAAGAGAGCATATGCGAGAGACAGAGAGAGTGAAAAAGGGAGCGCTAATTTTGCCACACTTCCTGGCTGTTTATTTATGCATTCGTTGTCTTGGCATTTCCGCAACAACAACAAATTTTCAAACTCAAAAGCGGCTTTGACTTTGTCGCTATTAATTAAGTCATTGACGGCGACAGCAAATGCAACAGCAACATCAGCAGCAGCGACGGCGGCGTCGGCGTCTCTTTCAAGCTGCGCCGCATGTGGCGGCGTCGACTACGTTCGCAATGTTCGTGGAATTTTTTTTTTGTTCATAATTTGTGTGACTAGAAGAATGCGTAGCACAAACAGAAAACCTAAACAAAACACAAAAAAAAAAAACAAGATGCACAAAATTCTCAGAAACTCTCTATGTACGAGGCGCAACAATGTTGTAATGCCGCAGGTCGCAGCAGCAGCATCAGCGGCAGCAACAACTAAAAATAAACTTTTAATCTAGATTCGGCAGCCAGTACAGTTCAGCTCAAACTGTGCAGCACGATTGAGCCATCACACAGCGGCTGCTGTTAACGCTTGTCAGCCTGCGTCTCTCTCTCTTCTCCTTTCTTTCACTGTGTCCGTTCGTTTATCTGTCTTCTCTATGTGCTACAGTGTTGAGCAAAATCGTCGTAACTGTGACTGGCAAAATAACAGGTTCGCAGTCACGTTTCCGCTGTTCGCAGTCACAGTGCCCTAGTCACGAAATAGCTGTCACAGCTGTCACTGTAACAAAATATTGCTCATCTCTAATGTGCAACAAGCTTCGCCAAATGTTGCCTGGCCATGTGACATATCATCAATCTTGCCTGCTGTTGTTGTTTCTTCTCTTGCTTGAGTGCTCAGACTACAGCTACATACACCCGCAGCTGCCGTCGCTGTCGCTGTTGCTGTCGCTGTCGGTTGTCGCTGCCAACGTCGACGTCGTGAGGAAATGTCACAAATTGATTTATGGCCCCAGCACAGTTTGCTTTCTTGTTGTTGTTGCTGTTGCTTTTACTAAAGCAGAAAATTGTATGTACTGCATTTTCTTTGTAAGGCAACACAACAGTGCCTACAACTGGGAAACAACTTCATTAGAAATGCACATTTTGGTCCTAATCCGCCGCTACGCTTCTTGGGCTAATCCCAAACGGCAATGTCAGCTCACAGTTTGAAATGCACTATGCGCCGTGCTGTGCCGTGTCAAATGCGTGAAAGAGATGGCCATACTGACAGTGACAGGTGCAAATTTAATACAAAATGGAACTTGAGAAATTACATATTTTATAATAAATTCAAATATTTAATCGACATATATTAATATATTTATGATAAACAATATTTATATACATTATTAATGTACAAACATATAAAGTATTTAATTTGATTTCTTTGCATTTTATTCTTTCTCTATTCTTCTTCTATCTCTTGATATGCATTAACTGCTTAAGGCGTTGCCACCTGGTTTAAAGAAAACAGCTTCGCTTGTAATATCGAAATTTTCAATACAATATCATACAATATTTTATCCATAAATACAGACTTATTAAAAGAAATAACGAAAAGCATGCAATACGCAGTTTAAACCAATTACGCACTAATCAATCAAATAGTTCGTGGCCAGACTGACACATGCGTAATTAACCAAAAGACCCTAAAGATACCAAAAGAACCCAGACACCCCCCACCGGCTTTGACTACTTAATTACACGGCGCATTATAAATAGGAATCTATGAAATATGAAAACTTTTTCTATGCCTCTTGAATTCGAAGTGGCAAAAGAAAAAGAAAAGAGGAAAAAGTCACAGTCTACATATAAGGTCCAGTCCATAATAAAATATGTGAACGCCCAGTTATAGTTGTGCCGCAATAAAAATCTAATACAATAGCATTTTTTTTCTATATTATACAAAACGAAGCTCAATATATAGCTAGACAAAAAAAGCGACGTGCCAGACCACCCAGTCTATGCATAATTAAAATATGAGTATTGGATACACGTATCTATAGATATGCAAGTTTTTAAAGCAGCCTTACACGTATGGACATCAATATATTTATTACAGAAATCTATTTTAAGTTTAAAATTTGTGGTTTTTTCTTTAAATCATGTGGGAATCCATAACTCATTATCATAGGATATACATAAATAACAAGTTAACAACTGTATAGATTTGAATGCATTTTTAAGAAGACGGATCTGCTTAGAAAAGTATTATTTATAATAATAAATTTATCTGAAAAATAAACATAATATTGAAGAAGAAACTGACATACTTAAGTATGTATATAAAATTATGCGTAAAGAATGTAAATCTTGCTTTGAACTATGATGAAGATATAATTTTATGAACTTTTGAGTTTATTCATATATGGAATTTCGAAAATATGCGCATGTATTTAAAGTTGATGGCTCATAGGTTTTGCTTCATAAATCTTTGATCTATAAAGTACAGAGTACACATTTTATTTATCAATATTAACAGAAGAATTTACAATTTTGGTAAATAATATAAAATTTAAATTTTATTTTGAATAACGTAAAAAAGAATCTAAAAAACAAGTGATTTATGCGCGTATAAGACGAATCGAATTAGTGAATCCGCTACCGAACTTCAAGCTGGTTATAATGACAACCACATCGTTGTCCTTGATATGGCCGACTTTCCTGGCCACGTTAAGGCCAAGATCAATTCGCTCTTCAACGGTTATATTTTTTTCAGAAGCATTATTTTCATAGCTTAGCGGAAGAATACCGCGATATAATGTTGATTGCCGAGCAATCTGATCATTGCCAGAAATCAAGCTAATAATGGGACACGGCGGGCGATAGCTACTCAACCTGAAGGATGAATATCCTGTGGAGGTAAGTACTAGAATTGCCTTGGCATGGGACCTGATAGCCGCACTGACTGCGGCCACAATTATAGCATTCTCCGGATCCATGTCGTGCGCTGTCATCTTTATCAGCTCGCTGAAGAGATTCTCATACCAGATGACTGATTCGGCTTCTTGGCAAACTTTCTTCATGGTTTCAATACATTCCAATGGATATTTTCCCTTGGCTGTTTCCCCCGAGAGCATAACACAATCGGCACCATCAAGGATTGCATTTGCCACATCCGAAATTTCAGCACGTGTGGCACGTGGTTTGTTAATCATAGACTCAAGCATTTGTGTGGCACAAATTCCTGGTTTGCCAGCGATATTACACTGAGCGAATATGCTTTTCTGAGCTAGAAAAACCTTTTCTGCAGGGATCTCAATGCCCAGATCCCCACGTGCAACCATAACACCATCAGCTGCTTTGATTATGTCCTTGATATTATTCATGCCCTGATGATTCTCGATCTTGGCTATAATCATAATATTTTTACCCTTATCACCTAGCACGGAACGTATTTCCTCAATGCCAGCTTCATCTCGAATAAACGAAGCAAATATGATGTCAAGATTCTCATCAACTGCAAATTGTATATCAGTTTTATCCTTGTCGGAAACGGCAGGCAAATCTATATCAATATTGGGCAAATTGACGCCCTTTTTTGAACCCAATATGCCACCATTTTCCACCTGACAAATTAATTCATCGCCTTTGGCCTCTTTTACAATAAGTCTGATCAAACCATCATCTATAAAAACATGATCATTGGGCTTGAGCACCTTTGTAATGTTCTTGTAGTCCACAAAGACCTTTTGCTCAGTGCCGTTTTCAAATAAATCCCGATTTGTGCTTAATACAAAGTTTGCACCGTCTTTTAGCTTCACTGTAGCCGTCTCACTGCCTTCAATGATACCTGTACGTATTTCTGGTCCCTTGGTATCCAATGCAATACCCATATGGTATTTGTAGCCCAAAATCTTAGAGTAACACTTTATGGCTTCGCGTAGATTAACTATAGTTTCTCTGTGATATTCATGTGTGCCATGTGAGAAATTTAAACGCGCTATTTTCATGCCTTTTTCCAGTAATTTCATTAACATTTCAACACTTCGGGAAGCGGGTCCAATGGTACAAATAATACTTGAGAGGGATTGAAAAGTGGTTGGTGCATCATACTGTATGAGACTACACTGCTCCAACCGGGTATTGGGTCTTCGTTTTTTACGTCTGAGGTGGAGTTCAATAATAAAATCAATTTCTTAACTAAGTAAGCCAGAATTTGTTTTGATAATAATTTAAAAAATGTTGATAGTAAATATAAATGTGTTTGGAAGAAGATTCAAAAAACTACGAACGAAAAAGGTAAGAAAGCTTTTAAGCTTTCACACGTATACAGATTTTAGACACACACATTTAAGCTGCGCTTTAACCCGCGACGTATGAAAGCTTTTAAAAGCGCACTAATACAGATACATATATTTGGCAAAACATTTGGCAATGCTCTTCAAAAGGTTTTTAAACTATTTTTTTTTTTTTAATAAAAACTCACACATGTTTTCCCATGTTTCTCACGTAAACGTGTGCCATAAAACTTGTAGCTTCCATTAAAGTTATTTGCTGCCCAATGGCGTTCTTGAATACAAAATTTGCTTTGGCATATTGCTTGCATAAATGCATGTGTTTTTTTTTGGTTCGTTATACTTTAAAATTTGGAAATTTTGGAAATTTACATGAAACAGCAGTTGTCAGGCGATAAAATAAAAACCAATAAACAAAAATAAGAATAATAAAAATTTGTGTTAAAAATTCATTTGAAATCTAGGTAACAAGATATATTTAGATGTTTATTTTTAATAGTGTGGTTGTAGACTAAATGGAGTAAATGTTGCAAGAAAAATGTTGATTTAAATACATAAATAATAATGGATGTTTAAAATCAGTTTTTAGAACCTATTTATGTACTAAATATCAATGCATATTAGATATGCTTAGACTGGAAATAACTAAAGTAGATATTTCATATTTCAGAGTAACAAAATGTACAAAAATTTATTTTATCTTCTTTAATTGATCACAAATATTAGATTTTTAATACGATTCTAATTTTTAGACTAAATTTGTTCATTTTTAGAAAATATTTTTATTTTGTTTTGCTACATTTAATATATTTTGAATGGAATATACTGGTTTCAACTATTACTTTTCTCTCAGTGCTGCGCACGACCCGCATAAAAATAAACAGCTGTATATGTGCACACATACATATGCATTACATATACAGATGCATGTATGCGTTTATGATGGCGACACTAGACCACACACCACGCTTACATTTATTTTAGTAGTCGACAGCGTCTAAAACGCGCCAAGTTTTGCGACTCCGCAAGCAATTAAAATAAAGTAAATGGAACGACGACGACGCATGCAAATTGTCATTTGCCGGCAATTTAATGGCGCCCCTAAAACGTGACCAGCAAATATTTAAGCACTTTTTATTTTAGCCTCAACTCTGTTTTTGGCACTTCATTCAACGAAATCGGTAAAAAGGAAAACAAAAAAAAAAGGGTTTGAAGGTCATTGGAGCAGCTGCAGCTGTTGCCCTGTTGAGTGGTTCATTGTGGTTCAATTCAGTCGTTCAATTTGAGGTGAACGAAAGAAATGTTCATATTTGTATGTAAGTAGTTCATTGATTCAAAAGTTCATCGCTCAATTGAACTTATACTAAAGGAATCAGCTCAGGGCACAACTTCAGCTTCACTTTGTTGCTAAGCTGCTCTTCTTTAGCTTGCTTTTTGGGACTAATTTTAAGTTTTCATTTTTTTGTTTGTTTCTTTGTGGCGTGGGCGTTGCAACCAACAAAAAAAAAAAGAAAATAACAAACACACACACTACAAATAAAAGTAAAATAAAATCAACTTCAGGCTGGCGGCTGTCATAAAAATGCAGCAATAACTTTAAATTTAACTTCACCTGCGCGGGCCGCCACCAACAAAAACAAGGCTGATTTTAAGCAATTTAATTTCTTTATTATTTTCATACGAAACGGCGTACACACACACACACACACGTACAGATGTGCATATGCTACATACATACATATGTATGTATGTACATATACAGTTGATCAGGTAGCCAAGGCGGCCACGTCGCTCATTCTCATTCAGACACAGGTACACACGCACCGCATCGCAACCGAAAAACTGCTCTTGGGCCAGAAGGGGCTGTGGCGGTGTTGTGATCGGTCTTGCAAGTCAAACTTGGGCCTGGGCCAGGGCCTGAGCCCTACGTAGTTGTATGTATGTATGTATGTATGTTCAGTCTGTCCGTTAACTGCTTTTTCAGTGAATTCCGTGATTATTGCTTGAATGTTTCTTTCCGGTACTCGCTTTGCTCTTTGGCCACGACGCTGCCGCTGCCGCAGTCGCAGTCGCTGTTGTCGTCGCAGTTTTCAAGCCTCTCTTCTGTTGTTGCTGTCTCATTTGTTTCTGCCCAATGTCACTGTGTTATATTGTGCCTCCTCTGCTTCTTACTCTCTTGCTTTGGTACCTTTTTCTTTGCTGTGCCGTTGTTGTTGTTTTTGTTTTTTCTTGTTGTTGCTTTTATCTGCTTTTGCTCGGTCGACCGACCGACCGGCCGGCCCCGGCTCCGCTTGCTGTGTGGTCAAGTTAATGTCTTCATAATTCTTTTGATTTTTTTTTTTTAAGTCTTACGTTCGTTCGTTGTCGTTGTTATTGTTGTTATTGTTGTTGCTGTTGTTGTTGTGCCCCGTTGCTGGGGCACGCTGATGAAGACAATAACAGTTTTATGTGCGGCCAGAGACAGAGGTAGAGAGGACTCTGATACCCGGGTATCCAGTACCCAGGTTGACTCGTCGTACCCCGGGCCTAATGAAGCTGAGTGAAAAACACATTTCGACTTCCAGTTCTCCCCCGCCTCCTACAATAAAGTGATCTCTCTCTCTCTATCTCTTTTGTCATGTGTGTGTGTGTTGGTGTGAGGCCTAAAAATTGAGCTGTCAATTGTTGGGGCAACGTGTGGGTGCCTATTTGGGGCACTGACTTGGATAACATTTTGTGTGGGCAGCTCGGGTTTTTTTTTTTCTTTTTGGTTTATTTTTAGCTTTAATTGGGGGTATGGAAACATGTTCCCCTAAAAGTCAACGCTAAGAAGATTATTAAGGATCAAAAAATATAGCTGAAATCTTTTATATATATCAAAATCAAAATTATGTATAAATGGGCCATTTACATTGTGGCGTTACGTGACAGTCGTACGCCTAAATGTGAAAAAAGCTAGTATATGTCAAATTAAAAAAAAAATTGTTTATATCTGAGTAGCAATTCGGCTGGACTATATTTAGTAAAAGAGATGAAAACTTTCGTACTTTCCGATAAAAAGATATAAGCAAAAAACAGGTGTGGCGTTACGTGACAAGAATAGAAGTCGCTTTTGACTTAAAGTTGTAAAATAGCAAAACTCTTCAAAGTGTGCAAGCCTTTTTGTATAAAATTTTTTTTTAGTATTGTAATGAATAATATAAGTTAGTTTTGCCGACTATTTAATTTAAAAATATTTTCCTCCTTTTTCTTTACAAGCCTTAGTATAAAGTATTACGTGAAAGGGCGTTACGTGACATAAATTTCCATAGTATTACACATTTTAAAACAAAATTAAAATACATTTTTAAAAAAAAAAAAACAATTTTCCAATTTAGTTCTAGTTTAGGAACATAGAGCATAGGATCATATACTTCCAGGCGTTAATCTATAATTTATATGGGTAATCCTGCACCTAAGTATGAAAATTTATTAGAAAAATAATTTAATACAATTTCGCAGAACTCTCATTGTATTTAATTTCCTAAACAATATTTAACAAAAGATTAGAAATATACACACACACAAAAGTCAAACAAAACTGATAATCAAATCAGAGAGAACCACACTAAATAAATATTATAATAAGATAAGATCTAAAGATAAGATCTCAGTGTGCAACAGGTGTAAGTCATATAAATCATTGTCACACCTTGATCTAATATTTGTTAGAGACCACCAGCAAAACAAAATAATAATAAATTATCAAAAAAACAAAAAAAAGATGAAAATCATAATAATTATGTGGATGCATATGTTATAATAAAAATTTATAGACAGCGTGTAAGAAAAAACAAAAAAATGTAAAATATATATAAAAAAACAATACAAAGATCAAAGAGAACCGAGGGGCGAGTCTCAAGTGGATAAAGAGTAAGGCAGATTGAGGGAGAGGCAAAGTATGAAACTAATCCTTAAGCAAACACACGTCTCATTCCTCTTACGAGGAGCATCAAAAACCAGGAGAAGATACCTGCATAAATTGCTGGGGCTGGAAGTCGAGCTGAAGTGGGCTTCCGAGAAGGCCTAAGAATGTTTAACAGTCGGAGAACGTGAACGTGAACGTGAACGTAACGATATTGAGATATCTCACGCCTACAAGCATTTCCGGCTTACAGTTGACAAAGGGATAGGAGTACGGATAGTAGGGATAGTACCGTCGAAACGAGAGATAATACAAACGAAAGGAAGTACTTGGGCCTTAACAAGTTAACTGTAATTTGACATACCGCTGGGCCTGTTGAAGGCTAAGAGATAAGAACGGTCTTAACTACATATAGGGCTACCCTGGTAAATCAAACACTTCTCAGAAAAGAGGAGTTAACCTAAATGTACATACATCTTAAATTTTGACTTTCGCTCAAGTGTTGTCTTGTAAAGGGTGTAGAAGAGCTACACAATAGAGTTAGAATTTTATCTAGAAAGTAAGTTGATCTGTGACAACATCCGATAGTTTCTTTGAAATCGCTACTATACTTTTTAAAGATATTTGAGTTTCTTTTTTTTAATAATCAGTATCAATATTTTATTATTTTATTTATTTATTTTAATAAATCTGCTAGATAAAAAGAATTCAAGTTAGAAATATTATTGTTAAATATTACTGATTGAATTGAGAATTATTGTTTTCTCAATGATATTTTTTTAGGAAAATTTTTAATACGAGAGTTGAAGAAAATGTTTGTTTTTTCTAAAACAAACTTGATGTTATAGCTCTGATAAATAACATAATTTTAATAAGAACGACTTAAAATTAAGATTTTCTAGCTACAAATATGAATTTAAGTTTATTGAAAAATATGTGGATTTTGTTACTGGAGTCAGGAGTATATTGTACTATATTCAGTTTTAGTTTCTTGATAATAATATATAGACTTATCTCTATATAGATATGAAAGTATTTAGCGTTATCTAATATATATTTTGTGTTTATATGTAGTTAAACTTTCACACAATCTATTAATTCTACTTAAAATCTTATATTGTTTTTACAAGAAATTACTTCCAATTTTTTTAATACAAATGTAATTTATTTTTCTTCTATAGCACTTTTATTTTGCGAATTTTCAAAAGTAGAAAGTTCCGCCATATCTTTTACATATTTTAAGATATCTTTTGCTTTCTTCCTTCGTTGTTAAACTATATATAAACGTTGATTCTAATTTCATGGCTCTGCGAACTGTGCAAACATTTACTTACATATTTATGTTGAATGTGCAAAAAAGTTGATATTTGCTAGTAAGTTGGACTTGTACTAAGTAAGTATTTATGTTTACAGTTGTTATTATGATGCAGCTGCTGCTTATTTACGATTTCAGGGTTTTATGCTACTGGTTTTTGAATTTGGCCATGTCAAGTTTGAGTTTCGAGTTTCCAGTTTGAGTTTGAGTAACGTTTGCCACACAAATATTTGTTTTTCATGTGATGTTGTGAAAAGATCGGGGCGGCATGACTAAACAAATTTGTTACCCACCGCCACATAAACAACAACAACACCAGCAACAACAGCAACAACAACAACAACAAAACTTCACTTCAAAATGCCGCCAATGTTTCTCAACTTCCTGTGTTGAGTGGTTTTGTGTGCTTTACAATTGGCACAGCGACAGCTGAGGGGATAGCAGGGGCGGTGAGGGTAGGGGAGTGAAGAAACGTTGCAGCTGAAGATAGAGGCAGAGAGACGCAGGCACTAAACAATTTCATTCATGAATTTATAGTATATACAATTTGTATCTTATAGATACAAAATACAATGACCCTCGTCTCTCCCCGCGCCGCACATTCGTACATGGCCTGCATCCATAGTGCGGCATTGTCATAAATAAATTTGCGACACAAGCGAATAAAATTCAAAGCTAAATCAAATTGCAAGACTATTTAAATATCCTATATTTTTTCTGTTAAACATAATAAACAGTTAAGAATTTTTCTACAATTTATTTGATAAAAAAAAACAAATTAAATTATATTAATTGGTTAACATTTAGAAAAATTTAATTAATTAAATACTACATTTATTTAGAATAAATTAGAAGAATTTTTATATTCAAATATATTAAATGACAGAATAAATCGCAATGGCTGCACTTTTATTGTCTTTAATTAGAAAGTTATATTTGGACATTTGACTCTAAAAATGGAAGAAAAAAACATAATTTTGTATAAATTTTTATTTTTGTATTTGAATGACTTTTTAGTAAAACTGTTTATATTTTATTCAAAAGTCTAATTCTATAGCTTCGACGTTTTCCTAATATTTAAGAAAAACCTGGGATCGAGAACAAAATACAAAAGTTTCTAACTATCTGGAATAATTAATATATCTGCAAATTTGAAAATAATATTTAATATGAAATAATTTTAAAATAAAAAAAATAAATAAACTAAAAAAATAATGTAGTTTATAATATTTATTTATCATTTTGATAAAGTGCTTCAGGTTTTTTATTAAAAAGAAACCTTTTTGTTCGCGATTGTGATATATTTTTCATTGTTTTTAATAACTAATTTTTTGTGTTTTTTTTTTAACTATTTGTTATGTCATTTTTGTAGCAAGAGCAGTCTTAGCGAATATCTCTATGAGGAATCTACCTACTTTTTAAGACTTCGTGAATAAACACAGTACGTGGTACTTCGATTTTATATTCAGGTATACAGGGTATCGAAACAAATTGTTAGAGAATTGACAAAGAGAAAATGATGATAAAAAAAAAAAAATAGCAACACAAATTGATCAGCTCGAATTTGGAATTCAGCTCATTCATGAAAACGTCACCCGTAGACCTCCCAGTAGTTCCAAGAAATATAAATTTTTTTTTTTTTTGTAAAAATATTTTTTCTTTCTCTTTTGATCTTTTTTTTTATATGGCATACGAAAAAAATAATAATAATAATAAACATCAAGTTGAGCAATTTGCATAGCGTGGCCAAATGAGCGAAAAAAGGTAACAAACGCATTTTGTTGTTGTTGTTGTTTGCCTGGCTTTGTTAGACAATATTAATGTCTTAATATATTTTGTTAAATTGAGTCATTAAAATAAATCGCCCCAACGTGGATGACGACGGCGCTGTCACGAGCAGAAAGGCCAACAAACATAACAACAACTAGCAACAACAATAACAACAGAAACAACAACAACCAGGCACGACCACACCTCAGCTGAAGTCGCTGTCGCAGCCGCCGCTAGCTGCGCGATCGATTCGATCGTTTGCCCACAACTTTCGAGAAGCTGCATAGTGCTGCAAGAAGGAAACGTCGTAACGTTACAACAGCGCTGCAGACGTTACGAGAAAATACACAACAACAAAAAACAAAATACAAAAAAAAACAAAAGAGAAGATGAACAAGAGCAGCAGAGAGCAGCGAGCAGCCAGCAGGCTATAATGAAGACATCAAGTTGTAAAAAAGCACCGCAAAAGCAAAACGGCGAAGAAGAAGAAGCAGAGGAAGAAGAAAGGAAGGCGCAGAGTTGTGGCTACAGTTTGACAGCTGCTGCTGAGCACAGTTTGAGAGCCAAAAGCGCGTGCGTCAGTGAAATGTTCATTTTTTGTTGTTTAATTTTCAGAATGGGCCACCCACAGAATAGACACACATACACACACATACGCATCTGTGTGTGTGTGTGTGTGTACTCTGGCTTCTAGCTCACATGACGCGCTGTGTGCGGCAGCACAACAACAAAAACAAACAGAATGCTTTTGGCAACGGCGTCGTTGGAGAAAACAAAAAAAAAAAGAACAGTACAAAAAACAACGACAGCACATGAAATTCATAAAATAAAAATAAATAACGAATTCTCAATGCTCTCACAATTAGTTAGTGTCTAGCGTCTTATAGTAATTATTTATATTCTTTGTTTTTTTTTTATTGATTGCTATCTGATCAGCAATAAGCCTAATTTTAATGTCTGCATAAATTTATTATATTGATATTTAATATGTATTGCATTTTGGTGAAAATTTTGACCAATTCATAGGGTATTTAAACTTCGTCATGCTATAGTAATTTTTGCTTCTTGTTTACTTTTTATCATTGTGCATTCCCTTGTCTCAGCATCACAAACTTAACGCAAAGGCAAAACTGAAAAATTTTATCAAAGAGCAAATCAAAAGTGGATTTCTTTTCTCTCCATTTTCTTCTGGTTGTTGCTCCATGCTCCGCGCATTTACATTGAGAGAACGCCCCTCCCTGCTCCACAACCGACAGAGTCAGAGAGCCACAATGTTTTTGGCACTCGTATGTGTTGTTGTTGCTGTAGTTTTTGTTTTTATTGCTGCTGCCGTTGTTGTTGATTTTTTGCGGTCAGCGCGCCGCACAGTAGCACAAAATAATGAAGTTGTTTTTGTCTGCGGATAAATGTGGGCAACAACTGAGAGATCAAGTTTGCGAGTACGCGAGGTCTTTGGGTGTCCCAACCCGCAGCCCTGCTGTGTGCCAAGTGAAAATAGCTTAAGGTTTGATTTGTGCAACAGTTGACGTGTGTTTTTGTTGTTGCTATCAGTATCTGTCTTTTAAATACATACTATTATGTATTTTGATATATTTTTATCTTCGCTGTTAAGCATGCAAAGTGACCATGCTGCGTAACATTGTCATGTTAGTTAACAGCAACAATGTTAGCAATTGTAAGAATGAAAAATATTTATTTGAAGCAACAAAACATTATGTTAAGGCTTATCCGAAAAACAAGAATCAATTTTAAATTTTTACGTTTTGGCGTTTTCAATTTCGGATAAATTGTGTTATGAAATATTTAGTTTTTATACTTTATATAGAAAACGTAAAAATACATCAATTTCAAATCTAGTTTACGTTTTAAAATATACATAATATTTACGATTGTATTAAGCCTAAAATTTTATCATCTATATAAAATATTTATTTCGTAAATACAACATTTAAAACTCATTTTTACTTTTAAATTTAAGCGGCTTTTGTTTTTAACAACTTAATTCACAATTTAAAAAAACAACAACAAAAAAACGAAGAAAAACAACAAAAATAATGTGATTCAAAAAGCAAACGATCGGCAATCGATTCCCGTTTCCCCAGTTCCCTATCCACTCCCCCTTTATTAAGAATTCAAAAATCAAAAACGTCTCTATTAAAGCAAAAATTGAGCAAAACAAAAAACGAAACGAAATGAAAGAGGCGACAAAAAAAAAACAGCCAGAGAATAAATTATATATTGAGAACTGTCTCAATGTCTTAATGACAACATTAAACAAAGTTGAGATTGAGATACATTTGTATGTTTTAAGTGCTTAGTATCTTCTCTTGTTGTTGCTTTAGTCACTTACCTTATCAATTTGATCGAGCGCCACTTGAGCGTCCACCCAGCTGGTGCGTATGTAAAGATCCGAGAATAATTTCTCATCGACAACATCGCCGTGTGTGTCCGGTACGCGGGGCAAACTGTCCCTATCCATGTTGTAATGTGTATGGATTTATTATTGTTGTTGTTGTTGTTGTGGGAGGACAAATAACGCGCGTTCTCTCAGCTGTTAAGTGTCTGTGAAGCTGCTTCTGTTAACGAACAGCAACAGAAAAGTGCTACCAATCCGCTTTTGAGTTACACGTGTGTGTGTGTGTGTACGCGTGTGTGTATTGTTTATTTTTGTTATTGTTTCAATAAAATATATTTATTTGTGCATTCTATTGAATTATTTTTTATTAGACGTTTTTAATGCATTTATGCTGTACAACAAAAATACACTACTTGTACACACAACGCTTTCGTTGTCGCTCTCTATTTGACTTTGGGGCCTCTTCCGCTCTCGTGTTTCGTTTTGTTGTGATTGCTGGCTTCGCTTTAAACTTTAAACTCGACGCAACTCTTGGTTTTAAGCTTGATTCACTTGTGTGCTGCATTTGCGCACATTTTCCACAATTATTTCAACAATTTTCACACATAATTTACACTTTTTTATACATATCGAGGCGATGCGACGCGAACGCCTTAGAAATTTCCAACATCACGTTTTTTTCTTTTTTCTCTTTTTTCTTTGCGCTCTCTGCGCTCGCTGCGCGGTTTGCTTCTTTTTTTTTATACACACTTCACTTTGCGCACGTAGACGTTTCGTTTGTTGTTGTTGCTGGCATTTAATTCATTATTAATTATTTATTTTTTGATTGGTTATTTTTGCTTTGGATATTGATTGGTATATATGTAGGTATTTATTCACATATATATTTCAACACTGTTTTATTGTATATATACAAAAACAATTTCAGCTTAGCTCTCGGCTTGTATAAATTTGCATTCAGCGCGATTCGTTAAGTGCCGCTCACACAACCGTTTCGTTCGAGGATCGCACGCAGTCTGAGAGATACAGATAGATTTTGTGTTTTGTGTTTGTTCGCTGAATTGTTTTTGCTTTGACATTATGTTAAACTCGAATGGCACTGTTAAACTCAAAATAAATCTCGCAGGCCTACAACTTCATTAGTTCGTGCGTCGCTGCATCTCATTCTTGGTCCCCTCTGTCTGCTCTGCTGCGGCCATTTTGATTTGAGCGCTCTCGCTCACAACACGATATTGGGACTCATAGGTAAAGACAAGACGGCTGTAACTTTTTGGCTCTCACCCGCATGCACGTCACATATTCAGAAATACGTCGCACAAGACTCAAAATGTATGGTAAATAGGCACTTTTTTTGTTAATCGGCTGCTGCTGTTGATTGGGGGATCTGGTGTAGAAATATGATCCCACATATAGAAAATTGTCAAGGGCATCTAATGTAGTACATAAGAACCCTCTACGTGCCATACATATTCTACAATAGGTAGACAAAGTCAGAAAATGTTGCAAAATTTGTATCTTTGTATGAAAATGTATCTAAATTATTAAAGTATGTTTATGAAACTTAACACAGATGTATTTCACATATAAATATGGTACATATCCTAAAATGTATCAGGTCGGATAACTATATCACATGTTTTCGGTTTCAAACTAAATTTGTCGTATGAAAAACTTTTTTGTTTATCTAGATATCTTAAAACTCACTACATCAGTCTGTACTTTAGATACAAATTTGACAACATTTTCTGATTTTGTCAAGCTACTGCAGATAATCTATGGGTAATGTAGAGGTCAGAAATATGACATTGTATGCACTTGTGTTGTGACGTCACTTGTTCGCGACGCAATATAACGGAACATAACGGCCGTGGCGTAACCTAGTCTCTCTCAATCGTGGCTCACAACGAGGGCTACAGCACGCTTAACATTTTAACAAAATTAAAAACAATTCGGACTTGTGTACACCCTGCAGAAAAAATATTTGAATACTGAAGGATAATAATTATATATATTACTTAATGATTTATAGCTATTCCCAGATAAATTTTGACTTAAGGGCTTTTAGCATCATTGAAATTGTATACAAAAACAAGAAAAAGACGGTTTTCTTCGATTTCGAGCAAACTTGGTCAGATTGTACAAATTATAATACTACACCGATATGCAGAGATTGGTTACGGGAGCTTGACGTTTTTTATACTTTTCGACCTGATCAAGAATATATATACTCTATTCGATCGCAGACGTCTCCTACTATGCATTACACATTGCGTGACAAAATTATATCACCCTATTGCAAGGGTAAAAATAGAACCAATCACAATATTTAAATTTGTTAAATAAATTTTGAAACTTATTACATAGATATTATGAAACAGAAATATGTACATACAAATGTATGTATATGTATGTATCAAACATATCATATTTACTTACATAGACACTGTTATATTCACAAACAGTTACTGTTACGGTTACAGTTTGAAGTCTCATGCATGTCAAACTTGACAGCCCTAGCAGCAAATTGTTTAAACAAGCTTTCGGCGCGCTGGCTAATATTTTTGATGTTGTTGTTGCTGTTGTTTAGCTTACTTAGGCCACACACGATGTGCCAGGCGTGCGCCCGCCGGCATTATTCTTGTTGTTGCTGTTGTTTTTATTTTTATTGCAGCGACCACCCAAATAAAATGTTGTTGTTGCTTCATTAAAAGCGGCTGCCGGCGTTGTGGGTGGTCCCTGTTCCCGATCTTCCCTGGTTGCTGCTTCACTTCGGCTGCTTGACGTCGGCCTTCAACTGTGCGAGCAGCGACGTTGACGGCGACGACGACAACGCTAGTGGAGCTTTTATTGTTGTTGTGTGTGTGTTTGTGACTGCGCAGCGCGTGCGTGGCAGGCTTTACTTGTATATGTACATGTGTACGTATGTATGTGTGCCTTGTGCAGGCTGTGAATTGTTGGCAAATTTGTTAGCTCCATGTGGTTGTTCTTACTGTTGCTGTTGTTGTCTGCCACATGTGCTTGATGTCTGTTTTTGCATGTTTTTAATACTAAATTATGAGCAGGATGTTTTCTTTTTATATGCATGGATCTGTGTGTGTGTGTGTGTGTGGACCACACAAGTTGCTGATTTCGCGAGCAAATTATATACGGGGCCACTGAAAAGTTGATTGTTTTTGTTGGCAGAGCTTCAACATAGCCAGTTGCCGTAGGGGCTCATAAGATAAGTACTGAGGCAGCGGTGAGGCAATATAATTCCTGTGAACATACAAATATCTGTATGTATAAATGTTAAAGCTGGAAAACAATCGACTGCACTATCGACATGACTATTAAAAAATATTTTCAATTATTCTTAAACAAGGATTGATGCTATAGTCGAGTATACGCCTATGTGACACCCAATACACACTCAGAGATTCGCAAGTAAAAATCCATACAGACATATACAAATCAAGCAGTGTAAAGCAGTATTTGAACTTCAAGCAGATCAAGGGCTATACAAACAAGCAGATTACTTCGACGGCGGTTGCGCGCTGATCAATCTATGCATGCAAAATATTTTCTTGATTAATTTCAGAGTTAGCTTTATTATCCGACTGTGTTATATCCTCTTTTTATGGGTTCAGTGTGTAAAAACATAGAATGTTGTTAGGTAATAATAAAAGGATACAGTATCTAAAAATTGGTGTATATATTTTAAGTCAAAATATTTATATGAAATGTAAATAAAACTATTATACTTATGTGATAAATAACGTGAATTTGATCATCTGCTTTGTTCTTTAACGTAAATTATAAATATGTATTTATAAAAAAAAATTTCTCGATTACTTAATATTTTTCAAACTACTCCATGCAGCTTTAAGAATTTTTTCTAATACAATTTATGAATGAAAATGCACATTTACCGATGCTAATAGAAATGGCTATCTATACATAAATACATATATATATTTTTATATGTGTGTAGAATGTATATATTTACATTTGTATGTATGTTTATAACAGAAGAAAATAAAACTTAAACAGAGATCACAAAATTAGCGTTCGAATTGCAGTCGAAGTCGAAATCGCATTCAAATGCAACGTCATTGCGGAGACCCACCGCAAGCCGCTATTATAATCAAACTGCCAACAACAACAACAACAACAACAACAGCAGCGCAAAAGCAACAGCAACAGCAAACAACTTTTGATGACGAGCAACCTTCCATCGCCCCCTCTGCTGTCCTGCTTCACAATGTCGTCGCTCCCGCTCACCTGGCTAACGTTACATCAATGGGGGAATGGCTGCTGTGCTTTTGCTTTTGGTGTTGCTGTGTGCGCCTGCACTCTCTTTCTCTCCGTTTCTTTTTCTGTCAGTCTCTCAATTGGCGCTGTGCTGCGGCAGCGTGTCAAAGGGGAGACAAGTTGTTGTTGCTGTTTTCTGCCCGTTTCTGTTTTGAATTGCGTGTGGCGCATTTTGGCGACATGGGCGGCATTTTTGCCGCCGTCTCGCGGGCCGCATATTTTAGCTTTATCCATTTACGTAGCTCTCTCAGCAGATTGCGCCATTTTTTGCTCAACACATTGCAAACTCAAATTAGAGATGGCGCCGTGTCGTGCCTTTTAATGCCTGCGTTATTACACTAAAATGTAACGGACTTTTCATTCCAAATTTAACTTTATTTCGCCAAAACGATAAAGTTCTATGCAGAGTATGTTCAAATAAGTGCACAGTCAGCTATAAATTGAAGTATTAGATCCCAATAAATTTTATAAGATTCAAAAAAGTTTAGATTGGGCTAGTTTGTACTTAATTATTTAATAAATGTGTTCAACTTTTACAAGCTGCCGTGGCTTGCAATTCTTTTACAATGCTTGCATTATATATATGTACACATGTTATATTTTATGCACGATTTTTTCGTGTTGTTGGTGCGCACCTCTGTCCTCGTACCGCATGACTCTCATGATTTTGCTCTCAATGACTTGCATTTTGTTTTGCTCAATTCGCCTGCAGCGTAGCTCCAATGCTCCCCAACACAACGAAAGAGAGTGCCCAAGAATGAGAGAGAGAGAGAGAGAGAGATAAAGTGAGAGGGGCACACACACACTGATACACTTGGGCATTCAAATGCTGCGCTTGTGTGACGGCAGCGGCGCAGCTGCCATTGGACCACCAACGTTGCGGTTGAGAGCTTCATTTGCCGTTTCAGTTGCGGCAGCGTCGGGTTGTTGGTATACTCTGTACATACGTGTAATGGGGTATATTAGTGTTTTGCCAAGACTGTAGAAAATTACCGCTTGAGTAAATTCTCGTTAGATAAGAAAGTATTGTTGCACGCCCATTACCGATTCCCCAATTAAAATACAGGGTATGTTACTTATACTTATAAGGCTAGATTTGCCAAGTTTTATATAAAGAATACTAATAACCCTCTAGACAGCTCAAGTTTATCAGTAAAAGATAGGTGTATATAAAAATTGCGGAAAAATTATTGCATGTGTATGAATATGATTAGATTGTTTTTTATTTTATTTTTTTTGTTGGAGGGCATAGAAACGCATACCGGGTACACTAGTATCCAAATAAATATATATATCTCTCACATTTTCATAGATAGAATCTCAAAATTCAATATGTTACCTTAATACATTTTTCTTCAACGTTTTTATTTTAAAAATTTTGCGGATTGAATTCACGTGTCTAGCTTCCTACATTACACTCTTTTTAGGATACTAGATATAAGATATAAAATTAAAATTAGTAAGAAATTAACTTTCGTAAAAAATTTACTTGTGAAAAATTGCAACTGGAACGAACGTGTGTATCTCTTATCTTATATCAACTGTTAGTTGAAACACAGTATACTGCAGTCGGTAGCTTCCAGCTACAACGATTTTGTTGCTGCTGCCACAGCGAGTGGCCCGCCTGCCTAGAGCGCGGCAACTTTTTCAACGTCGCCTTGTTTTCACATATCATTCACATACAGGCAACTGATCTAGTTGAAGTTAGGGATGGGGATGGCAATGGGGATGAGGATGAGGATGAGGAGCAGCTGTTGTTTAAATCAGGAAAAGGACCACAGCGAATTGTGACTGAGATAATGTAGTTGTTTGGGGTTGCTGTACGCGACGTACGAAACGACAAAAGGGTATAAAAAAAAAGGGAGATCAAGATAGATGGTTATTTGTACAGGATGTTGTTTAATCTTTACATACGTTTTAAGTTCTGAGACAAGCTTTGGCAGGGGTGTGGCTATTAGGTCAGTTTTCAGTTTTGTATTGTTGAAAAAACTTTTAAGATTAAATAACTTTCATAAATACAATTATATTATAATGATGAGCTCCTTTCGCATTCAAAATATTATAAGAAATCCTTTTGAGAATATTATGATGAGTTCCTTTGTCATTAAAACTATTATTACAAATCCTTCTGATCATAAAGTTATTAAATGAGGAAGGAATAATTATATATGGGTATGGTTTTCTTATGTAAGTATGTTTATGGAGACATTCTTATAGAGGAATCTAGTGTTAGTTAGTTAGGACTAGTACAAAGTCTGGTATTTCAAGAGCTCTTAACATTATATTTTTAGAAGTAACTTCTACCCTAAAATGTTCTTTTGTCATAAAATATTATACCTAGCATTAATTTCATTTTTTTCCTATATTACTTATAACTTACTTTTTTTTGATAAATCGCTTAAATTCTAAATCGATTCGATTTTTAGTGAGAACCGCATCCAAGTCTTAAACGGTTCTTCATGAATAGTTCCATATATTAAAAGAAGACTTAATGTTATATTATAAGTATGTATGAGCTCCTTTTTTATCTTTGAAAAAAAAAGAGATATCTTAATTTGGTATAATTATTTTTTTATCTTTATCTCAGGTATATCTGTATTTTTCACAATAATTAAAAAGACAAAATGTCGAAAATTAGTTACATTAAAAAAAAAAAACAATGTCTTACAATTGAGCTAATATTTTACAAAACTTAATTTTATTAAATATTAAATTATAATGAAAGCAATATGATAAAAACAATGCTACTTAAATTAAGTAAGCTTCGATTTGGCATTTATATATTTTTAAAACGATTTTAAAAGTCATCTCCGTTTAGTTTTGGACTTATGAAATTTAAAAAGTAAGATTCCACCAAGAATCTAACTACAACTGAGTTTAATATTCTGCTAAGCTGATCAAACATTTACTTTTATATTAAATGAAAAATTATAAAAATTTTGAACTCTTCTCTACTCATAAAATTAGGAAACCAAATGCAATTAATCTTCGACCTAATTCACTTGTGTAATAATATGATGTGAATGATTTGTGTAACATCAGCTGGCCTATTTTAGCCTCTGGCCAGCCCACATTCAAGAAAACTACAGCTGGCCAAAAACAAAAAAAAATGTTTAACCATGCCGCCCCAACTTCCCTCTCTCCATCTCTCTGTATGTTTGACTCAACTCTCCCTCTTCCTTAATACTTCCCCTCAACTTGGTGACTTTAACGACAGCCTGTTTGTTTTTAATCGCATAATGTCTTAATTTATAGTGCGCCGCAGCCAGAAGGGGGAGTGGGGGCTTTCCTCCGTATTTCCAGCCACATTGCTAGCCAATTGCATTTGTCATTGGCCTATAACGCCATTAACATTGCCCGGGTATCCATCCATCCATCCGATCCACTCGCTACACCACTTAAAGTTTAACTGCAATCGCTTAGAGAGGAGGAGAAGGTATTGGTGGGTTTGGGGTTCGGGGCTTGGGTTTAGGATTGTGACTTGGGGTTTGAGATAACGCATCGTTGCAATTTTTATGACTATAGTTGTTGTTTTTGTTGATGCTGTTGTTGCCGTATTATTGCGGTGCATTTAATGTAATAATTATTATTTGCCACCGGGAATACGTGTGGCTGCGTCTCGCCCCAGAGAGACGCCCCTCGAAGTAACCTGTACCCTGCAACTTCCACCATGTTGCCCCATCCTTAGCTTAAGCTTACCACACGGCCTATGGCGTGTGTGGTAAATTTGTTTTGTGGTTGGACTCTGTGTGTAGTTATACCCTTGCCAAACGGGTATTATAATTTTGTCCCGAAGTGTGCAAAACGAGATGCCTCCCATAAATTATTATATATACATATTCTTGATCAGAAAAGTAAACTGATTTATTATTAATATTTTATGTTTGTTTGTCAATTAGTCTCTTTGTTTCTGAGGTATCTTGATGCAACTGTATCGAAAAACTATATAATATAAACGCTAAAACGACGATGGGTAACAAATGATTTCTGCTATGGTTAACTTTTATGTTCTTCAAAAAATCGCAACAAATTCTTATAAGCTCGACATAATAGGTATAAAGATATAGACAATGTGAGCAAATTTGATCAAAATGTACTTCTATATGGTATTATATTGCTGCCATATGCACAATCAGGTGAAAATTTTTTTTTTTGTTTCAAAATATTGGAAATAATCTTTAAAATTTAATTAAAATTCTTATATATTATTACTTAATTATATGTTAATGTATATTATAGCTATTAGCTCCTATTATATCGAAGGTTAGTATTCCGAAAAAATTTGTCAAAACTATATCGGGAAGTGGTTGGAGAATACATTTGAAAATTGTATGAAAATCTGAGCTGGAGCATCATAGTGGCATTGTAGAATACGGTAGATTTTTGTGTTTTTTGCTACACTCAAAAAAAAGTGTACATCCAATTTTGGAAAACTGACGTCAGTGGTTGAAAAAACAGGATAGAAATAGCGCCATAGAAATTTTTTTATGCCCTGTAGATTTAATTACCACAAAGTGAAGAAAATGTTGTAACTCTGGCAGATCAAATTTTCTGTTTTATTTTATTTATTTAATTATTTTGATAAATCGAGGAAACTTTTTCTACAAAACATGGAAAAATCTATAATTTTATGTCCATAATAAAAAAAATCCGTTATTTTTTTAAATTTGAATAAAAAAATTACTTTACTTTGGTTAAAGAAATAAGTCAACATATTTTGTAAAAATTTATATTGAGCATAGAAAATTTTCTGCAGATTAATGAATTTTATATTCATTTCATAGAACACCTGGATTTCATATTGTAGAAAATCCATACTTCCGATTATAAACCCATAATTTTTTTCGTTTATTCATATCATAGAAAATATATTCGTACTGTGGAAATTTTCACTTCTTTGTAGAGATTGATACTCTGTTTGTAGAATTTTATTTTATTTTTTTTATCGAAAGTGTTTCTATACTTAAAAAAATTTCTTTTTTCTTAGTGTAGACATATTGATAAAAATTAAAAAATTTTGTATATTGTAGACTGTTGCAAGAGTATATAACTTGGGCACTACGACTATAGCCATTTCTTTCAATTTTTTTTTTACTTGTTATCTCTTTGCAGTTACGCGGAGCGACTACGTCCAACTTCGGAGAGTTCCAATCCCGGTCGGGACTGCTTCGCTTCGTTTGGTTCATGTAATCAACCGTCGTCGTCGTCGTCGTCGTCGTCGTCGTCGTCGTCGTCGTCGTCGTCGTCCAGTGCAGTCGCCTGCTCAGTGGTTGTCTTTTTTAGAGACTGTGTGTGTGTGTGTGTTTGTGTGTGTGTGGCTTTTTTTCAGCGTCTTTGACTTCGTCTTCATCTTGTGTGGTCCTGTCATGCGCCCTGTTGTTGTTGCTTGTTGTTGTTGGTTTTTATTTTGGTTAAGCCAATCCGACGGGTCGACGGATCGATGGCTTTTCGGTTATCATTTGGCAACCTACGCGTGGCGACAACACCAACCAAACCAACCAAACCAACCAACCAACCAACTAGGTTTATGTTTGCTCAAATGGAAAGTGCTTTGTGGGTGGCCTTCGTTCGGTTAATTGAGGCTCAGTTTTTGTTTTTGTCAGGCATGTGGGTGGCCCAGGGCCTGGAGTCCAAAAGTCGCATTATAGTTGATGGATATTATGGCTGGTCAAGTTTTAAAGGCAGCATAGATCTAATTAAAACAACTGGTGTACCAAAGCCAAAGCCAAATCATAATTCATAGTTCATAATTCATTTCATTGGATGTCACAAACATTAACTGCAGCAATTAAACTTGCCTGGAGCGAGATTTCGCTGAGCTACATAGATTCCCTGTATCATTCTATGAAGGACCGAATATATGAAGTTATTACGAAAAAAGGAGGCAGTACTCATTACTGAAATTATTTTTTCTTTTTTTCTAATAAGTCAAATAGATACATAAATTAAAAATGAAATTTTTAAATAAGTTACTTTTCTTCCAAAAAATAAAATATTTTATGTGCGTCTATTCTAGTGATCAAGAAAAAAGTGTAATTTAAATAGCTCTAAGAAAAAAGTTTGAAAACAGAATTCTTTTAAGTTTGTATAATTTTTCGAATAGTATACTTAAAGAATCATTGAATAACCAAATTTTCTGCATTTCAACTTTTTTTCAATTGTGTTCAAAATAAAAGTTATAAAATATTTTGTAATGTAAATAATGCTGCGTCTAACCTATTGACCAGCAGTGTATGTACTAGCCAATACAAATATATAATAAAAAATATTAAGTGTATAAATTAATTTTCAGCGTCGAAAAATTAATTTAATCTATTTAATTTATCTATAAAATAATTTAATAAAATTAAATTTAAAAATAATAAAAATAGGAAAGAAACGACTAGCTTCGATACGTTAAAGCAATGGTCTATAAGAAATTATAATTATAAGAATATTCAACCGATCGTTTAGCTAGTGCTCCGATCTTAATATTACAAAACAATTTTATATATCGATCTGATGAGTTTAGCTCTAAAATCTTAAAAACCAAAAAAGTTTTTCATTTCTCACCTGGTTGTTCTTAATGCAGTTATATGATATAGTGGTGCGATTTCGTTTAATTTGATGAGAATGTACAAATCATAATTCTATATCGAACTTTTAAGTTTGATTTTGACATCTTGAAAATCAAAAAAGTTTTCTTACAAGCATATTTTTCAACCGATTGTTTATATGAAAACCTTAAAATATAGTGATCCGATTTGCTGAAACTTGTTTAGATTTAGATTAATACCACAACGATCGGCCAATTTTGGTTTTGATATCTTGAAAAGAAAATGTTAATTTGACCGATCGTTTAACAGAAAGAACCATCTGTTCCAAATTACATCAAGATAGCTCAAAAACTAAGAGACTAGTTTGCATAGAAACAGACGGACAGGGGAACTTGAAGGACATACTTCAGTTCGTAGTCCTGATCTAGAATATATAAACTTTAAGGGGTACGAGACGTCTCCTCCTATGCGTTACACATTTCAAGATAAAATTATAATACGTTTATGCAAGGGTATTAAAAACGCTGTTAATGTTAATTTAATGTTAATGCTTATCTGTCTGTTAGTTTTGTTGATGTTAATGTTGTTACTGTTTTTTTTACAATTCCTGCTAATGTGAATTTTAGTGCATCTTTTTCTTTCGCTATTTTGTTCACCCTTACTGTCAATGTTTATATTACTGTTAGTTATGGATATTATTTTAGTTACAACTACTGTTCTTTTTAAAAATTAGACATTTATTGCAACTGTTGCTATTTTTTCGACGATTTATGTGATTTGTAGCAGGCAAATACTTATTTTTAAATAACTGATAAGCTAATTAACTAACTAATTAAATATCGCACAATAAATACTAAAATTTTTTCGAAAACCATTTAACATATAATCACAGTATCTATTTTTCTGATTATTAAATTTCAACTTTCATAATTTTGTCAAAAACCAACTCGTAACTCATTGAACATATAGAGATTATATATATTTTAAACAAATAATAATTTATATTTTATATTTGTTCTTAAAACAGTTAAAAATGTTTCCTTTTTTAGCCTATATATTAATACTTTGTTTCTTATTTATCTAAATTGGGCTTTTAATGCAGGATTAATTAGATATGTATTTATTTTCTAACTTTTTTTTTTTTTTAAATTTATTATACAATTAACACATACAATAAACACATTTATATTAAAACTGCTTCAGTGCTGAGATCTCTTCCTTGAACCTTGTTAATGCTCATTTTCCAATAAAGTCTTTTGCTAAATTGATAACTTCCTAGAAGGAGCATTACCTAAATGTTCAGTATTATTCATTGAATTATCCATGATGGGACTGCTCATTTTCGATTCATGGTATCTGATGCACACCTAGCTTATTCCTCGTCTGATCTTAATCTAAATCGGTCATCAGTTAATTTCAACGCATAAGCATAACCCATTTCCAAGTCGGATGTGTTAATGTGACTGCAAGGACGATAACAATAAAATCGGAGACCGAGCATAAAAGTGAACAACAAGCTTAAGATATGTATGTGTAGATACAAAAGTAAAGGCGATAAGTTTCGTAATGTCAGTGGGTCTGGTCTTTGGGTTCTGAGTTCTGGTTGCAGATAGAGTATAGAGGGGATTGTGGGGACAAATAACGTTGCGTTCTGCGTTGGTTGTCAAATTAATTTGGTTTTTGTGACGATGTCGTCGTCGTCGTCGACCATGACAATGCGACTGCGTGGGCGCTGTGTCAGCTATAACCAAACAGACATTAACATATCTTTAGAGACGCATGCATAATTTGGACTTTGATAATAAAGCCAGGCGGGCCTCGAAAAAATCCATGACGCAGCCTAACGTTGGCAACGTTGCGATGACAACGACAGACAGACATCCTTAGCATACTAAAAGTTTCGCCTTACTCATAAGCTGGTGAAATGTGAAATGGCCTCTTGGCCTCGCCCCGCTACGTTTACTACACTGAGCCAAAAAAAAAGAGTTAACTAAATTACAACGTGAAAAATTTGTTAAAAAAAAATTAACTTGGCCAATATAGCTGTTGCTGACCTCTATATCTTCTAGCTGACATAGGAAGAATTGGGTAAAAATTGAATTGTTATATGAAAATCTTTATATTTTTCAAGATTTCGGATCCAATAAGATCATTCATCATATTAATATGCTCTAGATAATCTGATTAGGTTTGATCAATATTGGACTACTATATTGTATAACTCCTCAGAGTCCATAGACATTCCACCTAAAGAGCTCAGTGAAATGTTAAGTAAAACTTCCAAATAGTATTGGGTTAGTTTTTGTATGAGAAATTTTGTTGTAGGGATTTTAAAAAACTGTTGGGTGTCAAAATATAGAAACCTAATTGATTAGAAATTTTATTTAATTACATAATAATAAAAATAATAATTGTAGCTCTTTGTGGCAGAGCTTTTAACACAGTAACACAGCGTTATACAATTTGTCTTAAGCATGAGAAAATGTTCAGTTAAATAAGAGTAAGTACCCTGTGGTTTTACGGGCGGGCCCGGACCTAACGATATGCCTAGGCATCTCGGACGGGTACCCAACCGCAACCTAGCTTTTTTCTATGTATTCTTCCTATGCCGTTTTACATGCAGATGTCATTGCGCGGGCATTGATGCCCGCTATGCAACCGTACGAAGTAGATCGCGGACCTGGCGTTCCGCAACCGCACCAGCTAGGCCGCGGACTAGGCGCTCCCGCAACCGCGCCAGCTAGGTCGCGGACTAACTTTTTGCCACTAGGGCGGGCATAATTAAAAATAAATAAAAGAAAATGAAAATTATTATAATTATTTTTTTTTATTTTACTACTTATTGCTATTCATTATTATTTCAAATCTCTTCTTATATATATATATATAGTATATGAAATATTTTATTTAATTTAAAAAATACATAATTTTATTTCTAAATTTTTCCTTAGCGGTTGTGAATGTCGTATAAATGTAAGAAGTGCAAGGAGCCAGGAAAACACATTCTCAGCCCTCAGATATTTAACACATTATCCTACCCGGTGCATATATGAAGAATTCTGCTAAATCAACTCTTTAAATACGTCTTCTACGACTTTTAGAGAATATGAAATTTTTTTTACAATTTTTTCAATTAGACCATTTGTCGAAGAGTAGAAAAAGAATAGATGTCACAACTTATATTATATTTTTTATGATATTTTCAGCAAGTTCTTGTGTAATACTATTTTCTCTCAGTGTAATTGCTGTTCATTCTCTTGTAGAATTCGCAAGCAGGCCTTAACCACTAAGCCGCAATCACAGTTAAAGCCACAACCCAACTGTGCTCACTCTGAGCTGGAGCAGTCTGAGCTGAAGCCTGGGTCTGGGCATGGGTCTGAGCTTGAGCTTGAGCCTCAGCCGAGGGCCTTTGTCAGAGCTTGCCAAGAATTCGTGGAATGACTGCACAAATCGACGCCTGGGTGGTCTTTCTTACTTGCTCGCCCTGGTGGTTTATGAGGCACGTGCGCTGGCGTTCGCCTTATGGCTGTGCAACTCATTGAGTTGCTTATTTACGGCTTTAAGGTATTCGGTGTGGCCTGTCGCCTTGCCCCCCTTCCTACTTGCCCCTGCTTGTACATATATATACAAATTTATATATATTTTTTTTATTGGTGTGAAGTGTAAGTAATAAGAGTAGCAATTGATTTTGCTTGAAGATCGAGAGTTGGGTGTGTGTATGTTGACCTTACCTTGAAAAAGGAAAAAAAACAAGAAAGAAACGGTTGACTACGGCACGCTGAAGCTATATACCCTTTCTTATTTTTTTTAAATTTCAATATTCGACGGATGGGGAAATATAAGTGACATCGAACTTACATGTTTGGTTATGATAGTATTGATATGATAAAGCTTTTCATACAAGCACATTCTTTTACCAGATTGTTTCTATGACTATATGATATAGTGATAACTTGATCAACAAGATTGTACAAATTATAATATTACTTGGAACTGCTGTGTAAGGTTTCGATACCTTGAAAAACATAAAAAGTTTTTCATACAAATATTTTTCGTCCGATTGTTCCTATGGAATCTACAAGATATAGTGGCTCGATTTTAATTAAACTAAACTTAATAAAGTTTCTTTCAGATATCTCAAAGATAAAGCCAATAAGTAAGAATAGAAACAGAAGACATGGACATGGCTATATCGACTCAGCTCGTCGGCTTGATCAAATTTATATATATAATTTATGGGATCAGAGGCGCCTCCTTCTATGCATTACACATTTCGTGACAAAATTATAATACCCTTTTGCAAGGGTATAAAAAACACAACCATAATTTTGGATTCGTATTGTTCTGGTAACACAGTATATGAATGAGCTGTATGATTCGTATTACCTACTTATTATGGAACTGGGAAAGCCAACAATGTTCAAAAATTTCAGATTTATATGACGTCTCTTTTCATAAATCTTTATTTGTAAGTTATTAAGCTCAGCTTGAACGTTTCGAAGAAGTTATCAAGATTCTATAGGTGGCCAAAATTCGGTTAATAAAATTACCTAATTTATCGTGTAGTATATACTTGTTTATGGAAAAATTAAAAATAGTTTTCAAGTTAATTTATTTTTAATTTTTGCTGTACTTTTTGTGCGGTTTTTTAAGTATGTTATTAACATAACAATTTTAATGTGGTAAATATGTAAGAAATTCTTTTTTGTTCTTGTGGAGCCTTAAAATCGTATATTCACGTTAAGTGGACTATAGTTTTTTGAGCCATATTTCTTGGCCAGCTCATCCTTAATCGATATAACCAATTTTGGATCCAATTTTTTCGGGGTTTCTCTAACTTTTGGGACAAAATTTAGCTCATTTCAGGCAGTAACAAACGTGTTGGGAGCGTTTTGGGCCGATATTGATCCGATTCATCTGGGGTATAATGCTTAGAATGATTTAGTGGACCATTTTGGCCATTATTTTGTTTACTCTGCCAAGTTTAGAAGTGGCTTATAGCCAACTCAAGGTAATATATGGACCAATTTTAGTAAATCGATTAACACAAACTCACACTAGGTGAAAAAATATAAATTAATTCATAAATAAATTATTTTTAATAATGCCCAAAAAGGTATAAGAAGAAAATGAAGAAAAGACTGCATGAAATAAGCTGTGAGATTTTATTTGATATTTTTTTGCTGTTACTAGGTTTTTTGGAAGTGTAAGAATTTTCCACATATTATATTAATTTATTTAGAATCTAAAATTAATAATAAATAATTCTGCATTTAAATTATTTCGCATTCCCATTAATATCGATATTTCTCATGTCTTGCGAGATATAGCCTCTCAAAATTTAATATTTTTTCTGAATGATATATTTTTCTGATTGATATATAATTCGTTTAATTGCCTCTTTTGAGACCTTCAGCGACTTTTTAGAAAAACGTAGTTAAACCAATGAAGCTATCGCTAATATTGACAAAGACAGTTTACTATGGGTTTCTATACGGTTTTTACTTAGTTAAAACTATCTTTAGATACATTTGGCAATCTGTTATTATAGTGTATTTCAATTTCTGTAGTAGTTGTAATAAAATGTTTCAAAACTCAATCAAAAGTCCATCAAAGCTTAAGTCAAGATAATCAAGTCAAGACTTGGTCTATCAAAATCAAGTAAATATGAGTATATTTTCAAAAAAATACTAAATACGATCAATTAGGCAAATACTTGAGTGCAGTCATAAAACCAACTGGGCCATAACTCAACGACACTTCACTTGCCTGTGGAGTTGCGTTGACAACTCAACTTGTTTGCTCCGACATATCTGGCAGAGATATCATCGCTAGTTTGGAATTGAAATGAGAGGAGGATGAGGAGGATGAGGAGGTCGGACCACACCAATAGCCAATGGATGCCTGGTAACCACAGTTGTAGGCCAGTTTTATTGCATTTTCGACAAACTCAAATCAAATGAAAATCTCTTTTGAAATTGATTTGCTGCGACGACTGCATGCGTTGCAAAGCCAGTTTTTCTGTTTTAGATACTGGTACTGCGGCTGGTACCGTGCAACATTGGAAGACCCAACTAAGGCTGCCACTACACTGAGAAAAAATGGGCAAAAGTAACTTAAAAGAATCTGTTTCTATGGAATTAAAGGTAAATTCTGTCAATTGAAATAAAATATTAAATTTCTTAAATTTAATAAAAATGTAGGGACAGAATTTTTTACTACATAAATTGATTTAAGGTTTCTAAGCTTATTTTTTATACCCACTATGCTAAGAAAAATTTACGAATTCCTTAAAAATATAAGTCAACTATATGACTTTTGACCAACTTTAGCAACGAATATTAAAATAATAGTTTTTGTTATGTACAATGGTCATTCTCTGAATAAATTATAATTTATAAATATTGAATATTATTATTTACACTGTACACTAAGAAAAAAGAAATTTTTTTAAGTATAGAAACACTTTCGATAAAAAAAATAAAATAAAATTCTACAAACAGAGTATAAATCTCTACAAAGAAGTGCAAATTTTCACAGTACGAATATATTTTCTATGATATGAATAAACGAAAAAAATTATGGGTTTATAATCGAAAGTATGGATTTTCTACAATATGAAATCCAGGTGTTCTATGAAATGAATATAAAATTCATTAATCTGCAGAAAATTTTCTATGCTCAATATAAATTTTTACAAAATATGTTGACTTATTTCTTTAACCAAAATAAAGTAATTTTTTAATTCAAATTTAAAAAAATAACGGATTTTTTTTATTATGGACATAAAATTATAGATTTTTTCCATGTTTGGTAGAATAAGTTTCCTAAAGTTATAGAAATAAATTCAATCATGATAGAAAATTGCAACATTTAAACAACATTTTCTTCACATTGTGGTAATTAAATCTACAGGGCATAAAAAAATTTCTATGGCGCTATTTCTATCCTGTTTTTTAAACCACTGACGTCAGTTTTCCACAATTGGATGTACACTTTTTTTTGAGTGTAGAAAGCTTCCAATTTTTTTTTATCAAATTCCACATTCAAAAAAGTAAACTTTGTTCAGTAAGAATAAGAAAATATTATTACATTTATTTTTAAAAATATACAGGCATTTTTCCTGCATTCTGGAGCTGAACTCTCTTTTCCCTAGCAAAATTTAAATCATTTTTAAAAGGTCTGCATTTTTTTGAGTGTAAGATCCGGAGCCTGGCTATATCCAGCTGTGCGGCCTGTCGCTGTCGCATTGAACCAAAAGGTAAGCGCAACGAAAACATTTCAATTGAGATCTGGCACTGAGTGTGCAACCTGGATAAAACCTGGAACTGGACCCTGGATCTCAACCTGGGTCTGCTCTGTGACCGTATATCATTTGTTTACATTGTATTGAGTTGTTAGCTCGCCGCCCCGCCGTTACATTTTAATTGGCCCTCAACCGAAAGGGACCGCACACGTCGTCGACGCCCGTTTGATAAGAAAGATCCCGGTCGGGGTCATGATCTTAGACTAGAGGTCATGTGGACTGCGTGGGCCGTCTAATACATATGTACATAATATGTATATCCCTCTAACCCGTTTAAAGAAATACTATGAAGTTATTTTTTCGCCTTGAGAGGAAAAAAAAAACAACGCTAGCCATGCCGGAAGTTTGTTTATTGGCCCATGACGTGCATTCATTTATCAAAGATGTCCGTTAATAACTTTATCGAAGAGACTTTGTTGCGATGAGGGCTTAGACAATGCTACATGTATATATATTAATATTCCATGCGGTAGGTACACTGAGGAAAAATATTTGAATTGTTTGGGCACAATATGCATTTTTCTAATAAGTCAAATAGATACATAAATTAAAAATGAAATTTTTAAATAAGTTACTTTTCTTCCAAAAAATAAAATATTTTAAGTGCGTCTATTCTAGTTACCAAGTAAAAAGTGCCTTAATTTAAATAGCTCTAAGAAAAAAGTTTGAAAACAGAATTTTTTTAAGTTTGTATATTTTTTCGAATAGTATACTTAAAGAATCATTGAATAACCAAATTTTCTGCATTTCAACTTTTTTTCAATTGTGTTCAAAATTAAAGTTATAAAATATTTTGTAATGTAAATAATGCTGCGTCTAACCTATTGTCCAGCAGTGTATATGTATGACCAAAATTATGGGTGAATTCTCTTTTTTAATTTTCTCATAATATTTAAATAAATTATATGTTACTAGCTATATAATTTCCCATTTAATTTTAATCAATCTCAAACAAATTGTGAAATATTTAAGAAAAGCTATAAGATATGAAATATCTAAGAAAAAAATAAAGAAATATTTCAATTAATAAAGTTATAATATATCGTCTTATATGAGTAATATCATAAATTACATACGAACATGTATATGGTGTATATTGTCCTTAAGTAGTTAGAATTATTGTTAATAGAATTTTTAATGTTATATTACAATCTTTCTTATATATTACTAGAACAAACTTAATAATATAAAAAACCAAGAAAAAACACAGCTTTAAAATATTTATTTATTTGTTTATATTTAAGCTCCTTTGAGGGTAAAAGTGTAAATTAATTTATGAACCAATTTTAGGATTTCATTAATATAATTCTGAATTTCCTATACTAAAATTTAAATTTATGTATATTTCAGCTTAAGATATGACAAGAACTGATATTTTTTTAAAATCAAATCCAGAGATTGCGATTTTTCGGAATTAAATAACATATACATATATTTGATTTAAGACAAGATCATTAACAATAAAATAATACCATATTATTATAAAACTTTCTTCATTATCTGATTCATTTAAAAAGGCAAACAGAGAATACTATAACTAATTCATTACTAACGATATAATAACCAGATTTAATTTTGTTATTTTTTTTTTTTTTGTTAAGTTGTTTTTGTTATTATTGTTTGTTAAGTTTAATGTAAGTTGTTGAGAAATAACAGTAAAATTAAATGTTTCCCACAAAAAAAAAAAAAAAAAAAAAAAAACGATATAATTTAATCAATTTAAAAATACTATTATTTATTCTCAACTTTTTCTCTGACTGTACTCACATGGCAACAAAAGGAAAATAAAAACGAAGAAAGAAAAGTGAGTAGAAAATGTTAAGAACTCTGTGTATAAGAAGAAACGTTAAGAGTGCGCTAAACCTCTTAAGTTCTATTCAGCTTTGACAGTTTTCTTAATATATTGTGGCTGAGCATTCTATTCAAAAAAAAAGAAAAAAAAAAATAGAAAAAAAATGGAAACTCCATTGTCATGAGTGTGTGTTGCCCCCGGCACATCTTGAGAATTGTATTTGTTTGTTTGACTGTTTGACTGTTCGACTGTTTGTTGTCTTGGCAGTTGGTCGCACTCGTGTGGTATAATGATCTACGTTTGTCACAAGGTAAAAAAAAAAAAAATATATTTTAGTCTATGCATACATTGCGTGGGAGTTCAGTTCCAATGAACTTCAACTTGTCACAAGAAGTTGTTTTTCATTTGAAGCAAGGAAATGACAAATGTTTAACAATTACTATTTTTTCACTTTTTTTTTCGTCGTAATATAATCAAAATTTTCAGAATTGCAATACATTATTGGGGCGGCATTTTAATAGACATAAACAATTTCTATCAATTCAGTAAACTCCATATTTGCTTTTTCAGATTCCAGATTTTTTTAATGCTTATTGGAAATTCACAAAAAATAACTACACACATTCCTGATGTCTTAAAAATTTAATTTTAAAAGTATGAAAATATCGAAGTTGACTTAAATCATGCTCAACTTCTGTTTATAAGGCAAATTCTCGAAATAATCAAACATGTTCTGGTTTTCACTTTCTGCAAGAATATGCGAAAGTGAAATTTCTTTAAATGTTTTCATTTTCACTATTGAAAAGATTATGCTGTTTCAATTCTATTGGATTTTGTTTTGGAAATAGGATTGAGACCTTGCAACCGATCTATGTAACGTAGATATCCAGGCTAGTTATTGACAATATCTTGTAAAATGTAGTTATCTAATCAATAGACCTCGGATTTTGCATATATTTTACATATTATTGGCATATTTTTTTCATCTTTTTGGCATATATTTTGCAAATTTTTAATATTTTCCACTAAAATTTGTTACATTTGAACGATAAATCGTCTAAATACAAAATTTTGTTACCAATCTGATGAAAAACAAAACAAACAAAATCAAAAAAATATGCAAAATCCGAGGTCTACTAATCAATCAGTAAATTATTCAGTCTAAAATCAATAGACAATGATTTTGCTTTCTCAGAAAACCCTTTTTTTTTAAGTTATTCAGACGTTAAATGCCTAAAAGATTTCCGAAAATCAGAACAGTTAACTTTATTAAATCCGCCAAATTTTATATCGTAGTCTGAAAACAGAAACTCAAATATAGTGTCCATGCATTTGATTGTAATTTCAAAGCATTTACAAAATATGCAATATAAAAGAGGAAAGTTCAGGTTATGCCTTCTGAATCAAAATTTTAAAAAATTTATTATAGGCACAATATTAATAAATAATACTTAATTATAGTTTCAAATGTTAAAAGTTCAATACTTCAAAATTAAAACAGATATAATTTTTTTTTTTTTTTTTGGGAAACATTTAATTTTACTGCTATTTCTCAACAACTTACATTAAACTTAACAAATAATAATAATAACAAAAACAACTTAACAAAAAAAAAACAAAATTAAGTCTAAAAAAATATAAAAAATTTCAAAAAGTTGCAATTTAATTAAATAAATTTAAAAAAATATATATTTTACCTTCCAGGAATATATAACGTTGCCACAATGTTGCTCTCCCTTCTGATGCCCATAAAAATAATAATAATGATGATGATATTAATAATGATGATGTGCAGGACGCCAAAGGAGGTCTGAACTCATAATTCATCATTAATAACCGTACCTAAATAAGACATTTTATTGTTATGCACACAAAAAAAAAAACAAAAAATTGAATTCCAGCTGTGTTACAGACCCATTAAAAATTCCCAACCCAGAATTACACAACTGTTTCGTAGATTATAAATGCCAACAAATTCAGGGTTCTTCTTCTCAGGTGTTGCACATTTTTTTTGGCGGCAAGAACGCAAAGGACTTTCGTGCAACGGATGGGCCCGTAAAAGGAAGACATCAAAGAGAGGCTTCTTGTATTGTGTTCCTTGGACTGACAGTTTTTCTTCTTTTTTTTTTTTGATCATAATTAAAACATTTTGCTGACCCTTAACCAATGTTAATCTCATTTTGGTAGCCTCCGGATTTTGTGTGTTTATTTGTGGATTGCATGTCGGCAAAATTTTTACAGTGCAAAAAGTCAATTTCTCTGAACGTAAAATCGCTAAGATCAAAGCAAAGAAGCGTTAATCTCTCTATAGAGAGACAAGACTATTGCTACCTGTTGTCACAGATTTTATAAAGAAGACATCATATATAGTTCTCCTTGTCTGCTCTTACAACAGTTTCCGTAATTTCGTAAAAAGCGATTTGTGTTTTTCCTAAACAATTCTGCGAAACTAATTGATTATGTTGTTTCTCTCTTCTTGTCGGCAAACGGAAGACAAGTTAATTTTCTCACACCTTTTCTACGAATTAATTTGTTAAATTTAATGGTTATATATATTTTCTGTTCATCAAGGGAATAGAGAACTCAGAGACTGCTGATGATGTCGATTAACCAGATAAGACCAATCCAAAAAAAAAAAAAAAAAAACTTGGCAAATAATCATTTTGATTGTTCCCTTATAGCCAGATGATATCATTAAACTGTGTTCTCTTCTAAATGAAGAATAACATGTTTGCTGTTTGGTTTTTTAAATAAATGGCAAACTTTAGCCAAAATCTAACTAATCTATTTGTTAATGTGTCTTCCACGAATCACTATAAAAAATGGTTAAATCTGTTGCTATAACTAACTTAGTTTAAGGATTTGTCATTTAAGAAATAAATTATTGCTGATAGAAATACCGAAGAAATCATATTTATTTTAAGATCCGCATCTAATTTGGTTTGGAACTGTATCCATAATTTTAATTTTAATAGAAATAAAAGAAGTTAGGATTTATGTTGAAGGTTCAAACTAATTTCTTAAATATAAGTTCAGTTTGTAAACTTCGTTTTTGAGAGCCTAAAACCATGATAGATGTTATATTTTGAAAAGAAAGTTTCAATATTTGACCGATCGTTCCTATGGCGGCTTTATGAAGTAATAGTCTGATGTTTATCGAACTTGATTACATTGTAAAAAATTAATTTTTTTTATCGATCTAATGAGTTTGATTCTGATATATATATATCACCCGATTCTTTTAATCAGACTTGATCAGATTGTACAAATCATATTTCTATATCAACAAATCAAAATAGATTTCATATTTTTCGACCGTTTGTTCATATCGTAACTTGGAAATATATTGATCTGATTTTTAAGAAAGTTTGTCAGATTGTTAAGATTATATTACAACATCGATCGTTCCTATGACAGCTATATGTTATAGTAGTACGATCCGGATATTGGGTTATGAACTGTCCTTCAAAAAACAAACTTTCTGAATTTCCATTGGGTAGAGGATCCTGCGTTGATTAATCGTATTCAGAAATGTTTTAACTAATTCATAATACCAAAACTGATAATCTTAAATCTTACTTTCAGCTCGAAGAAAAGAAATACATACACTCAAAAAAAAAAGTGTACATCCAATTGTGGAAAACTGACGTCAGTGGTTGGAAAAACAGGATAGAAATAGCGCCATAGAATTTTTGTATGCCCTGTAGATTTAATTACCACAAAGTGAAGAAAATGTTGTAACTCTGTCAGAGAAAATTTTCCACAAGTTTCAACAAAAATTTCCATAACAATTTGATAATATTCTAAGTTTCATTGAAAATAATTATCCTGAGAATATAAAGTTTTCATCAAATAAAAGAAAATCTTCTGCAATTTTCTGCAGGTTAATGAATTTTATATTCATTTCATAGAACACCTGGATTTCATATTGTAGAAAATCCATACTTTCGATTATAAACCCATAATTTTTTTCGTTTATTCATATCATAGCAAATATATTTGTACTGTGGAAATTTTCACTTCTTTGTAGAGATTTATACTCTGTTTATAGAATTTTATTTTATTTTTTTTATCGACAGTGTTTCTATACTTAAAAAAATTTCTTTTTTCTTAGTGTATATACTTAATCAATTAGCTAGTTATTGAAACTTCAAATAGATTAAATTTCAGATTATATTCAAGTTTCTAGATACAGATACAAATCCCCACAAAATACGTGTAACAGCTTCTGAATTTCCGTTAAAAAACAAACAGCGCAAAGCAAATTACTTGTGCAAATATTTGGCCAAGAGCTAAAAAATAAACAAAAAAAAAAAATAAAAAATAAATAAAAATTAAACAATGTCAGAAAATTTTGTGCTGATTCATGAAATAAATCACAGTACGCCTGCAGCTACTGTAAATATGATTATGCGCTTAATTAAGCTAAGAGCAACAACAACAACAACAACAACAACAAAGTTGGCGTTACCAGTTTCTGTTTCAGTTTTTGCAAATTCTTCCTTAAGGCTCCCAAGACGCCAAGACTCGAAACGGTAGCCAAAAGACGAATGTTAATCCCACTTTACACATTACGGCCACTTAAACTTGGCCAGGAAAAGAAAGAAAAGAGAGAGGGAGAGCTTGACAGAGACAAAGAGAGAGAAGTGAAAGATACACTAAGAAAAAAGAAATTTTTTTAAGTATAGAAACACTGTCGATAAAAAAAATAAAATAAAATTCTACAAACAGAGTATAAATCTCTACAAAGAAGTGAAAATTTCCACAGTACGAATATATTTTCTATAATATGAATAAACGAAAAAAATTATGGGTTTATAATCGAAAGTATGGATTTTCTACAATATGAAATCTAGGTGTTCTATGAAATGAATATAAAATTCATTAATCTGCAGAAAATTTTCTATGCTCAATATAAATTTTTACAAAATATGTTGACTTATTTCTTTAACCAAAGTAAAGTAATTTTTTTATTCAAATTTAAAAAAATAACGGATTTTTTTTATTATGGACATAAAATTATAGATTTTTCCATGTTTTGTAGAATAAGTTTCCTCAAGTTATCGAAATAAATTCAATCATGATAGAAAATTGCAACATTTAAACAACATTTTCTCCACTTTGTGTTAATAAAATCCACATGGCATAAAAAAATTTCTATGGCGCTATTTCTATCCTGTTTTTCCAACCACTGACGTCAGTTTTTCATAATTGGATGTACACTTTTTTTTGAGTGTAGAATGGGGGCCATACCATAAAGTAAATAAAAAATGTGATCAGGCAATTTGAAAGCGGAAACTTTTTTGGGGGGCCACCAACAGGCAAACCGGGTCGGAGAATTGAAACTGAAACTGCGATTGGGCGATTGGCATTGGGAATGGGATTGGGGGACTGCGTCTCAAACTAAGACCACCTGGAATTTTGAAGAAATTAACCTACCTACATATAACCTTCTCATAGATAGAGAGATGCTGGCAAACAGTCCGATACCAAATGACATACATATACAACAAGTCAACATCCGGATCGCTGTAGATCGTATAGATATTGTTTATGTACCTCTATATGCTCAAAGCTTTGAATGAACCCGAAAAACTGTGCGATTGTTGCTTACATTTATTGATTTCATCGCAACCACGAAGAGAAGCCACAAACCACAAAACCTCAAACCTTCTCAACCTGAAATAGAGACAAAGCCGCAAAGGATGGGTACTAAGATCGGCTGATTGGAGGTTAGAGGAGTTGGAGGAGAGCACCGCATCGCATTAAGCGTAGAACAGTGGCAGCCACACAGCCCCAGAGCGATATACCCCACACCCATCAACATTTTCAACTTAATTCCTTTTGCGAGTCGCCTTCTGCCAAGGTAAATACCCTGCGAAAAATGGGGTATATGGAAACTGATGAGAATGTTGAAGCCCTGTTCTCATTTTCGAATATTTTACATTCCTTATTCTACACAATTTTGTATTTTATGTAGCTCTCGAAATATAAACCGATTGTTTGTCCTAGTAAAACTAATATTCAAATAGATTTAATTTTAGTAGCTTAATGAGAAAATCCTTTCAAATTGTATGGTTCATGGTTTTCGAAATTCGAAACATTCTAAATTCAATTCTAAATTTCAATTCTAACTGATTGGATGTGAAGAAAATAATTTTCTTTACGCCAAAGGTACTTTTAGGAATGATATTGTAGAATACATTTTATAAAATGATTTAAAAAAAATCCTAATTTTATTCTTTAACTTTTATGTTGAAAGCTATATGGAAAATAGAAAATAATTAAAAATCAATAACTATAGTTATAAATAGTTAGTAATAGCAAATATTTATTCTATGCAAAAATAAATAATTTAATAATAAATAATTTAAGATTCTTCATATATATATAAGCAGACAAATTGTAAATGTTCAGCTTTTTCAATGTAGATTGGTTTTTATTTCAATTTGATAAGCAAAGATATAAAAGAAACTATATCTTAGCTACAATTGAAAATAAATAAACAAATATAAATTAAGATATTACTTACTTGTCGTTTTTATAAACTTTAATATATTATAATCGATTGCCTTTCAGATTTTCAACATTGCTCCTGATATTTAACTTTGGGAACAGTTTCCTAATTTCTAATTTTCCTAATCGCCAGTCAATTATATATGATCTTAATGTAAATTTAATCCCAACTATAATACCTGAGTAGGTCATATTATAAGTCTATGCAACTGGAATATTTTCCATTTGTTTTCCTTGTTGATTGCCAAGGTGCCTGGCTGCGATCCCGCGTATGCAATGAATTTGTTCCACTATGCAATGCAATCATGTCTCCTGTCGGTTGACTGCAGCTTGAAGACGGACTTCGACTTGGTCTCTTGGCTTCTGTTTGCTAGCCACTACTTGAATATATTAATATATATACATATATATGTCTGGTTTGGGACTTATGTGTAAATCAGCAGTTCCAGGATTGTTATACAAACTTTTAGTTGAAACACAAGAAGACTGCAGTGTAAGCGGCTTAAGTGAATTTTATTTTACAGAACTTTATTTTAGGAAATGTTAACTTATGTTATAGTAAGCATTATATATAAAAAAAACCTATAATTAATTTAACAAAAAATTGGTTCTTGAAAAATAATAAAACTTGACATTGTAAAGCAAACACGAAATTTTACAATTTAAGAGAGAAAACAGTGATGCGTTGGTATATTAAAAGAAAAAATGTTGCATATTGTCTACAAAAAAAATTTAGCTGAAATATTCTATAAAGATACACCAATCTTCAGGATCATTATTCTCTCTAAATAAAGCAAACAATCCATTCAAATCGGCGTAATAGCTAAAGTTTCTAGTCAGTTGGAACTTCTCATATTCAAATCTGGCTGGAATAGTGATGAACAAGGTGAATTTTATCTTGGGTGTTTTTACTAATTGCTGAATAGCTATCACATTTAACGACCGATTTGGACTAACCTATACTTAAAATATTCGCAAAAGAATTGCCTAACATTATAGATCTTAAAAAATATTTAAACGAATTTTTAAAATTTTTAAAAGACCAATTGAAATTCAGCAATTTTTCAAAAATGCAAAGAAAGTTCACATTTTTCAACTTTGAGAGTTTGTAATGTCTTTAATTCTTACTTGATCCGTATAAATGGCATACCGTTAGAAAGGTTATACCATTATCTATTGAATTGTGTAACATAATTTAAGATCAAATAAGATGTACATATGAACAAATAAGTCAAAAGACTGCCAAAAAACTAGCTATTTGCGGTTTTCTCGAAAACCATTCTTTGAACAAATAAATGGTTTGCATTTTTGAAATCAGCGCCCAAAAATAATTCAAAAAAAGGATATGAGAGCCCTGCTCCTTTTTTGCTGTAAACTAGTGAAATTAAGCAAAATATTTGAAGATATTTTAGTATTAATTACTAAACAAACATAAATATCAGCTAAGCAAAAGCAACAGCTGCTGCTGATCAAAAATATATATTTTATCGAAAAGTAAAATACCTTATTGTTACTATTTTTTATTCAATTTTATTTCTATATTATCGAAATCAAATTTGAAATAATGTATGTATTCTATACTTTAATATTCTTATAGACAATCAAATTTTCTAAGTACTAGAACCGTATTTTAAGTTTATTTAATAAAATTTCAAGTTAATATATTTGGTATACTGATTGATAGAAAGGAGTTTTGTAAGTTGCCTGAATTTATTTATGTTATTATTTTTTTTGAATATATTTGTGCACTCGTATCTCTTCGTCCGATCTTACTATAATCTTTTCCTTTTAAATTACACCGCAATAAAACTGCATAAGCAGTAGTCACGGAACTCAGGCTGCCGTACAAGCTGCCTAAGAGTTACTGCAGCATATTCTCGAGGCTTTAGATGCGTACTTTTGCAATACATGGATACAGCTGCAGTCAGAGTAGCCCAAGAGCATCCACCGCAACACACAAACACATTAATATTTTCGTGGACTAGCCAATGCGGCAATAAAATCTTTGCAGGCATCTGCCATTATGTTCCATAAATATGTTGCTGGTCAAGCAGGGATAGCATTAGATGAGCCTACAGCTACTGCTAGAACAGATGCAACATCTTATTGGGTTCCCATGCCACCGAGGAGTGGTCGATGGAAACGAAATGGTCAGACCGCCTGTGCTTTAAAGAACCGTGTGCTCTTTTGGGCAGGTATTCTCTATCGAAAATACGGAGACTTATCTCAAGATATCTCCCTACTAGATCGCTATACCTCAAGCGACCTAGAGAATCATGTCTGCAACTTGGTCCATGCCTAAGTCCTTTTTGATAGGTAATGTAGGAACAAACACACCTAGCTGCAGAATATCCAAGATTATGTGCAAAACGCGTCAAGAAAAACTAACTCACTTCCTACTGCAGCTATCAAGAAGAGACTGCAGACTACTGGTAGGAGTACTAACTGGTCATTGCCTGGCAGCAGCACATGCTAAACAAACTAGGAATAACAACAGATGAAGGCTGCCGCAAATGTAAGGTGCCAGAAGTTTCTGAAACACTGGAACACCTGATTTGCAGCTGTCCAGCACTCACTCAACGCAGGCTCAAATACTTCAATGCGTATTGGCTCGCATCATTGGAAGAAGCGGCCGAACATTCTCCAAATGCGCTATTGTCTTTTGCAAAGCGCATACAAATACTAGAGGACTACCAAAGCTTCCTAAGATCTTCAGTATCCGGCATCACATAGGGACCAGCTTCGGTCTATGTGTAACCACCACGATGGTTTACCGGCTCAACCTAACCCTGAACCTACACGCGGACAACTAAAACTGCATAAAGCAATAGTCCAAGATTCTAAAGCCATACTATGATCTGCCAAACTCATGAAACTGAGCTTGTATTTACGTTTTTAAGAGTTTTTAAACATTTGTCTTGATGGTTTTTATGCATACTTATGACCATAGCATACATATATGTTTTATATGTTTTTGGCATTGAGTTTCAAGTTTTTGTTTAAAAGTCTATAACTTTGATAAAAATTTGATATAAAAGTGTTTTCAAAGTCAATGTCAGAGCTTAAAAGCTAAATCAAAAGTTTAAGTCAGTAGTTAATAAACTATGAACATTGTTTTAATGGACTGACAAAACGTGTTAGTTAGTAATAAACTTAAAACATAGCTTATCTTTAGTTTTGTTTGTAGTTCTGGCCATATGTGGTTGGGTTTTATGTTCCTAACTTTCCATCATCCAAGATTCCCACGCCTGAACAATTATTTTTTTAATTTTTTTAATCCATTCTGAGGACAACAGGAAACGAGGCATTACGACAGTTAAAACTGTTATCACATTGGTTACGGAGTTGCCACCCGCATACATATAAGAGAGTTGTCACCCAGTAGAGTTGCCTTTAAGCCAGCTGGGCAATTATCCATGCTTGTCTGAGGTCTGAGGTCTGGGAACTGGAAAGATGACTCATATGTTGTATGACACTTAAAACATAATGGGCAGGGGCACTTAACAGAGGGCACAAAATTTTGATCGTGACCAGAAATGACTTTTTTTACAGGTACAACTCCATTTGGGCCAAATTTAGACATTATCATCGAAGGAAAGGAAGGGGAAGAGAGAGAGAGACAAAGAGTGCAGGGAAGAGATCATTGTTCTGCGGTTGTGTAAATGCGTGTAATTCCATTTTATGGCTCCTGTGCAAAGACTCTTGGCCTGTTTGATCTCCTCCACCTCCATCTCCTCACATGCTTGGCCTGATGGAGTGTGTAGAAATATAACTAAAAAAAAATAAAAGAAGAAAAAACGACTACATAAAATTGTATTTAGTCATGCTACATCACTTTGTAATAATTTTCATTTTGGCGCTTGCTTTGATCTTAAGCCGCAGACCGCGTGCGGCGCTGTCTGCTGCCCCTGTACCCCTACCCCCATCTTCCCCCCTACTACGTACAACTGTCAGCCGGGCCAAACTGCCACCGTGCGGCATTCAACTCGCTGCGTTAAATTTGAAATAATGATCATGGTGGTCTGCGCCAGGCAATTTGGGCAGCCAGACCCCAGACTGGAAACCCCCCCTCAACAAGCCCCCCCTCCCTCCCCCTACCAGTTATCAACTGTGCTATCTGATTGAGCAATCATCAATAATGCGAATTGAGCATGAAGAAAAGCGAAATTATGTTTATGTAGGAGTTACTCAAAAGATTCAAATCGTATTCAATACTCAACTTAACTCAGTTTTGCATACTCGTAATTCATAAAACGAGCTGGAATTGATATTAACTGTATTAACCTTACAAAAGTTAATCAAGAATTTAGTTTATTAACCAACTTAATGCAGTACTTTAAACGTTTTCTTTGAAAAGGTAGCATGCTGCTGGCCCTTTAGCTCAATTTGTGAATTTCATTGATTTTTCAAATTTGCAAAATATGCTTAAAATACACAAACGAAGATCATTATTGAATTACTATATTTGAGTTTTGATTTAACTACTTTATTGAAATATGTATCTTAACCAAGTATTTTATGATATTTGCGAATTGTTTTCTTATGTTTACAAAGGCGTAGTCTCATTTCTCACAAGGGGAGTCGCCTTAACTTCAGTCTCCATCTAAGGGGCGACAATATATTGTTCTGTTTATATATACTTTTTTTTGTTATTAATTATTTTTTGTTATTGTTATTGTAATAAACTTAAAAGTGACACTCTTTTTTCATAAAAAAAACCTTACGTACTATGAGATTTTAATCTATAGGGAATTTATTACCTTTTATTAAATAAGTTAATAGCTAAAAAGGTTAATAATAATAGTTTTTTGGCAACATTTTAGATGTACTTCAATAAAGACTTTTAAGAAAAAAGAAAGTTACTTTGTTTCCATTTTTCTTCTCTCCTCGTTGTCATTTCATAGATGTCAAGTATTATATCAAGAATTGCGGAAAATTGCACCAGTTCTAATTCACAACTGATGATTCTTTTATGTATATATCAAAAACCAAAAATATTCTTATAACAACACATAACTCTTAAATTACACTAGTTTACAGCAAAAAAGGAGCTGGGCTCTCATATACTTTTTTTGATGTATTTTTGGGCGCTGTTTTATAAAAATGCAAACCATTAATTTTTTCAAAGAGAGAAAACCGCAAATAGCTAGTTTTTTGGCAGTCTTTCGACTTACTTGTTCATATCTTCATCAGATCTTATTTGATCTTAGGGCACATTTCGCATTTCAATAGATAATTGTATAACCTTTCTAACGGTATGCCATTTATACGGATCAAGTAAGAATTAAAGACATTACAAGCCCTCAAAGTTGAAAAATGTGAACATTTTTTGGGTTTTTGAAAAATTGCTGAATTTCAATTGGTCTTTTAAAATTTTAAAAAATTCGTTTACATATTTTTTAAGGATTTATAATGTTAAGCAATTCTTTTGCGAATATTTTAAGTATACGTTTGTCCAAATCGGTCGTTAAATGTGATAGCTATTCAGCAGTTAGTAAATACACCCAAAACAAAATTCACCTTGTTCATCACTTTTCTAGCCATATTTGAAGATGAGAAGTTCCAACTGACTAGTAATTTTAGCTATTGCAGCGATTTGAATGGATTGTTTGCTTTATTTAGAGAGAATAATGTTCCTGAAGATTGGTGTATCTTTATCGAATATTTCGGCTTTATTTTTTCCGTAGACAATATGCAACATTTTTTCTTTTAATATACCAACGCATCACTGTTTTTTCTCTTAAATTGTAAAATTTCGTCAAAATCTATAATTATAGATTGGGCTTACCAGGTCTGATGATTCTACAATATGTATTTGGTTAGCTGTATTGTTGAAAATTTTGAAAGCAGTTTAATTTAATTTTTTACATACAATATTTTTATATCATAAATAATGATGAATTTCATGGCATATACGTAGTAACCAGTTGTACAAAGCTTATTATTATGTTGTCTGGATAAATTGGTAGGCAAATTAAAAAAAAAATAGGAATCTTTGGAGATTAACATTTGGACTTAGTTGTTTTCTCATATGAACAATAGCTGACAAAACAATAATTTTATTTAATGTAGTTTAAATTTTTTGTATTTTAGTTTTACCAGCCCTGCCAACTCATCATTGAAATGCCGTACACAATTTTAAGGTTTTTTTACGTTGACTGCCGTGAAATTCGTTGTGAATATGGTAAAACATAATTTGTGAAAAATATTAAAATTAAGAATCTAAGTGAAATGAGTCTGTTGATGTTGCTTTAATTAGTTATTATATTGTATTTACATATTAAACCAATATTGTCTTTAATTCTTCAGACTCCCTGTAATCTAAACAAATCAATGTAAGTCCATTTAAAAATCAATATTTTTACAAATTTATAAACTTAAAAATTCATGCTGAACATTATATTTTAAACACCCCGCCCCGCATATGGTTTTTGTTTACCCACAACGCCGTCACGGTAACAATAATTTTCAATAATTGTTGCCATGCAAATGGCAACGAGCCATATAAACTGACCAACCACTTGGCTCATATATCATTAAGGGCCTAGATATATATGTATGTATGTATGTATGTATACTATACCATACATACATCATAGTTGACTGGCCGTTTTCCTTATAAATAGCACGTGTTGTGTGTGTTTCGAGTTTGTTTGTTTGCAGAAGTGTGTGTGTGAGTGTGTGTGTGTTTGACCTTTGCATATGCTCATCGTATTCCATGGAAAAGCATTGAGCTCTGGTTTTTATGATCTTCGTCTCCGTCCTCCATCGGACACTTTCATTCCAACTAACTTACTGTTGTGACCTTGTTGGCGTTTTGGTCTTTTATATCTGTTGACGTTGCCCATTAACAAGATGACCGTTGGCATCTACTCGTATATATATGTATGTATAGGCACAGTTATATATGTATGTCAATCCCTGAGATTTATGACAAGGTCAATAGGATCGGAAATTAGACGGATATCTATGGGCAAGTAAATAGGATGCAACCATATCGAAAGAGCCAGAGCTATGATACACAGGGGTTTTACGGTTAACCCTCAAACTACACTAAGAAAAAAGAAATTTTTTTAAGTATAGAAACACTCGATAAAAAAAATAAAATAAAATTCTACAAACAGAGTATAAATCTCTACAAAGAAGTGAAAATTTCCACAGTACGAATATATTTTCTATGATATGAATAAACGAAAAAAATTATGGGTTTATAATCGGAAGTATGGATTTTCTACAATATGAAATCCAGGTGTTCTATGAAATGAATATAAAATTTGGTTTTAAATAGAAAGAAAATATTCTCCAATTTAATGAAAATTTTTTATAATGTGGGTAAAAATTTCTCGTATCTGAGAAAATTTGGTTTCAAATAATAGAAAATATTCTCTAATTTTGAGAAAATTTGGTTTCAAAAAAAAGAAAATTTTCTTTTATTTGATGAAAACTTTATATTCTCAGGGTAATTATTTTCAATGAAACTTAGAATATTATCAAATTGTTATGGAAATTTTTGTTGAAACTTGTGGAAAACTTTCTCTGCCAGAGTTACAACATTTTCTTCACTTTGTGGTAATTAAATCTAAAGGGCATAAAAAAATTTCTATGGCGCTATTTCTATCCTGTTTTTCCAACCACTGACGTCAGTTTTCCACAATTGGATGTACACTTTTTTTTGAGTGTAGGCTCTGTTGAGAGATGAGGAAATGAGAATAATAAATACTGATCAGTGATCAGTGATCACCTATCAAAAAAGTGTTCTCCTTTGCAATTCAGCTACCATCTGATTTGGATCGCCTAAAATAAGACCCACTTTGAATCTTTAATAGCAAACCAAGGAAAGTCTTAAAATATTCGCTGCTTAAATGCTCACATAAAGTTAACAGACCAATTAATTATGGTCATTGAGCATTGGAATACTATGTGACAGCCATGAAACACGAGCGATCGATGCGGCACAGCGGTGCTCAATTCCAAACCCAAACCCAATCCCAATCCCAATCTCAGACAGACAGAGAAACGACAACTTGACTTTATGGAAGTTGAAGTGCCAGGCTATGCTGAAACTGGACTTGAACATGGATTGGATTGGGTTAAAATGAGATGAGATGAGTTCGGATGGAATCGTATGGTATGGTATGGGACCACACACATCGTGTGTGTGACGGCGATAAAAATCACAGCATGTTGCAAACAGCACAGAACGGCGATGTTGTTGCTGTCGCTGCTGTTGTTGCTGTGGGCAAATCTTTTGACAGTTGTGTTGAAGCATAAAGATGCCAAAAACAACAACAACACCAACAACAACAACACTAGTAACCTCAGCCAAGTGCGTGAAAAAATATAAATCCGAACCGACGTCACAAGACGCAGCACCAAAAGCGCATCAATCAAACGGCACCGCCAACGCCGCAAAGCAATCCCCACACACACAACACACACACACACACACACACATACACACAGTTCGATCAATCATTTATTATGGCGTCGCTGATGGCGGCCCCATCGGGCTTCGTTGGTGGGCTCCCTGTTCGGGCTCCAAAAACGTCGGTCCCATAAAGAAAATACTTTGAAAACTACTATAGACGACGGGCACTAGCTAATTTTCTATGGGGCCCACATTTGTGTATAATTTTTTTTTAATTTTATTTTGATTTTATTTTGGCAGCCAATTTCGAGCACGTAACAATTGTATCGCCTGTATCGCCACATAACCATCAAAAAATACACATTTTAATTTCCTACACTAACAGAAGCGTATTCGAGAATATTTCATTTGAAAATGCTTAATATATTGATAGTCGAGATCATATCAATATCTTCTATAGGAATATGATATAAGAGCGAAGCTACTGCTAATACTACACTCAAAAAAAAGTGTACATCCAATTGTGGAAAACTGACGTCAGTGGTTGGAAAAACAGGATAGAAATAGCGCCATAGAAATTTTTTTATGCCCTATAGATTTAATTACCACAAAGTGAAGAAAATGTTGTAACTCTGGCAGATAAAATTTTCTATTTTATTTTTTTTATTTAATTATTTCGATAACTCGAGGAAACTTTTTCTACAAAACATGGAAAAATCTATAATTTTATGTCCAAAATAAAAAAAATCCGTAATTTTTTTAAATTTCAATAAAAAAATTACTTTACTTTGGTTAAAGAAATAAGTCAACATATTTTGTAAAAATTTATATTGAGCATAGAAAATTTTCTGCAGGTTAATGAATTTTATATTCATTTCTTAGAACATCTGGATTTCATATTGAAGAAAATCCATACTTCCGATTATAAACCCATAATTTTTATCGTTTATTCATATCATAGAAAATATATTCGTACTGTGGAAATGTTCACTTCTTTGTAGAGATTTATACTCTGTTTGTAGAATTTTATTTTATTTTTTTTATCGACAGTGTTTCTATACTTAAAAAAATTTCTTTTTTCTTAGTGTACGATAAGATAATAATAGTTTGATCTAAATAGCTGTTTAAATTAATAGTTAAAAAAAAATTTTTAAATTGTTTATCAAGTCATATATTTAAGTCAGTCGCTGAATCCAAAAATAAATATTTAAAAAATTATTTTGTGGCTAACATAAAAAAAATATAGTTTTTGAACTCTTCAAAAACGTAGCTTTATATAACTAACTCTTGACTTACTTTAATAATATTAAACACATTGACATTTTTCAAAAGATATCCGCATATCCCCATTAAACAATTTTAAAATAATTTGGGATTCAATTAAAAAGTTAAAATATGCCTAATTATATGGAAAAAAAAATTATTTTTCCTAATGAAATTTTCTCCAAAACTCGAATTTTAAACCTTCAGAACTATTATTATAAATATTTTTTTAATATGCTAATCAGCGACTATTTTAAGAACATAATCATCAGTACCTATGATAAATGCAGTAATTAACTAAGTTAAAATAGACATTTAACTTTGGTCTCTACCTGTTGAAAATAGTAGCAACGCTTACGTCTATATTTAAATTCTAATTAAATTTTATGAAATTAATTGAGCCACACAAATAAACAGAACAAGATACAAATAAAAACAAATGAATAAATAAATAACACAAAGCACGCAACTCGTGGCCGCCCAAGAAGCCGTTGTTGGTGGGCTACGCGGACTGCGCTGCTTTTTGCCATTGAGCAGTAGAGTTGTATCGAATTGTTCAGAATTAGTTCAATTTGTCGAATCAAAAAACCGATCGAATGAACTAGCGTCATGTGATTGTTGTTCATCTAGCTTGTTCGCTTGTCAGCGAATTCTTTTTGACATTCACCGAAAGAGTGAACGAACTAGTAATTATTTGAGATAATAATTTGCTTTCAAAAAAGTGAACGAATGAACTTGTTTGTTCAATTGAACTGCAACTGGCAACTCCAGTAAGAATAACAAAATTAAGTTTGGCAGCTTCACTGATGTTGTTGTTATTTTTGTTGTAGCGCTTTTATCGCCACATAAATATGGAAATTTTTCATTAGCGATATCCGTTTCCGATTTATCTTAATGGGGATCCAGCTCAGGTTGTTGTTGCTGCTGCTGCTGCGGTTGCCTGCTTTGTTGTAATTAAGAATGGCTACCGTTTATCGCTTTGCACTCTTCACTGTAGCGAACATGTTGCATAAACGACGTCGACGTCAACTTCGGCATCGGCATCGCCATCGTCGCTCTGTGTGTGGTCCTCTGATTGAATGTTCAAGCTTTGGCCAATGAAAGCGGCTATTAAGTCTGGCCAGCCAACCAAGGCACAGTTGGCAACTTGGGTGGCAACATGCCATTCACCAATCACACACACATACAAACATACATACATACATATACAGACAGCAATCGTCTGTGGCGGCGGCGCCGCAAAAAAGAAAGCGCGTGCAACAGCAGCAACAACAAGAACAGCAAAACTAAGAAGGGGCCGCCAGCTAGGGCAAGAGAAAAAACTCAACCGACCGGAACTGCAACTGGCGCTATATGCAATTATAAGCTGCATGTGTAGCTCGCTCTCTTCTCTCTCTCTCTCTCTCTCTCTCGCTTTGCCTTTCTGCTTGTATATGTATGTGTGTACACCAACAACAATAAGAAACAGTAGCAACATTTGCCTTCGCCAAAGATTGACAGCAGCAGCAACTGCACTGGGAGAGATGACTCCAAACAGACAGCGGCTATTGGGAGCAAGGACCACCAAGTTGCCTGGTTGCCAGGCTGCCAAGAACCCAAGTTGCTGACTGCCTTGTCAGAAGCAGCCAGTGTTGCCGTTTTGGTTGTTTTTCCACTAGATTTAGTGGTTTTATTTATTAGCTAGTATATAAAAATATAAATATAGTGAGTTTTTGTTTTTTGGTGTTTCTTTTAAAGGCAACGGCAACATTGCAAGCAGCGCTCTGGAAAAAATGTTGTTGTTGTTGTTGCTGCTTTTGCTGTTGTTACTGTCGTTGTTGTTGCTATGCTGCCCATCTTTGTTGCGCCTTGTTTTTGATCTTTCACGCTATAAATTATACAGCAGTAGCAATATTATTGTTGTCGTTGTTGCTGTTGTTGCCTTCGCTTTGATGCAAATTGTTGCTGCTGCCGCTATCTGTCTTGCTGCTTGCTGTCAACAACACAAATAATTGTTGGCAACATTGCATGTGAAACGGTTTTCTTATGTTGCCAACAACATTTGCTTGTCATAATTTTAATACACGCTGGCGGGCACATTTTAATTTGTTGACGCTACAGTAAAAACAGTTAAAAACTTTGCCTATACTTTGGCCTCAGCCGAAAATTGTTTTAGTTCCCATGCCACAGATTAATTTCTCTGGAACCCTTTAGCTATGCTTGATTTTTATTCATAAAAAAGAGGCATTAAACGCAACATAAAAACATGTTTAACGATTTTTGCACATAATGCTTCCTAGAAAATAACAAAATCCAAATGGCAAATAAAGAATGTTTCTGCTTTGTTTTTTGTGTTAGTTTTCGTATAAAAGCTATTCCCGTAATTTGAGACCACACACATCCAACCACACAATGTGCCGGGCGCCCAGAAGCCGGACGCACACTTAAAAAGCCAATAATAAAAAAGAAAACAAATAATTGCTAATTTTATGCTCGAATAAAAGAGACGCAGAAGGATCAAAAAGGGCAGCTCAAAGCCACAGCAGCGCAGCGACGGCATAAATTAGTGAGAGCGAAATGGCAATATGAAAACGTCACGCACTATCAAACAAGAAAATGGGAGCACACACGCTCGCAGAGGCACAGGCAGAAGCCGATAGAGAGAGCCAGAGCCACACACAAACACAGCTAACAGTTAGACCACCCAGTTAGACGGAGCGACGAATTAAAGACCACCCACGAACAGCGAACACATGTGCGAGTGTGCGTGTGTGTTAGTATGATGTATGAGTGAAAAGACCTTTGAAAACAAATTCAGCATTGACTATAAAGGGGAGAGAGATATGCTGAGAAGATAATTGATATTTTTATGTACAAGTTGTAACTTGAACATGTGCGTTAAAGTAAACACACAAATTTTAAAATAATAAGCAAAACGAATACAGACAAATATAACAAATATTATGTATATAAAAAGCAAAGTTGTGCACATAATAAAATCACTCATTTGAATGACTATGAATAGTACACTTTCCTATATGAATAATTAATTTCTATTCAACTTTATAAACGCAAATTTTGTATATAGTAATTATATAGTAATTACAATTGATAATATAATTATTTAAACTTTTGAGTAGCGGGAGCATCGATAGTTTTTAAACTTTTAAGCGTGTATATTGATGTATATATACATAATCACAAACTTATTCAGCTGCCGAATAAAATAATTTCACTGAGCGCTGAATATTGTGCAAATAGTTTTTGTAACTGCAAACAGCGAAGCGTTACAAAATCTCTTTGCTTTTATAAAATAGTTTCTGTACAGCTTAAAAAAAAAGCGTTTGCCTTTACAAATAAATAATCCGTTACTTTTTTTGAAGCGCTGCCAGATATACGAAAATATATATTAGCTACAATTCGAACTCAGCACACCCTGTGGCCATTTATCGATATATCGATTTTAAGTGGCAGAATTCATTCGTCGCCGTTGCTGTTTTTAGACGGCTTCGGAATCAGCCTATTCAACTTTAATTTATAATAAATAGCTGTGCATTCTCGGATTATATTTTCAGGTTGTTAAATTTGTTGTTGCACAAAGATGCCACCCAAAAAGGCGCCAGGACCAAGCAAGAAGACGGAGCAAAAGAAAAAGGAGAAAGTCATTGAGGTAAACTAAATAATTGCACACCTGTATGTACATAACCTCAACGCAGCGACCACCACGACAGGCTACAACGTCAACAAAATGCAAGATCTTAATGATATTTAAACATTTGACAGGATAAAACATTTGGTTTGAAGAATAAGAAGGGCACGAAGCAGCAGAAGTTCATACAGCAAGTACAGAAGCAGGTGCAGGCCGGCGGACATCATCCGCGACAGGATGGCGATAAGCGAAAGGAAGAGAAGGAGAAGAAATTGGCGGATCAGAGAGAGATGGCCTTGATCTTCAAGCCGGTGCAAGCGCAAAAGGTTGAGAAGGGCACTGATCCCAAGTCGGTTGTGTGTGCATTCTTCAAGCAGGGCACCTGCACCAAGGGTGATAAGTGCAAATTCTCGCACGATCTGTCTATGGAGAACAGGGTAGAGAAACGCTCCGTCTATGTGGATATGCGAGATGATGGCGAGGAAGACAACATGACCAACTGGGATGATGCCAAGCTCAAAGAGGTGGTTGACAAGAAGCACTCGGGTGAAAAAAGACGACCAACAACGGATATTGTAAGAAGAACTAAACGTGCAATGAGTACATGCTTTTAAATCTTTCGGAATTCTTACACAGATTTGCAAATACTTTTTGGAAGCGGTGGAGAAATCCAAATACGGCTGGTTCTGGGAATGTCCCAACGGTGAAAAGTGCATTTATCGGCATGCACTGCCGCCTGGCTACGTGTTGAAGCGAGACAAGAAAAAGGAGGATAAACCGACGGAAATCTCATTGGTCGATCTTATCGAGAAGGAACGCGCCGCCCTGGGTTCCAATCAGACTCGCGTAACGTTAGAGTCTTTTCTGGCCTGGAAGAAGCGCAAGCTGCATGAGAAAAAAGAAAAACTGGCAGCCGAAGAGGAGCGGAAAAAGAATGATTTCAGCAAAGGCAAACAGTTTGGCATCTCTGGTCGCGAAATGTTCAGTTTTAATCCCGACCTGGTCGACGATGGTCCTATCGAGGAGGGCGATGCCGCTTTCGATATTTACAAGCGTGATGACGATGATGATGAGAATATTGTTGAATTTAAAGAACTTGACCTGGCAGCACTATCTTTGGCCGCTCAGGAAGTTGATGGCTCCGGCACCATTGCATCCAGCACAAGATTACTTGATCAAGCAACAGAAGCAGCCAAAACCGCTGCAGCAGAAGATGCAGCGGCCGCTGTGTCCAATGCTGACAATGAGCCCGCCATTAATAAAGATCTATTTGTGGATTTAGACTTGGCAGGCGAACTGGATGATCTAGATCTTGACGATGAGGATGATTCAGATGATTAGTAGCCATCGAAAGCAGCAATAACAATGTTTTTGTTAAAGTTTATTGAATCACATTACGTTCATATAATGATTTATGCCTTTAGCAACTTTCGATCAATAAAATTGTGGCTTTCAAATGTTGCATATCTGTATTGGATGCCTGAATGCTCTCACTGTAATTGTAAACGATTTTTTTTTTTGTTTTTTAAAATAATCAACCAGTAGATTGAATGCTTAGATTAACTAATTGCAAGTGAAAGTATTATTAATTTATATTTATTGAAGTCGGGTATAAAATTACGCAAAAGCTAATCACATTTAAAGTTTTGTTATCCAACGTGCATTTATTTCTCCTGCTTAAAGCCTATCGTACGACTTGTATGAACAGGATCGTCATCGTCATCTGCGTCTTCATCATCACAGCTATCGATAGAAACATCTTCAATATTCAAGGAATCGCATACAATAGCATCCGTCCAAGACACCAATTGCAGTGCTAGCAGCCACAGACGATCCAGTCGAAGTTGACCATCGTCACTAAACTTACGCAGCTCTTCTAAAACCCAATTTACTTTCTTATTTCTCGATATGAAGACGTAACTTAAACTGCGCTTTAGTTGCTTCTTTGATGCACATCTCTGAAAAAGAGTATAAGTAGGTTATAAAAATCCTAGTTTCTAATATTTGCTACTGTCTTTTTTTATACTTTGTACGGTTTGGATATTCTTTTTCTTGGTAAACAGCTAGCTTTCCGGTTCTTTTTAGCACAACTCATTTTTAACAAAAAATTTAACAGACAATAAAAGTTGGAATAATTTCAAGAGTAAAAATGTTTTAACTTTTGATTATAAAAATTAGCTCTCTAGATTACATGTTTGCCTTAAACTATTGAATTTTTAGCAACAAATAATACAAATTGATTTAAAATTTAACGTTGTCACCCATTAAGACAAAGGAATACATAACCCACAGTTTCGCAAATCTATATATTTTATGCACATATTCTAAAAGTTCAGAAGCATATAATCAAGATCTCAGATGACATACATCAAGCATATACCATAACATTTTAATATTTCATGAATATTTAATTTATAAATTGATCTGCAATTAAATGGTGCACAAACTACTTATATAAATCTTAATAAACATTACAAAAACAAATAAAGTAAATATAAAAAGCTACCAAAAACCAGGAGGCAGCACACCCACGGCCTGTGGGATTTGTCGTTCCCGCAAAAATTTGGATAAAAGCATTTCCAGTCGCGTCTTGGGTCCACCCTCGTCGTATACCGATAGTTGTGGAATGTATATCGTTTGTATATAGACAAGAAGTTTTAAGAAATTCTGACCATAGGCTCGCCAAAGCTCAAAACCCAGTGTCTGCAACATCTCCATGATCATGGTGGCGCATATATCGGGTAATGGCTTCACAAACATTATGTGAGTTAGCCAAATCCAGGCCTCCTCCAGACCAAAACAATGCGCAGGACCATCCAACTTGCGGCTGGGCGTTATGATAACCGCTGCATAAAGACGGGCAATGCCCGTTTGGCGTTTAAGGAACATATCCGGTTTCTCCAGCTCATTAGTATCGGATAAACGATAACCCATTGTCTTTAGATATTGTTCGGGTGTCTGGTCCGGCTGTTGTGGTATGAGATATGGCACTAGATACGGCGACTCCTTATACATGTAGGCCAAAAAGGTTTTTCCAAAGTCAGGCAGTAGCTTCCAAAAACTATTAATCACTGAGGCAAATGGAAAGGCTGCCTGTGGATTACTCGAGATTGCCGTATCCGTTTGACTGACAAATTTCTTTGCCATTAGCAGAATGCAATAATCTCGGGCCAGTGGATGATCATTAATTGTAATGGAAGTGCCATCCATAGTTCTAACTGCCTGACCCGCAAAGAAATTGTACAGTTTATCAAAATTGTTGGTCAGATGCTGTGGACTGGCGGCCGTGATGGCATTCAGCGGCACATTGATAGTACGCTGACAATTTGTTCGATACTTTTTCCATGCCTCATCCGTTTGCAGCGGCTTCACAGCATCCACTTTAGCCTGATAGAGGGCATTAATTTCATTGTAGAAGGCCAAGCGTGTGGGATGCACACAGCTGGTGGTCAGGGTCACCGTTACAGTTGATGTGGGCGCCTGTGTTGCTGTCGTTGTGGCATCAATGGCAGCGTTTGCTTTTACCTGTGCCTCTAGCTCCTGTTGCTGCTGCTGCTCCTTCTCTTTTTGCTCCTTTTCTTGTTGCTGCAGTTGCTGCTGCTGCTGTTCGGCTTCTATCATGCGCTGCTTCTCTTTTTCCTCGGCTTCCAATTGCTTGTTTTTGATAAGCTGCTGCTGATGTTGCTCCTGTTCCGACAGCTGCTTGTACAGTTGCTCTTCCAACTTTTCAAGATTGCGGCAATATTGTTCCGCTGTAAACACGCAGTTCAATTCTGGTGGCTCGCAGTTTTGGTTCTTAATTTTTCCAACTAGCTGATCGAACATCTTGCCCAGTTCACGCAATTCCCTATTGCTGGCCGCACATGTCTGCACCGCCTCATTGTCTAGGGCCAACAGCAGCTTAGCCACAGCCTCATATTTGCTACAAAAGCGCCTGTGGAAACGTGAAACGCCCTCGATGGCTAGCAAATGCAGTTTCTGATTTTTTTGCTTGAGCAGCGCCAGTTGTTCCCGCTGTTGTGTCTCTAGCTCCGCTTTGGCCAGCTGCTCGGCCTGCTGTTGCAATAGCCTATCGTTCTCCCTCCTCGAGTCACGGCTATTTACATTCAGCTGCTGCTGCTGTTCTGTCTCGCGCTGTGCCAATTGGCGTTCTTTAAAGACCATTTGCTGGCGTTCCTTTATTTCCTTTAATTGCATACGCACATTCCGCTTGCATTCCTGGGCCAGTTCACGTTTCTTAATACTTATATTTATGGCGTTTGCATCCGGAAAGATGCATGTGTCAATAGGATTTTCTACCGATGGCTGACAGTTGTTTCTTCCCTGTTTAACTACAGATATCGCTGGTGGTGCTGCTTGCTCTGCTTCAACTACAACACTTGACTTCTCTTTTCTTATCTCTAGCCTTATTGGCTTTATATCCGGTCCAATTGTGCGCGGTCCTGTGCTGACCAGAGAAGTGGCTGCCGCGTGCTGCAGCACCGTCTGCACGTTAAGCAATCGCGCATGATCGCGCACCAAATCATCAACGCTCTGTAAATGAGATACTGGTTAATACGTTTAATAGGATACATAAAATATATAGCTTACCATTTTGTTTAAATTGCTTAATAAATATTATAAACTAGTTTGTGGTTTCAGGTTCGACGAGAATATAAACAAAAAAACTTAGCCGCTTGGTTTTGTTCAAATAGAAATTGGTTCCATTGAATTAGTTCAAGATACTTACTAAGGGAGGTATTCCCAATGCTAATTTGAGATCACCAAGATATCGATAGCTTTTCGTCAATTAAGTAAGTATCGAGAACTCATAATGTTTTATAAATCTTGTGGGAGCTGTAGATTTTGTAGCTAGAGTTCTTTTTTAAATGAAATCAATTTTTTTAATGATGACTAAATTTAATTTTCTGTTTATATAAAACTACTAATCATAAGATTGCACAAACTTTAAATATGTTTTTTTAAAATCAGATCTGATGAGGGAGGTCGGGGCCACTACCCATTTTTGTCGTTTTATATTGCAAAAAGATAAAAAAAATTTGTCTTCTTCTAGTAAAAAATCTATTCGATGATTTAAAAAAACCTTCAATACTATCGATAGCTGCATCGATATATTTCGATAACACCAATATAAATATTAAATCCACGTACGTACATAAAAAACAAAGGAATTTGAGATGTATTTAAAGCTATGTATATTGAAATCAAACACAAATATTATTTAGAAAAATTTTACTCCATGACTGCCATCAATTTCAATCAGCTCACATTTACCCTTCTCCTGGAGTAGACGCAAGGCATTTAGTAGCACTACCTCATCCACACCATGGAACTCCATTTGGGTGGTACTCTCGCCAGCTGCTATTTCGTATAGCGTACATATGCTATTCGTTTGCCCCGTCTCCTGAATCCAGTCATAGATCATATTTCCATACTCGTCCAGAGTGTGCCAATAAACCTGCCACTCCTGTCGTCGTTTGTCCAGCGGCGCTGCATGTCCACTGCGTTGAAGTTGATCCAGTATTTGCAGTATTAGCTCTGGCGCCAGGCGTCGCTTTATTGATTCATTGTAAAATAGTGGCAAGTTTTGTTCGTTAATACCAAGCGTAAACTTATTTGTATGTTTGAGGTATTTGAGAAAGAGATCCGTCCAGACCTTAAGTTGCTGCTGGCGTGTTTCTTCATGTGGCTGTAAACTGTTCCACAGTAATAAGTTGGTGAAACAAAGCAATTTACTGGTTTTAAGGTTGCTTACGTGAAAAAAGGTGGAAATGTGTACTCCCAGGGCCATTGGAACTCAGTCATTGTTGTGGTAAAACTGACATCACGTCCACGGACAACTCACAGATGTTCGATTGGTGTTGCCACTCAGCGCTGCCAGATGTTCCGATACAACGATAGCATTTCGACTATTTAAATTAAAATTTGAGCGCGTTATCGAAAATAAATTGAATGTTTTATTTGAAATGCGTTCAATTTCTTTTTATTTGTCTTAATTAGAAAAATTGTGTACATTAACATTTTCATTCCATACAGTTAGAGTTTATCTCATCTTTGCTATTTCTTATAATTGTTACATTTTCATCCAAAAGTAAACATGTAGAGACAAAAAGAAGTTTGTAGATATCGGCATTTGCATCATAATCATAAATATACATTTAAATATATATATACTCGTATCAGCTATATATTCTTGTTCAATATATATGTAAAGTACTAGGAGGCGCAACACTATACATTCAATATTTCAGTTTTTTTTATATAGATTTATTTAGTATCTCTTTTCATTTTGCTTTACCAGCTCTGCTTTACTTTGCCTTAACTGCATTAATACCACTGCACTTTACGATTTTGCAATTCATTTTACACCTATTTAAATTTAATGCTGTTAGTAAATTTACTTTTCCTTTGTTTATAAAAATTAGGAGCAGCCTGGTGCTTTATAAGTAATTTTCTGTGTATTTGTGCACATAATTAGTTTTGTTTTTCAATTACTGTGTGTTTTTTAAATGGCATTTGAAGTAGGCTTGTTTAAAGTTTTATTATTTAATGGTAAGTTTTGTGTTCTTGCTGGGGGAGGAGAGCTGTGCAGGCATTTAATATATAGTTAACGTATATTTCGAGTGGTAATTACGAAATATTTAGTATTTAATATTATGTATTTTGTTTTGCACTTGCCTTTATTAAGATTTGTACACTTGCGTGAAAATTCTCTAGAGCCATGTTTTATTTTAGGGTAATTAAGGTGTCTTTTGATAGTTCAGTTTGTGTTAGCTAGTTTAAAGTTTTACAGTTAGTTCCTAGTTAACAAGTGAGGTTTGGTTGAAATCTTTCTTTGCTATATAAGTAGGCATATGTTACTCTTTCGGGTTTCCTCCCATTTAAGAAGAGGAGTTATGTATATAGCATACCAGCGATACTATTTCTAACGACATTTATATAGTAATAACATTTCTTGTCTCGTACATATAATAAAGCGATCTAATAATTTCTCTTTATTTCGAAAAAAATCAAAGTACAAAATAAATGCCCTATATCTGTGTGCTTAAAGCATATTGATGAAAATGTACACTTGAAATGCTTTGCTGGTTCTCTTAAAGTACGGTTTAAAAGAAATGCAATAACAAATGACATACAAATTGAATCCAAAAATTATATATAAAAAAATAAAAACAATGCGCATAAGATTTGTTTCACAGATTGGTACAAGAAATATTTGTGCATCTTAGCTTAATTTACAGCACATTGCAAAATAAATCTTTTTAATATAGAAATATGTTTTTTTTTTTTTTGGTTTATAAATTGGAAACAAACCTCAAGCTTAATTGTGATTTATGTTCGTAAACTGCGAAAAAGAATCAAATAAACAATGGACGCCTTATAAATTACATAAAATATATATAATACGCTCGCTCTAAATATCATATCATTTACATACAGCTCTCTCAGACCTTTTCGCACATATATACTCACACAAGTAGTATATAATATATGCTTACATAGTTATCGATAAACTACTAAAAAATGGCATGTGGGTGACAAGTATGTGCTGCTTCACATACGTTATACATATTACATTATACATATACATACAGTACATACATTTATATATCTATCGAGTTGCAATATAAATTGAGAGCATCGACAATATCCATTTCCATTTGCATATTTAATTTTGCTTGCTCCGCATTGGTTGGTTGGTTGGTTGGTTTTTTAGCCTATGTTCTAATTGAGTTACATATACATATATAAAGTTTTGGGATTCTCGAATCACTGCACGTATAGCATCATGACATGACAGCATGTTGTTTCACACAATGCTCCATATTTCGACTAATGACTAATACTAGAGGTATAGCTAAACCTAAGCTACAATTTTTGCCTAAGACGACGATCGGCTGCCTGCCGCCATGCAATGTGTGGATGGCTGCTGCTGTCTGTTCCTGCTGCTGCTCTACTTGGCCAATGGTTCCAGGTAACAGCGCACCGTATTATTTTCATCCAGCATGGCAGATAAGTGACGCGCCTGCTGTTGCTGCTGTTGATGGGGATGATGAAGTTGCTGTAGATGATGTGCAGGTGGTGCATGTTGCGGATTGCTGTGTGATGTGTGCGACGACGATGATGTTGTGGACTGCGGTGATAATTTCTGTAGCTGCTGACGCTTTTGTGCGGGCGTCTGATTAGCCGGTGGTAGCGGCGGCCCGGCATTACCATGCCCAAATAGCTCGTTTACCGCCAAGCGTGCGCTCGGCGATTTGGCATGCTGCTGCTGTTGTTGTTGTTGCTGCCGAAATGCGCCACGCATGGAGCCCTCACCAACGCCGCCGCTAACCCCAAAAACCGCATTATTATGTTCTGGATGGGCTGCTGTTGCCGATTGGAGCGGCGCTCCATAATCTAAGGGCATGGCATTTTTACGTTGCTGGCGTCTACAAAGAATTAAACAAAAGTCAAGTTAATCTTTGATTTAATGGAGATTAAATTATTTGGATTATTTACTGAAACCGGCGCTTAAAATCCTCATCTTGAAGCGCCATCAGACGGCGCATGCGCTCATCACTTTGAGGCGGCAGCCCATGCGTATCATCATCAATATCGCTGTCAATATCCTCATCATCACAGACGCTGTCGTTTAGGTGCTCTGCTGCTGTCACCTCGTCATCATACTCATCGTCATCATCGTCGTCATCGTCATCATCAGCAGCACAGCGTCGCGGCGGTTGTTTCTGTTGCTGCTGTTGTGGTTGCTGTAACTGTTGATTTCTGGAGGATATGCTGCCACCGCTGAGGCTACCGCCACCATAGCGACTACCTCCAGCGGCAACTGCGGCTCGCATGCTATTAAAGACGCCCGTGCCAACGCTATTGTTGTACACTTCATCCACATCAAAGTCACCCACTTCGTAGTGCTGCGCATCCGAGTTGCGGTTACTCAATATTTCCTCGTAAACCGGTCCACCATCGTTGCCGCCGCCGCCATTGCTGCTGCCGCCTTGATTGTAATAGGCATCGCCTAGGCCAATGCCCATGTTAATGCCTAAGCCCATGTTCTGGCTAAGATCACAGTTGGAATGCTTATTTCTATACTGTTGGCGCTGTTGTTGCGCCAACAACTCCTGCTGATACTGCGCAATATGCGGCGGTGGCGCTGGCAATTGTTGTCCGCCGGCGCGGCGCTGCTGATGCTGCAAGTGCAACAGATGCGCATGCTGTTCCGCCTGCTCCTCATCAGAGGATAGCTGCTGCTGCTGTTGTTGTTGCTGCTGCTGACGTTGCTGACGCAGCTGCAACTGTTGCTGATAGTAGGCGGCATTATTTGGTGGCTCCAGAGCCTCGGCATAGTGTGGATAGGCTTGTTGTTGTGGCGGATGTTTCATACCGCTGGTCTTCTTGTACGATGGATAAAACAAAACCTGTGAGGCGGCCGTGACGCGACTATGCAGTGAACCGCTGGGCGAAGCGGGAACAGCGCCTGCAGGGCCTCCACGCTTCTTCTTGCCATGCTGATTGTTGTGCTTCTGCGTCCAATAGAACACCTCATGGGCCTGTTGTGGCGAAACACCACCTACTGCTGCTCCAGGTCCAGCTGTCCCTCCAGCGCCCGCATTGTTGTAATACTCGCGCTGAGCTGTTGTCGCTGGCTGCTTCCAGCTGTAGTAGTCCGGCTGATGATAGTAGGCCTCGTTCGGTTGCTGTAGCTGCTGCTGCTGTTGCTTATGTGCAAAGATGAGATGCGTGGAGCCAGCGGAGCTGGTGGGTGAAGCATGTCCAACGCTGGCCATGCCCGCGGAACGTAGCGTGCCACGCTCGAGCACCACAGTACCGACTGGGGCAGGTTGTAGGCTGCCCGTTAGTAGACCACTCTTGAGCGTGCGTCGCTGCTGCGCTTCATTCAGCTCACAATCGGAGCCGGCGCCCATAATTATGGCATCTTCGCTGGCCGGCAAATCATGCTGCTGTTGCTGTGATTGCTGGTCCTCGTGCACCTCATCACTTGTGCCCAACGGCAACTTGGACTTTGATTTGGACAATGTACCAGCGGAATTGGTGGCAATGCCTCCAACGCCTGGACCGCCATTGCCTGCGACAATGCCCGAGGATATTGAGGTTTTTGAGCAGCGCAAGCATTTAGGCAGCCAGGCGTGTTGTCGCACATACTTGCGATACTCGCGTCGTATCTTCTCGTTTTGTATGCAATGGAACACAAATATGTACAGACCCAACAGCGTATTGAAGCCGACAAAGCAGTAGCCATAGATGGCGGCCACACCTTCATCCTGCTTGGCACTACGTAAATAAAAATAGGCGCAGCACCAAACATCGCTCAGCAACAGCAAAAATACAAACGAGCAGCGTATATCAAAGCTATGAATAATAAATGTGCAAATGTATATTAAAATTTGGATTTAAAATGAAGCTAAAGCACGCAAGAACCTACCGCACATTTGCCAGACGTGTGTGCTCCTTGGTCTTCAGGGCAGTGCGACTTTTACGTCGCATGATGATCCATGACAAAAATGTGTAGCTAATGGCCGCCTGTTTAGAAAGTTTAGAGTTAAGCAGAGCTTTTGCTTGTGTTGCATATAACACCTACCACAAAAAAGATCAAAACGGGCGCCACAAAGGTGGCATAGAACAGCGCATTGGCTTCCATTAGGACACAGTAGTCATTTTGCGTATAGGTGCTGGGATTAATAGCCAATGATATGGCCACTACACTAAGTGATAGGCCATAGGATAACAGATAATAGCAGTTGACCTTGGGTGTTTGATCCACCTCCAGCAGCAGCTCATCGGATGTGAGCGTCGAGTATGAATGGAAGGCTGCATTTAAGTTTCAATACAACATAATTAGAATAATGCGCACCTGATTATTAGCCAATTATTAGCCAGCCAATTAGCGCTTACCTTCATAGCAAAACCAGGCGGTGCCAGAGAGTATGGCACAGTGCAGAAAGACGGTTATGAAACCACAAAATATGCTTGTTTCGGTCTGTTCAATTCCCAGCAGAAAGAGCAGCTCAATGGCCAGAAGGCAAATGTAAATGCTGCTATAAATCGAGGTGCGTGCAGACTGCAGATATATATGTATTGAGAGAGAGAAAGATAAAAGAGAAAAACGTGAGATTCGAATCATAAGAGAGAAATCGAAACAAAATGTTAGCCATAATGCGGGCGGGCACAAGTCAGAATTTTTAAACGTCGTATCCTCACAATTTCAACAACTTAATTTAGTTAACAATAATTTTGGTGGTTTGGTTTTTGGTGGTGAAAATTGTTCCGAAAATTAATTAAATAATTATATAAAATTTAGCGCATATATAATAAAACATATATGTATGTATGAATGTAGAACAAGACACGAAACAAGCAAAAATAAAAAATAAAACTAAACGTAATACAAGATAAAACAATACTACACAAATAAATAAATAAACACAAAATGCAAACATTTACAAGGCAAAAATTAGAAACATTTTTTTTATTATTATTATTAAGAAAATTACTAAAGTGACAAAAAGATGCATAATGCATAAATAATATGATATTTTCTTTGTATGTTAATTTGTTAGACAATGAAATAATGCACATAAAAATAATTTACTTGTTAGGTTGTGAACTTTAAGTTTTTTTTGTTTTTTTGTTTTTTAAGCATGCCAAAAATTGTGTATCAGATCTATTGAGGTTTTCACTTTTGCTGTTGCGAATTTTCGATAAATATTTTGATTTTCTTTTAAAGAATAAATTCACAATTAAGCGAAGAGAGAAAACTTCAAACAGTCTTGAATTATAAGTTAAGGAGGAAATGCGCTAAACTTAATTTAAACGACAATAAATAAGAAAATAAACTATAACTGGATAGAGAGTCTTATGATTTTAAAAACAAGGTAAGGCATAGGCGTAAACAAAAATCTGTTTCTCTTGAGCTAATTAATTGTATTAAAAAATTAATCATAATAAAAATAATATTGTTCACGCCTAAGTCTTGGTTTAAAGTCTTTTCTGTTTAAGAATCGTGTTAGTTAAGTTTACATTTACAATTCAAGTTACTTAAGCATTATATCACAATGTGCAGTTCGCCAAGAGGCACAACAGCAATTTAAGATCTAACTATATAGCCGTAGACAATATATGTGTCTATTCTATGTTTATAATTAGAGCTGGAAAGTAATCTATGACGTTGGCAATGTGTTGAGCTTATAATAAGCAGAAAGTTTGTTTCAAGGGCTTAATTTTGAGTTTTTATAATTGAATGTGCTTTATGTTGTTTGAGAATTTCAGACATGGAGTTTGATTTCTGTAGAAATTCTTAATTTCTTCGATAATTTTCCAGCTCTACTAATAATAAATATATATTTTATCTAAATCCTAGCCTAGCCTATACTTCTTGAATATTATTTGATTGTTTTCACCACCACCACCACTTATACTGCAAATCATCCATATTAGCCTGCATTATGATGTTGTTCGTGTCCAATGCATTGCTGCCATCCACATTTAGATTGTGATTGTGTTGCGAATGTTGTTGTTGCTGGTGTTGTTGATGTTGCTGCTGCTGTTGTGACTGTTGCCTCGCTTGCAGATAATTGTGGCTAATATTTAAGTTATTACTGGCGGCCGCAGCATTAGCAGCAGCTGCGCCAACATGAGCAGCATGTTGCTGTAGTGCAGCAGCTATTGATGCAGCCGCTGCAGCAGCAGCTGCTGTTGTTGTATTGGTTGCTGCTGCTGTTGCTGTTGCCGGCGGGCCATGTGAATGCAAATTCAAATTCAAATTGTTCATTTGCATGCCACGTTGCGGTTGATTCATATTATTGTTGTTGTTGTGATTGTTGTGACTATGGGAAAGTACCACAGCGGCAGCGGCAGCAGCGACCACTTGTTGCTGCTGCTGCTGCTGTTGCAACTGTTGCTGCAGATTGTAGTTTAAATTGTTGCGATGCGAATTGCGTATAGAATTATGTTGTATAAAATTCGTATGCTGTTGCATATTATTGTTATTCTGATTTTGATTATTATTCGGACCCGTACTGGGCGTAGTCAGTGTCAGAGACTCATGAGTCTGATCGCGTATATTATTCTGCTGGCGTCTGCTGCTGCCCGCCCGCTGATGCGGCAGCTGTGTAGAGTTTGCGTTTCTTACCTTAACGAAGACACCATTGAAGATCTTAAGCGTGAGCAGCGCTATGATAATAAAAATGACACATATCGCAACGCTTATGTAGATTAAAATGCGCATATTGCCATCAAACATGGTGAATAGCGAATGCTGATGCTCATCGACAACATCCATGAGTATGGCAAAGTTGGTTAAATGATTACAGCTGCAAACGCTGTGAGTGCGATTTGTTGACTCCAGACTGCAACCATTGGCAGACCAGGCACTATAAAAGTAATTTAGTTAGCATAGTTATAATAATTATATTAAATTTAAATATAATTACTGGTCAATGTAGTTCCAAAATACACATGTGGGATTGCTAACATTCTCCGTCTTTAAATGCTTTAGCACTAGGGTAATTGGCTGCGACAGCTGTATATGACGACCCTTGCCCAAGCTGGCGGAAATTACTTTGCTATTCAATATGCGTATACGCTGCTGCATCTCACCAGTAGCTGCGTCGCTATCGTTTGACAAAATAGCTGTGTTGCGCACTATTTTTCGTAGAAGAAAGAAGTAAATAGATAATATATCTTCTTATGAAATGAAATAATGAAACTAACCATAGCTGCGTGCACTCTTTAAATCAAAATGGTCATAGCTGGGTTTCAATATTGACTCTAGACGATCAAAGGCAGCAAACACAATACGGACCAGACCGCCCTCACTGTTTTCAATTAGTGCAGTGCGTGGCAACTCAATCCGATCGGAACTGAGAGGCCATTGATCAGAGTCCGGAAAGACGACACTGCCTTGTATAGTTTTAGTTTCCAAAACGCGCACAGAGAGTACTATTTAGAAAATGGACAAGTTGAGTATAATATAATAATAAATATCAAATAGAATATTCGACTTACATATATTTTTGACTTTTTGCACCACATTACGCTCCCGTATTATTGTGTCGGCCAAAAGAAAAGCATTATATTCCAGGCCAGTTAACAGTGAGGTGGCAACGCGCATTTGATCCTCCTGATTGAGATCCAGCCAAGACGAAAGCTGTGATTCGTCAAGCAAATTGGAGCCGGTCTTTACAACGCCATGCAGTAGCTCCATGATAATTGCCTCACGCTGTCGCTGATCAGGAAATGTTTCCTTGTCGTGAAACATTTTCTCGGACATGGTTTGTATGATTTTTGTGGTGACAAGCATGTCGCCGCCATACAGCGTCTTGCTGCTGGTCACCTCGGACAAATCGTTGGCAATTGATATCAAAGAGGAGTCACGTTGATTTACACGCATCTCGAGGCTATTCAGCCACAGACTGCGGCATTGCGTCAAATCCGGTGTCAGTGGATGCCACGTTGGCTCAAAATTACGTAGTCGCTGGTTTTGGTTCACCTTGTGGGCCATGCTCACCGGCGGTTCGCAGCTGCTACTATTGTGCAAGCAATCTGCTCCAGCATTGGCAGGCATTGACGTTGTGCTGCCAACAGCTGGCACATCATCATCGTACTCATCGTAGCCCGTATCGGGCATACGCTTCATTAACACACAGCGCCATTTGGCAATGCCGGCAGCACCACCTGGACATGGCTGCACATTCACATCGCCCACACGCGTCATATTCCAGAAGAGATTTCGCGCATGCGTTGGACCACAAAAGAGTTTGGACTCATCATCTGCGCCGGCAATACCACCCGCATTTAGGTTTATGTTTATGTTCCGCACCACACTACCGCCGCCTCCATTTCCAGCCAGACTTAGGGTGCCATTGGTAGCACTGGCCGCTGTTCCAGGCGTGCGATTGGGCGAGCTTTTGGTGGTTAGCAGCGTGCCATCATCGCTACCGGAGCCACCTACTCCAGTCAGAATGCGTGTATTGGATGGTGCAGTAACATTGCCAGAACTGCTGCCGCTGCTGCTGCTGGGCTTGGTGGGCATTGTGTCATCCGTGTGATGATGATGATGATGTAGCTGCGGTGGCGGTGGCAATCCATCGTGTCGACCACCTGGATGCTTGGTGGTTGTGCTGGCACTGGTAACGCCTTTCAGCCTGCCGCCAGGCAGCGTAGCTGTGCTGCTACTGGGCGTGGCATGTGTGGGCGGCACGCCATTGATGCCATGTATGCCCACAACGCCAGGCAGCGTGGGCAAGCGTGGCGGTGGCTGTGGCGGTGCTTGTATAAGTCCGCTTCCATTGCCAAAGATGGGCGGTCCATTGCTGAGTACCCAAGGCGGTGGACTGGGCCTATTGGTGGTTGTGGATGTTTGCGCCGCCGAAATGCATTGATAATGTGCCTCCAGATATTTGTGTGTGCCTGGACAGGGGTCACCGAACATGCTGGTGGCTGCCAAAACACTGCAGCTCTGCTTATGTGCACATCTGTGTGGGAATGAATTGAATAATTGAAGATTTTGTACGAAAAGTTGACTGTAAATCGTTTATAAACAATTTTAAGCAAAACTAGAATCAATGCATACCAATTAAATTGATATTCCATCAATTTAAGTTTTGTTGAAATTTCTAATCAAATTTTTAATAATATTAAAGAGTCGATTTTAATGTTAATATACGTGTCAATAAAAAGCTGATCATATGATTTAGTACTGGACAAAAGCAGCAAAATTTTCCCTAACCAGAAAGATATTCAAAAGTTTGGAATTGCTTCTCGACTACTTAAAATAATATTCCATATATTTTTCCAAAATCCATACAAAATATATATATATTTAAGTCATAACTTCTATTTTTATTACAGACAATGCTAGATTTACTTGGCTGTTTGTTTATGCTGATCAAGAATATATAAATACTTCAAGGCGATCGGAGTTGTCTCTATAGGCGTATTACATACTTTTGCCATTCTTACATCCTGTACCCTGTACAAAATGGTTATAGGGATTCTAAAACAGTGCAAATACATGGAATTGGCATCCTGTATGTGCTTATAGTTATTAAATTGACTATAAAATATTTTTATAGGTCAATATCGCTTTTTTTCAAAAAATATAGTAATATAATATTGAAAATTACCTTGAGTTCAGCACTGTAAGGCTTTTCGGAAACATGCAATTGACGCTCCATTCCACATTGCCATGATCATTGCATATGGTTATAGAGAAGCGTCCATAGTTGGCCCGTATCAGATTGATAAGATCTCCAGGTTCACATTCTATGGTCAGTTTCTTACCTTCGCATGCGTAGGCAGTTTGATATTTAGGCGCTGTAAAGGTTTCTACATAAGTTTAACTTATTTTGAAGGATTTTTTTTAATAAATATATAGATATATGAATGTGGGGATTTATAGAAATATATGGAAAATAGTTAATTAGCGCTGCTGTTGATTTGTTGTAGTTTGGTTTTTGGTTTTTGGTGGTTGATGTGTTGAATCTGCAAAGACACTTATGTGATATATATATGGGGACATATTGTATATACAAAGACAATGTGGATATATATATATATTATATCATGATGATACACGCTTTTACGCTCTCTGGTATATACTTAGTATGTGTAGTGGTTGATTGCTTGTTTGGTGGGTCGATTTTTAGCGATGCTTTGTAGCAAGTAGAATAGTAGTCATAAATACCAAATCCTGCCAGGCACAGCGAATTGAACTTGCAGGTCTTCTCCTCATTCCCCGTCTTATCTGTCGTCTGGTAAATATTCGCTGTCCGAGTTTATTGAACTGTATAAGAAAAAAATGTGCTTATAAGTATATTTAACGCTTGCTGCTGATAAGAAATTTGACAGACAGTCGAATGATAAAACTAATTGACAGTGTTAACGGTTCGAAACGATACGTTTAGAAATGACTAACAGTTGAACTAATTCTAAGTTCGTTTAAAAACTCGATAAGAAATAAAAAAATGGCAGAAACAAAGAATTTTTTAAAAATTACATTTTCATATTATTGATTTTTAATTTACTCTATAAGCCTGATAATATTTTTTCTATTAACTTTAAAAATTTAACTTTTTAGATGTTATATTCTTGTTTTCTTTTAATGTTTCCTTCGGGTCTAGAATTTCCCTCTTTATTGAGAGCTTGTCATAAAGATTAAAAAAAAGCGAATATCTTATCAGAAAATTACAATTACAATACAGAAAATATATATTTATACTTGGCCATGTCTCTAAGTTGCTGTTTTCATAAATCTTGGTAATTCACCTCTATCGGAATGTTAAGTTATTTATTCTTTTTAACAAGAAAGAATCGGCTATAATCCGATTGCAAATCTTTCAAAGAGAAATTCACGATAGTTTTTATGGCATCTATATGATATAGTCATCCGATTTTTGTAAAACTTAGGCTGACCAAAAAATCTAAAGCAAACAAACATTTTTGTAAGTTTTAATGTGATAGCACTGAAGATCGATGTATGAATTACGTTGGATGTATTGCATCCCGTTTGGCCAACTCGAAGTTTCTAACAAAAATAAGTATTCTCAGCTCTAGTGATCCTTGTCTTTTTTAAATTGCCAAACAGGATTCCCATTACTTGTAAGCTCCGTTTTTCCATCTTGTGGAGAATGCAAATTGTGAACCATTATTTCTGCATAATAATTATTGAAATCGTGTTGTGAGCGTTTCAGTCGAGATTAAGCAGATTAATCTCGTCTACAATGCTTTGAATGATATAATGGAGGGAACACGAATTCATATTGACCATTTTACCGATTTTTTGTTACTTTAATTAGTTTCAACTGCATTATAACCAATTTAAGGTACTACATGGGACAATTTTTGTAAAATTTTTGTGAGCAGTCTCTTGGTCGGACAACGACCATCGGGCATGTTTTGTCCGCTCAAGACGAGCGTCCGCCTAACGGAGCGAACTTTATTCAATATTTTTAACAAAGGTTAAAGAGAAAATGTCCGTCAAAGAGGAATTTTCGCTTATTAGAGATTTCCGTTATGACAGTTTTCACTGTATTAATAATAATGTCCTAAAAAGCATAATATTTGACATAAAGAGCATTATTTATTTACAGTCGGGAATGCATGAAATAAGCTATGAAATTTTAGATTTTATTTTGTATTTATTTTGTTCTTTCTTGATTTAAAAGATATGGACGAATTGTCTTATTATATTAATATATCTAGAAAAATATATTGTGCATTAACATTATTTCGATATCTTTAATAGTTTAAAAGATTTAGCCTCTCTAAGTGTATAAGCTAAGGTAAGAAATATGCTATGCGCCAATGTATAAGAACTTGAGAAAAAATCATAAGATTGAATAAAGAGTAACATGATGTTTTATATGAGAAAAATGACTAAATACACTGTCCCAGTCAATGAAAATATCGTTTAGTTAGTGCAAATGACGCATTCTGTTATTTCAGCCATTAAGTTGGTTGCAACGAGGTGCATGACCCACTTAAGGGTTAAACTTCACTTACCACAGCTCCCACTTCGTAAGACGACTCCATTGCGAAGAAAATGATTGGGCCAGCCATGACTGTAAAAATATATAAATTAAGACATTTCATCACATACAAACATATGTATCTATATATACATATATAGAATATAAACAGAGTACGAAGATAAAGGAAAAACGCAAAGCAAACAGATAAACAGAAAAAGGGAGTCTAAAAATACACACATACACATAAATACATATAGATAAGTATACACACCCTTCATTTGCCGTATTTTCCAACGAACGAACAAAAGACTCGTTTTCTTTGTACACTCAAATTGCATTCGTTAAGCTGCAGTTGCCAGTTGCATATATGTATGTACATATGTACATATAGAGAAAATTTGACGCTGACTGCGCTGCTCACACACACGCACACAATCAAGTTTTTTCTGGTGCAGCAGCGACTGCGTTGCTTTGGCCAGCGGAGCACCCTCGCTGCTTTTCGTTCTGTGCACTTTCACATGGTTTTTGAGATACATTTTTCAGCACAAAATTCATGACTTTTGTTTGGATTTTTAACACAATTTATTCAATAACTTTTAAAATATATTTTCAACTTATTTTTGTTAATTATTTCTTTAATTTAAGGTCTCTTTTACAATAATCAACTTCACTTGCTGACGTATGCGCTGCGTTTGAAATGAAGCTGAGAAAGTTGTTTTTGACTGAAAAACTGGTTTGAGTTTGAACTCCAGTTTAATGATGATGGATGGCACTGCTAGACTTGGTATTGATTTTTACCTTATATCAACTAACTACTTTTTAGAATAGTCTTAAAATGACTGAACTGATACATCAGGCATATTTTCTTAATATTTTTATTAATTTAAAAGTTTATTTAACGTCGTTTAATTACAACTTTTAGGAGCTCAAATCACGCACAACTTTCTTGTAGTAGAAAAATTCTGTATACTCAAATTGTCTAATGTTCAATGCGTGGGAGAGGGATGACAACACACGAATGCAAAATTACATGGTGCTGCCAACTCTTTTTCAAGGGCGGTAATATTTAAATATTGAAAATTGTCAGGCCTAAATATAATCGTAGGCATATATTAATCTGCAGAATTAATTAATTTAAAAAAATATAAACAAACGATGAATATTTGAGAGAAGTCGATAAATATTTATACTGATAATCGTAAAACAAAAATAAAATGCTTTTCCCTATCAATAGAAATATGTGTGTATATAAAAGAATAATAATTTTATATAAAGAAGTATATATGTATAATTAATAATTAATTATTAATAATTATATAATTATGTAATTATATAATTATATAATGATATATATAATATTAAAAAAAATTATAATTATTTATTAATTATATATAAATAACAATAAATATAGTTCCGGAATTGTTATTATTCAAGTTCATAGCAACTAAATCAGGTTCAAAATCAAGTGCACGTGCCCCATAATGCAACTAACTTCTTATCGGACAATTGCTGAGCTACAACTTCCTGAATTATATTTACTATTAAATATACATTTGATTTGTGTTTGCGGTTCAGTATCGAGCTAAGTGCCTGCGGTTTAATTCGCGCTTGAAAAAATACTTATTAGAATATAATATTAATAATATTATGGAAAAATATAATTATTATAATGTGCTTACAATAGTTTTAACAATTTCATGGTCCTTACAAGGCAATGCAATACTTTCCAGTGCTAAGAAAAAGGATCCAATTAAAGATTGTACACGGGATATGAAAAATAAAACGGAAATGTGTCAAAATACTACACAAACTCAAACTCAACTTGTGAACCAAACGATTACACCCAAACCTAAGCTAGCTGAATTCCAAATAGATGCCCATAAGACAATCAGCATTAGTAAGGATGATCTGAATGATCTTTTGGATGTATATATGGGAAAATTGGCAGAAAATGCAGCCACCATCAAGGACAAGGAAATTGAAATTAGCCAGTTACAATCCAAGGACAAATCCGATGATGATCAGTTCAAAAAATTTCAAGATCTCAATGAGACATGTAACGCTCAAAATATAACAAATGAATCTGCTCTTAAAGATAAGGATGAAATGATTAAGAGCTTGCAATTAAAAGTCAGCACTTATGAGACGAGATTAAAAAGAAAACAACATTTATTGGGATTGTTTAAGAAACAAAATATATCCAATGTAGTTATAATCAAAGAACTGAAATCTAAAGTGTTGAATTTGCAATCAAGACTCAGGGAGAGAAAGGATGATTTATTGGCCGATTGGGAGGCGGCAACAAATAGTTGTCTACCCTATGGAAAATCCTTAGGCATTCATTTAATCCAATTACCAAACTTTCGACCATTTCTGGTGCCTTGCGATGGTCTGACCATAGCTGGTGCTGGCTGGACAGTTATACAGCGTCGCTTGGATGGATCTGTGGACTTCTATCGCAATTGGGATGAGTATCGTAAAGGTTTTGGCAAACTTAATGGCGAATTCTTTATTGGCTTGGAAAAACTGCATAGATTGACAACATTTCAGCCACATGAACTTTATGTATCGCTGCGTCTATTTAATGGCACATATCTTTTTGCATTATACGATGATTTTTTAATTGGCAGCGAGGAAGAGGGTTATGAGCTGAAATTGTTGGGTAATTATCATGGAAATGCTAGCGATGCAATGCGCACCCATGATAAGATGAAATTTTCCACCTATGATAGAGATCATGACGAATTTACCCATATGAATTGTGCTGAGTATCATCATGGTGCGTGGTGGTACGACTTTTGTTCACGAAGGTAAAGATAAACAATTAAAATCTGTTCCCATTTAACAATTTGGAATTGAGAACAAAAATTAATATACATTTAATAATCTAATGACAAATATTTATCTTATACTTTTAGCAATCTCAATGGTAAATATTTTAAAAGACAAACAGAAAATGAACAAGGCATTTTTTGGGAACGCTGGTATAGTTTTAAATCTTTAAAGTCTGTACAAATGCTTATAAGGCCAAAGAATGTTTAAGAGTAATTAATAAAAAAAACTTACCTCAACAAAATGGCATTCAATAAATTTCAATAAAAATTGTTGTATACGCTTATTAATTGAGAGAACTGTCAATTTGTCGGCGGCTGTTTGATAATATCTTCATTTTGAGATAAGCCCCCAAAAATTAATTTTTTATTTATTTTTTTTCCCTACGCCCATTATATGTCTTTGTTTTTTACGTTTTTGTTTGTTACAGTTCACTGAATTAACGAGTGCATTTATTTTTAACTTTATTGCAACAAATTAATGAAATGTAATGCGACGTGCAACATTTTGACAGATAATGAACACATTAGTAAGCGACAGCCTTGGTAGTCTATATGTTTATACAATTTGTTACTGGTACTATCATGAAATGAACATATTTTTAAATGAATGTAGAAATTATATAACCAGATGTAGATGTAGAAATTATATAACTCAGCTCTGGTGGGTATTGCGTATATTATCTACCAAGAGAGTGCAAGCTCAAAAATATAAAAATATTATATTCAACACATGGATGCATAACAGTTTATGGTATTCAATAGTTCAGTAACCATACTATTCCATGTAATAAGCTTCTTGTATATTATTATTAAACCAGCCACATTACATAGATTCGTTCCTCTTAGCTTCCAAAACAAATTCCAAATGGTGCAAGTTTATCTTTTATTTTATTATACGAGATACTTAACTGGCAACATAAGGCATCTACTAAATATAATATATACAGTGCTTAAAATTAAAGAAACTATGGCCAATTTAATATAAATAAATTATAAGTAAAGATTTCATATATAGATTCAATTTAATACCTAAAATAATAGCTTATGTAATGTTGAGATCTTTAGTTCAAAACTCTTTAAAAATATTGTATATTACTTGGTAATTTATCTCTAGTTTAATTGAGATGCAAGAAAAATAAGTTTCTTGGCCTCCATAAAAATAATTACAATTCGGTTAAGCAGATTATAATTATATTAATGATAATTAAAAGTAATTTCTTTTTTTTCAACTTTCTTAACATTACATAACAATCAGAATAATGAAATATTGAAAACAATTATCGGTTGTTTTGACTCAAAAATGTTGTAAACTAGTGTTTTATATATAAAAGAAAACCTCATATATTAAAGTCGAACGCTGATCTAACAATAAATTCAGTCATAAATCTTATATTTATAACAAGCATTACTTAATGAAAACTGAAGCATTTGATTAGCTTTATAAGTTAAAGGTATGACAAAGTACTTTAACTGATATTTATATATATATATATATATAGATCACTTAATGATACTATACTTATATATTGGACGATATGATAAGTACATGTGTTACAAAGATTAACTCTAAGTATGCGACCAATCAAACAAACTCCTTTTAATTGCATTGTAAATATGAATGCGTCAGCTTGAGTAGCCAGGCATAAGTTCTCCGACTACTGCCTCTGCTGCTTGAGTATCTAAACTAACTGCAATCTACATCGACATGGACATCTACTCCTGCTGCTCTGTCTCTTCCACCTCCGCCTCCTCCTGCTGTTCTGTACTGTGCTCCCGCTTTCTGTGCCAACGCAAACTGGCAAATTGTGCAAAACGCTTGCCACAGGCTGCACACTTGTACTTCTTCACGGCCAGATGAAGTTCAGTGTGTTTCTTAAGATTGCCATATGTGGTAAAGGTCTTGCCACAAACGGTGCACAAATGCTTGCGTATGTTCAAATGGGCGTTCATATGATCGGTGAAGCGATTCTTTTCATAGAAACCCTTATCACAAATGGGGCAATGAAATGTAGACTGATTGAGATGTGTTCGCCGATGTATATCAAAGAATGACCAGGTCTTAAACGACTTGCCACACAGATCACAGATATAGGGTCGCTCGCCGGTATGGGTGCGCATATGTATGGCCACCTCGGTGGAGGTGGCAAATCGCTTGTCACACTGTTCACAGGCATAGGGAAAGTCGCGTCTATGCCGTCGTATATGCACTGTCAGATTGCAGGGCATTTGAAAGCCCTTGCCGCACAATGTGCATATAAATGGTTGTGTGCCATCGTGGCCAGCACGATGCACTTTATACTGATCACAGGTTTTAATCAATTCATCGCAGAGATCACAGCGAAAGGGTCCTAGATTCTGTTCCAGAAATTGTCCCAGTTTGGCATGCAACAGCGGTATGCTGCTGGATCCTGTAGCATTGGTGAGTATTTTTCGTTTTTGCGCTGAGAAATCCTTACGCAGCTGAAACAGCGTCTTTTCCAGCTGTGCGGGCATATAGGTACATTGAAATGTTGTGTTTAGTTCTTCCAGCATTTGACTTAAAGCCTGATTACGATAGGCATTGGATCGGAAGTCTGGATGATCTACATCCCACAAGCCTGGATAGTTGCGATAGATTTCCACAAATTGTAGCTGATCTTCTTGTGTACCAAAGCTTATGCTGTTTGCATTAATAAACTTGGTCTTCTGATTCGTTTCCACAACGCCCTTTTTCTGTAAGAGTTTTAAAAAAGTTTATTAACTTGCTTCAAACTCGCTATAAATAGAAACATTACCTTGCTTATCTTGTTAAAGATTTGTTCTTGTAGTATCTTGTGCAGAAACTCCAGCTCATCATAACACCAGAGCTTTGGCAAATAGAGACCCTTGTGCTTGATCACCATGCGCAATTCCTTGCGATAGCGAGTACGCAGCTTTTGTATTTCCTTGTAACACTCCTCGCCACTCATCTCGTAGTTGAGCTCCTCGAGCAGCTCAGCTGAGATCTCGCGATATAGTTCCGTTTTGCAACAATTATTGTATTCAAAGTGTTGAGGATTCCACAAACTCTCCTGACGCTTGAATGCATCAATAATGCAACTGAGCACCTCACGATATTGTGCCGACTTGGTGGTTGATTCATTATCAGTTTCGCAGGATTTTTCGCTTTCTGTGGATTCACTCTGTTAAGTGGTAGATAAAGAATATTTAAATGGTGATAAGTGAAGCGTCTTGGTATTAGAGTTTATTATATTCTTCCTCAACTTTAACTGCAGTTTAAAATTATTATTTAATTTAGATTCGATGCAATAACTTTATTATTTATGCATGTTCGGTTTGTGGCTTACCTTGGCCTCCCGCTCAGCTCTCTTGTGCTCGATGACGCCTCGCAGAAAATGCATTTTCTCAAAGAACCACAACCGTGACTTGTATTTGCCACCCAGGGAATTCAATTTGCTCAGCTCACGTCGATAGCGACCACGTAGCTCCTTGAGCACGGCAAAGATTTCGGCGCCAGTAAGCGGTATCTGGAAGACAGCCTGCAGAGGAGCGGCCAGTTCACCATAGACACTACGCTTGGCATTATACTTATACTCCGGATGTTTGGGATTCCACAATTTCTCATTGCGTTCATAGGCTACCAATAGGGAGCACACAAATTCACGATTACGTTCTAGTTCACGACGTGTTCGCTGAAATATTAAAAGTTGGGTAGTTAGAACAGATGGACAGTGTGACTTATGGGGTAGTTCATAACAAGGGGTCAACATGTGTGATTACATAAGGCGATGTTCTTGATTATTCTCTGTTTTTCCAATGTGAAAGCGAGTATACCAAATGGCTTTTGCAAAAATGTTTTTGCATTCACATTTGATATGATAAATTCTTAAAATGAAAATAAGGAAAAACGAAATTTCGGGCGTATAGCTACCTGCTGGAGTTACTTAATTATTGATATCTCTAGAAAGATATAACCCAATTTTGGTTTTTATAAAGTTACCATATTTGATATATGGATTACTAATAACCTCCCCAAATAATCTGAGCAAAAAAAATTCTGCAACATTTCTTTCTGAAATTAATTTTGTTCAATTATGATAATATTCATTATTAATAAAAATTTGTGGCTCGAACTTATTTGAATTTGATTAAAATTTGCTTGAAAACTGCGTTCTTTTATTGAATCTTTACTTTCGCAAAATATAGCATATTGTAATAAATATAATAATAATAATGGTATAATAGATTTTCCATAGAGAGTTATTAAGATTTACAGCTTCTAACTATAGATAATCTTTTTTAAAAATGCAACAAAGCAAGATAGAAATTTTTCAAACTTAAATTGGAATGGAGACTGCTGGCCAATGTCTGTAACACAATAAATCTTAAAAAGTATTTAAACGAATTTTTTAAATTTTTAAAAGACCAATTGAAATTCAGCAATTTTTCAAAAATGCATAAAATGTTCACATTTTTCAACTTTGAGGGCTTGTAATGGCTTTAATTCTTATTTGATCTGTATAAACGGCATATCGTTAGAAAGGGGATGCAATTGTCTATTGGATTGTCTAACATTATTTAAGATCAAATAAGATCTGATGTTGATATGAACAAATAAGTCGAAAGACTGCCAAAAAACTAGCTATTCGCGGTTTTCTCGAAAACCATTCTTTGAACAAATAAATGGTTTGCATTTTTGAAATCAGCGCCCAAAAATACATCAAAAAAAGTATATGAGAGCCCAGCTCCTTTTTTGCTGTAAACTAGTGTTATTTATTAAATTATTATTATTATTATTTATTATTATTAACTAATAACTGATATGAGAACTATGAATACACTGCTTTAAAGATTTGCCAATGTTTTAGACACCATTAAACTAGCCAAGGAAAACTCGAAATCACAGTTACAGAGTATACTTTAGTCGGGCGCTGCCAACTATTAACTTCTTTCTTTGTTAAGTTATAGCATTTAGTTACTTACCAACTTCAAGTCAATGCTGCTGGCAATGCTGCTTGTGGGCGAGGTTGGAGGTACGGGTGTTGGTGGCGTTGCGGGGGGTGTTAGTTCCAGTACATTCTCCTCCTCTCCATTCTGCTCCAAATGTAATTGTAATTGTTGTAATTGTTGATGTTGTTGTTGTTGTTGTTGCTCCTCCTCTTCTTTTGTAGTTATTACAGTTTGTTTTTCCGCGTCGCGCAGTTTGCGTTGCATTGCCTGTGGCAAGAACAAATAATTCGCATAAATAAACAAACTTGTATATGAAAGATACACGCATGCGATAGAGAGAGAGAGAGAGGGAGAGAGGGAGAACGTTGAGAGCTTCGTGATCGCAAAAAAGGGAAAGTCCCCCTCCAGCAGCGCCAAGTTCTTATGCCCCATTCACAAGCAAACAAATATCAGCAGCGGCTATTGGCCTTTGGAATTCTACGCCGACGTCGCCCTCGTCATCGACATGGCTTATCGCACATTGCACACAAAAATACATTATATAAATATATATATATATATATATGTATATATCTGGAGCCACAGTCACAGCAACAACTATAAACATACACACACTCCTATACAATATACAAACATATTGTAGACACATATCTATTGTTATTATACCCTGTACCCATCAAAATGGCCAATAAAGGTTGACTTTTCCTAGAATTTCAAATCTTCCTACTTTTCAAAAATAGTTTTGGCTCAAGAGAAATTAATTGGTTTAAGTGTGTTTATTTATGTTGTCATTGTTGGTATTTTGGTTATAAGGAATAAGGTCGATGTGGTTCATTTAAATAATATAAATAATATTTATTAAAATGCGGCTTTAAATTTGTCCATATGTATGTATATTTTTGTCTATTCCGCTATGTATTTGGTTTGAATTAAAAAAAGAAACTCCTATTTTCGATATGGAAGCTCCGATTTTGAATAAACTTTATCAGACTGTTTGGATCATAGTACTTTATCCTGTCACCTGTCAGCTGACCTGCCAAGTTTGATTTTAATATCTTGAAAACATATTTGATATAGTGGTCCGATCGTGCTAATTCAAACAGACAAACTACCTCTTATCTTATTAACTTTAAAAAAATTTCTTTTTTCTTAGTGAACAAACAGACGGACATGGCTATATCGATTCAACTCCTCGTCCTGATCAAGAATTCATATTCTATATGGGGTTAAAGACGTCTCCTTTTTGAATGAATGAATCTTGATTTATATATACAATGTCAGTTCTACATATAAATGAAAATATTTTATTTTCAAATTGAAGAAAATTTGACGATCCAACACTAAGAAAAAATAAATTTTTTTTAAGTATAGAAACACTTTCGATAAAAAAAATAAAATAAAATTCTACAAACAGAGTATAAATCTCGACAAAGAAGTGAAAATTTCCACAGTACGAATATATTTTCTATGATATGAATAAACGAAAAAAATTATGGGTTTATAATCGGAAGTATGGATTTTCCACAATATGAAATCCAGGTGTTCTATGAAATTAATATAAAATTCATTAACCTGCAGAAAATTTTCTATGCTCAATATAAATTTTTACAAAATATGTTGACTTATTTCTTTAACCAAAGTAAAGTAATTTTTTTATTCAAATTTAAAAAAATAACGGATTTTTTTTATTATGGACATAAAATTATAGATTTTTCCATGTTTTGTAAAAAAAGTTTCCTCGAGTTATCGAAATAATTAAATAAAATAAATAAAACAGAAAATTTTATCTGCCAGAGTTACAACATTTGCTTCACTTTGTGGTAAATTAAATCTAAATCTATCTAAGCAACGAGGAAAAGTCCTGCTTGTAGGGATATCTAAAACTAGGCCCTCAAGCCAAACTTTAAATTGGAACATTGGTTTGAGCCATCAACTGAAATGGTAACAAACATTATAAATATTAACTTTATGTGTGAAATATTCCATAGACTATGAGGGCTATAAACACCATACTAGAAATTAAGTGTCTAAATAAAACAATCTAAATATTTGATTATTTGTCCCGCTTGACCAAATAGCGAAAAGTGAATTTAAATAGCATTTTCAAAGCCACAGGCTTGATTTCGGCATCAATCTTGGAAATCTTTGATCTTAGAGCTGTGTAATGGGTATATTCTAGTCGAGAACCTTTAAATATAATTTTTTTGCTTGTTTTGAGCAGAGCAACTGAAGCTCAAGTAGCCGGCGAATTGTTGTATTCAAAACGCATTTGTCCACACACAAGTCTACTGCTTGTACATATGTTAGTATATAGATATGTATGTAATTTATATAGTTTTGTTTTAATTTGTTTTTGTTTTTTTCTTGTCTCGTTTTGTTTGTGCATGAATGAAATCTATGAATAATTCAAGGGCATATCGCGTGTGTCATACAACGCAAAGTTTTTCTTTAAGATCATATTTTCAAGGAAAGTTTCGCAGTGTCTTTATCAGTTCCGCATAACAATAGCTGAGATTAATAATGAAATATTTTAAAAATATTTAAGAGCCCCTAGAAAGTAGAAACCTTCGGCGACATGTTAAACAAGTTGGAACACTCCAATCAAGATATTTAGGAGATAATTTTCACATAGGCTTAAGATCTTTATACTTATTTCATTTCTAATTGATTTACTTGATTTTACAGAAGACAAGCTACATTCTGAAAAAGTTTTCTTTTTTAAAAAAAGGCATTAGAGCTCAATTAAATATTTTTATAAATTTCTTTCAACACATCTGCACAACTTTCTGAATAACCGATAAAAGCTTGAAAATATTGCATTTCATCGTTTTCTTTTCATGTTGCATATAATTTATTATTTTTATGTAGATTCAGTATAATCCGGTTCTATCTTGTTTTCAAAAATAGTTTCGTTTTGTTTTGGGCCATATAATCGCATATTGAAGTTGTCGCTTGATTGTCTTGAATTAAAAGGCGACAAGTGCTACAATTGTTGTCGCACTTTTACAATTTTGTTTTGTTCGAATTTTAATAATGTTTGCCCTCTCAAGGAATCAATAAAATTAATGATTGGCTGCAGATAAAGAAATGAAAGTACTACATGATGAATCAATTTAAAGGCAGTTAGTTTAAGACCAGTTTTATAGAAATCTATTTTGTCATGTAGTAAAGAAATTATGAATTGCTTATGCAATAATGGAACTCTTCGTAGACATGTTTTTACTACCCAAAAGCTTATAAAAAAGTGTACAATAATTTATACAATTTTATTGAATATATAGGTACACTCAAAAAAAAGTGTACATCCAATTGTGGAAAACTGACGTCAGTGGTTGGAAAAACAGGATAGAAATAGCGCCAAAGAAATTTTTTTATGCCCTGTAGATTTATTTACCACAAAGTGAAGAAAATGTTGTTTAATTGTTGAAATTTTCTGTCATTATTGAATTTATTTCGATTTCACGAGGAAACTTATTCTACCAAACATGGAAAAAATCTATAATTTTATGTCCATAATAAAAAAAATCCGTTATTTTTTTAAATTTGAATAAAAAAATTACTTTACTTTGGTTAAAGAAATAAGTCAACATATTTTGTAAAAATTTATATTGAGCATAGAAAATTTTCTGCAGGTTAATGAATTTTATATTCATTTCATAGAACACCTGGATTTCATATTGTAGAAAATCCATACTTCCGATTATAAACGCATAATTTTTTTCGTTTATTCATATCATAGAAAATATATTCGTACTGTGGAAATTTTCACTTCTTTGTAGAGATTTATACTCTGTTTGTAGAATTTTATTTTATTTTTTTTATCGAAAGTGTTTCTATACTTAAAAAAATTTCTTTCTTCTTAGTGTAGACAGACGTCTTCATATCTTTATTTACTTTCATCTATTACATTCATATCTCTAGGTAGATTATAAATAAAAAATAAAATATCTATAACATACTCCTAATCGACAAACACAAAATAAAAGATATATTCCGAATATTTGGTATACACATAATTTTTATATATTAAAAAAATATATCACATACCAACAAATTACAGGCAAAAACTTAGAGTTTAACAAAGTACTATATATTTTCATTGTACATAATATATTTTCATTGTACATAATATCGCCAAGCTATATACACAATACCAATTCAATGCAATAAATTTCAAAGGGTAATTGATGAGCAAACTTCGACTGATTAATGACAGAACATTTCTTTTAGCTTGTATATTGACTGGCCAAATGAAAACCTTAACCTTACCCGAAAATAACAACTAATGGCTGTTTTATAGCCTTTCAGTTAATTAAAACAACTGAAGCATTTCAGGCCTTGACCTCAATTAAATGTGCAACGCAAAACATTTAAAACATTAAAATAGCAACAACAAAATAAAAGTTAAACATACTGCATTGCATTTAAATGCAAAAAAAAAAAATATATATATGTAATGCCACTTCAGAACTTAGTGCTAAACACACACAATCACACACACCCCAAAAACCAATCCAACCGAACAAAAAACCAAGCCAAAAGCCCTAAAAATTGAGCGTGGCAAACTTAGCGGCAATTAAATAAAAACCGAGAAAAGGAAAGTTAAATTTAAGGTGTCGAAGTTTTGATACACTTGCGGGAGATTTGTGTTAGATTGTTCTTATAATATGTATATAAAGGATTAAATAGTTTAATTCTCGATTGATCCTTTGCTACGGCAGTATTGTGATAAAGTTATTTTATTTGGACTATAAACACAATTACTGAGATTGCTATGAACAATAGATTTAATAAGTTTTTTTCATTATATTTATGTATTAACTTCAAAACTTTACAAAGCTCACAAATACTGATTATGTATGATAAATCTGTTAAACTACTTGACGCTCTTCCTATGAGAACTATTATATATAATTATTAAATTTTGCTCAAATATATTCAACGTGCATATACTGTAGTCGCTCGATTAGAGCTATGCTAGTTCAGTTAGGGCAGATTTAAGTAAATATCGAAAAGTTCCAATTACGGAACTTGTGTATGTGTTTTAAATTCCACTATATTAGTAATTTAATATTAATTACATATTTCTTTTGTGCTTTATTTAAACAATTTTATTTAAATTTTCTATCCACATTTGAATATACGTTATTCTTAAAGAATTAAGAATAAATATAAAAAAATTAACTTTGGTTGAAAAAATTCTTTGGATAACACTAGATAATACACAAATTGTATAATTTAGCAAACCTGATATATATGATATGCCCAAGATAACGAAAAATCACTTTAAAAAATAAAAAAAAAGTTTCAACATAAAAATATTTTTAAAACGTTTTTCGTCATCTCATGTAGGTTTGGTAAGGTATACAAAAAAAGCTAAATTTTGTTACATTATGTAATTAGAACTTTAATTCCAATTTCAGAGCGTTTTAATCCATCGAAATACTCAGGGAACTTAAGGTTCTGAAGATAGATCTAAGAGTTCACAGTTCTAAGTCCTCCCCATATAAATATTAATATAAAAACTTCTAATAACCGAGCGTCCACTGTAGTAATATATATAAAAGTATAACACAATTTTGATTTGTTAAGTTTAGTTGACACGTCATGAAAAAAATTATTCATACAAAAACCATAATTTTGAATGTTTGTTTCCATGGCCGCTCTATGATATAGTCATCCGATCCGATAAGCCCGTCAAGTGGAGTTTGAAAAGTTAAAGATTAGTTTGTAATGAAATACGGACTCATTCCTTAATACATAAATTTATATATATAAGATCGGAAACAGCTTCTTTCAATATTTTACACATCTCATAACAATATTATAATTTCCACTTCAAGGGTATTACAAATATGTTCTTTCCCTACTTCCTTTGAGGTTGTCTGACAGGTAAAAAAAAAAAGAAGGAAAATGAAGGAAAAATATGAGCGTGAATATAATAATACATGGGTGCTAAGGGTGGAGCTTTACCCCATGGGTTTTGCTGCATGCTAGGCTTACTACTATGTATATATTTACTATATAGATATTTATATATATGTGTATGTAAAGTTAGGTAGTTCCAGCAAATGGTTGAGCAGCTGTTTTTGTTTATATCTGCAGCAAAGGCGCACAATTTGCGAAGCGTGCCAGACAAAGGCAAAGTCTGGGAACGATGAGTTCCAGTTGAAGTCAAGTTCTATACTCTAGAAAGGCCAGACTATAAGAGATTGGGTTGGTTTTGGGTTCAAAAAAAATTGGGTGTGGCATAATTTCTGGGGGGGGGCTTGACCGATGGCAAAAGCCCACTATTGATGGACGCCACTCTGCGTCATGGCGCGGCGTCTGTTTACTGAGCACGCAATTGAAATAATTGATCCAGTTAACAAAATTGCATAAAAATTCAATAAAATAGCAGTCACAACAACAACAACAACAACGAATTGAAACCCGATCGCAGAACCATTTATCGTGTTAGGTTTTCTTTTGTTCTATATTTATTTATATGCTCTCCCTAATGAAAAGGGGTCGAAACTTGTTAGAACTGTCTAGGATGGAGCTGGAGGGCTGGGGAATTGTTGTAGAGTAGAGGGTAGATAGAGAAATGACAAATTCAGTATACACTTGGGATGTTAGTCAAGTGTTGGAAGAGTTCGAATAACATAGAACTATTTCTTGATTGAGTTGTACAGAAAGCAGCTTATGACAAGATTCTTGCTTCTGTCATCATTATTATATAAGTTTTTTTTGTGCCTAAATGTAATAAACTATAAAAATAGTAATATTATTTATTTTCTTAATCAAAATCGAAAATTACAAATATTTATTACCAAAAAAAAGTCAATTAAAATTCATTAAAAACTTGAACTTAATAAATAAATAATATCTTAATAAATAATATAAAAAGTAGAAAAAAATATAATTTAATTGGATTTTTTTTTTTTTTTTTGGGAAACATTTAATCTTACTGTTATTTCGAAACAACTTACAATTAAATTGGAAGATAGATAAAATACAACTATTTTCAATCGATAGTTTAGTGAAATTTAATAACATTTGGGAAAATTAGAATGAGGAAAAATTGGAAAAGGTAGAAACTATCTACATTTGACATTGGAGAACAGGGCTAGACGAAAGATAAATGAAATTTAAATTTTTGATATGAAAATGAAAAATGTAGAATGTAAATCTTTGTGCATTTGATTGCAGTAAAAAAGAAATAATGTGACATTGGAGGACAAGAAAATATACCGTTAAATCGATTAAATCGATAGATACCCAACATTGAATGACATTTCTGTTGAGGTAAATAAAGAACGTTGTCCATCGAGTACTGTTAAGGTACATTTGGTAATAGAAGAGAATGAATAATGTGACATTAGAGGAGTTAACAATGGTCGATTAAAATAAAACACGATAGGAAAGGAAATTGGGTTGAATATTTAGAAATGATTGCAAATATATAAGGAGAATTTCTGGCTGGTAAGCCAAAATAATAAAATTTACAAATATAATTTAAAAGTTATTGTTTTTTATTGTAACCCCAAAGATATTCTCTGACTCTCTGCTACAAAAGTTGCATATGGATCGGTTAAAAAACACTAAAGTAATTCAGGATAAGCTAATTTCCTTATAAGGGAACACAGCTGCTTTTTGAAATGTAGAGTATTTTGCGGCAGTGAGGTGAAATGCAAGTACTGCACTCTTTAATATTGAAGAGAGGGAGATAGCTGCATTTGTTAAAATCTAAATCAGTTTTGCATTTACCATTCAACGTTTACCAGCATTCTTAACAAATACACAACATCTACAGAGATTTTTCTGCTTATGTTATATTTAAATATTTCATAAAAGAGCGCCGATTAATAAGCAATGTTGCCAATTCTTTGCCGAAAATGTTATCGATATTTCAATCGCACTCAGCTATGATAACATAGACGAGAGAGCGATGAGAGCAAGTGAGAGAGGAAGTGAGAGATTATTTTTATCTCTTTTGCCCTCGCACGTTCTTATGCAGATGCATAAAATTTTCAAATGTTTATAAAACAGTAAATAATTCAAAATTAATTTTTTTTTATATGCGCTTACACAAATCACCCATACGAAAATGTGGGAAAAATCTTGTTTTAAATAAAATTGTTTTACCATGCTATAACGGGAATATGAGTTTTTTATATAGATAATATTTAAGAGAATTTAGAATATCTTTTAATTATGCTAGTTACATAATTGACTTCTACATGTACTTAAGAGTAGACAAAGAGCCCACACAGTTATTAAACAAACTGCACTTAAGTAAAAAACTATAATAAACCGAAATAAACTACTGCTAATAATCATTTAATTATATAACATTATTTTAATAACAATTTGGGCAACTGGCAAAAGTCATTTAGAACACTCCACGCTGCCACATACATTTCAAATCCATAAATGCATAAATGGACTCTCCACAGGGCAGCAGCCACAGCTGCGTCATCATTGTTGCGACCTCGGGGCATATTGTTAACCGTAGTAGAAATATTGGACCTCATCGACATATGTGAGAATGTAAATGTTATGATGTTGTTGCTCAATTAAAAATGATTGTTTATTGCATTTGGCACTAGGAAAAACGCGCTGATATAAAAAAAAAATATGCGGGTAACGCAATCAATTCCTTTTGATGATGACGACGACGTTGTCCATTAGATGTCGCCTTCTCGGTTCAAATTTCTTATATGCCCCCAACAAATTAATCAAAAGAAAATTTTCCACAAACTGCAGAACCAATTGGTAATTATCAGATAGAAAAAAAACACAATAAAACAGACAAAAACCCTATGGGGTGTGACAATTAGAACGCGTACGTTAAACAAAATGCGTGTCTGAGGTGCGGGTGGATTCGGTATAGCCCCCTTTATATGTCTGTCTGTCCACATGGGACAAATAAAAGATTCATGGTAATGCCATTAATACTAACGTTTAATACCATTATAAAACATTGGCCTCAAAAGACACAACATCGCGTAGAAAAATGGTGTCAAATTGTCGACCAATGCATTAACTAAGTTTAACTTTTAGTTTATGTTGATTACACTTTGATTGTTTAGCTTAAATGCTGAGTAAATAATTCCTTTTCCATTTGAATAATGAAACCACACTTATCATAAAGATTTAAATACACTTTATTTTCAATGAATGATCAGGCAAAAATTACCTAATCAATTAGAGAAGTTAAAATGTTCCGATTTTTTAATAAGTAAATAAGGTTTAATCCAAGCTAAAATTATAATAAAATTTAGTTTGATTGATGAAATAAAATGCAGAGCTTAAGTATTTATCAGGACTTAGACTGGTATTGAAAATAAAATGATATATGAAATTAAAGAAGCAAAGTTAAAAGCTAAAAAAGTTTATCTTAAGCTAAAATACATAATAAGATTTAGTTTAATTAATGACACCAGAAAGTTATTTAACTATTATGCATGGTCATGTGAATAAAAAATTAAGTTAAAGAAGCTTAATAATTGCATTTAAAATAAAATAAATGAAAGACATGTTTAAAATTAAACTCAAATATTTGCTTTGAACGATAAAAAATGATGGATGGAAAAGATTTTGAGTAAGAATGCTACAGTCACTGGACTGATCCGCAAACACAAACAATCTTAAACACATACACATTCAAATCAAGCAGTGCAAATTAGAATTTGAACACCAAGCAGTGTAAAGGAAACGCATGCAATGGCAGACGACTGCTTCTGTGTGCATGAAAAACACAATTTTTACACTCTGTACACATTTTTAATGGGTACTCCGATCATATAAAGTATAGTATATAGTTTTGATCAGTTTAATTTTAGTTTAGACGATGTAGGTCTAAGGTAAAATAAGTAGATTCAATTTATTTTTGGGGCAGTTTTTATACCCTTGCACTATGGGACCAATGACAGATTTCGTGGCTTAAACCCAAAATTTCAATTTACGTAATTTATCATAAATTTTGTTGATTATATATAAGAAATACACCAAAGTATCATGTTGCGTACCAAAAATGTTAACCAGGAGTACCACTGTTAAGATAACAGCTGTTAAACACAGCTGCTAACAACCAAAAGCGCGTGGTTTTTGGTAAGCAAATTTACTTGTCAACTTCAGTTAATTATAGTTAAATAAGACTAAGCGTATGTGAAAAACTTTATAATGGATTATAAGCAGTGAGGTTTGTACTATATATTGGTAAAGCTCGTTTGTAGAAATTTAATTTGTTTTCCTTATTTTTATGTAAGTTAAAAAAGTGTCTCATGAAACAATTTTTTTTAACAAATTTTGACTTTGGAAAGGAATTAAAAATTTTGGCAGCATTTGGCAGCAATGCGACTTTTTTAACTTGGTGCTGTCATTAATTGTGATTGTAGATCAGTTGTTATAATTGTCAATTTTTGTCAATTTCTTCCACAAATCAATTTTTTAGCAAACGACCTCATTTTTAGAACGACCTCACTTTTAGGATATATTTAAAGTTTGGAAAAAGGTGAAGGGGCGAGTTGATTGGTAAAATGCAATTGTTAAATATAACCTACTATAAATATCAGTAAGCAATATCTAATTTTGCCGTTTTAGGTTAAATATTAGGAAAAATGCTCAATTGTAATAAAAAAAAAAATGGTTACAAATAGTGGGAAAAGTGCCACGCCCACTTTTCATCTTTTCATCGGGAAACTATTTTATATAGAAACCATCGGAGACTTTTCATTTTCATCAAAAGCGTTTGTTTTTCAAGAAATCATATCCAAACTTGGCCCATCGATATATATTTACGGTTTGTACAACCTGACCACGTTTAAACAAAATTGGTCTACTATATCTTATAGCTCCCATAGGAACAATCGGTCGAAAATGAGATATTCTATGCAGAAGAACTTTGAATTTTCTTAGAAGACCATTGCAAGGGTATATAGCTTCGTCGTGCCGAAGATAGCCGTTTTTTTTCTTGTTTTTATTTCAAAAAACTGATTATTACGAATTTGAGCTTGTGTTTCGATTTCATATAAATGTACAGTATTTCCAAATGTTTAAGGAAAACTTTTTGAATAGTTTTCGATACAATCATTTGCAGTTCGATTTTTTGGGACTAAGAAAAGTTAGAAAAATCGATTCTCTATTGGATTTGATAGAAATCCTATATAGAAATGGGTTTGTTTATTTCATTCGTTTGTGAAATCTTATAAGTTTCATCTAAGAACGCTTACAACGTTTTGTTTTTACGTAGCGCTCATTTGTATGCTACATAAATAAATAAAAATAAAAAAATTTTAATATGTATGTTTGTCCATATGATAATCGCAAGCGAACAGCGCAAAAGACCACAAGACATGCAACTAAGAAATCAAACGAATATAAAGCTAAGCTAAGAGATACCCTAGAAGGAATTATTAAATGAATAAGGGTATAAATAAGAAACCTATATATACTTATGATATAGTGCTGGGTTTCAAAAAGATAGAGAAATCCATGCACAAAATACTTATAATACTTACATATTTTTGTTAACTCTTGTAGTAACAAATTATAAAACTAACTTAAGTAACTCTGTCTAAGAAAATCCAGAACCTATATCCTGAACTTCTTTTTCTTGCAGTAATGTAGTTAATCCCAATATAATGTTTTATTAACCATATTTATAGGGTATGAGCTCTCGTGTTCATGCTCGTAAAGCTCAAAGTGCTCATAAACTAAGTTAAATATTTTTTTCACGCAAACCTACCGAAGGCTTTGTTGTTGAGACACACACGTGTGTGTGTCCATAAAACACTTTTTCCATAAAATATTACGAACCTTGTCGTACTGCCACACAACATCGATCCAACATTTTACACTACTCAAGTCAAGTCAAAAATCAAAGATAATACGCCCAAGTGTTCAGTGCAATCAATTTTTTTTTGTCTAATGCAATGTTATTAACTTATTATTTGTACGCTAACTAAAAACTATAAGCAAATAATTTCGTCAGTCACAAGGCGGCAGTAATTTAATTAGACTGTTTATAAAGCACCCCAAGACTCTAAATCAGCTGATCGATCAGAGAGCGCCCTGAGACCTGACGTGGGTGAAAACGAAGCATTATATGTATTTATATATAATGAAATCCAAGAAAAACCAGTGCCAATCAATAAAGCCAAAACATGCTAAATAAATGTTGAATTAAACATGTTAATTATTAAATGAGTGCCGCTGATAAGAACTGAGCTATTTGCCAAGTTTAATATATACATATTTTGTTAATTTATAATTAGTGTGCACACAAAGTTGATGGATTTAAATATTTATTGAAGCCAGAGGCTATAAACAACAGGAGCTTTAGTTACCCTATACACACGACTAAAGCTGAAAAAAAGTTAATATAAAAACTAAATAATAAATATAGTTTACATTTTAGAAATTAAAAAAAAATAAATAAGAAAGAAACAGCTATCATCGGCAAGTATTTTCTCCAAAGCTGTTTATATACCCTTGCAATGTTTTCCTTTAAAAAAAAGTTGATTGTTCCTATGGGAGCTATATGATTTAGTGGTCCGATTTTAATTCAGCATTTTCAGATCGAACAGAACTAATTTTTAATTCGAGTTTGTTTTTCATATAAGCACTTTTCATGAAAATTATGTTTCTCCGATTGTTCCTAAGGGAGCTATATGATATAGTTGTCCGATCTGCCGGATTTAAACATAAGTGCATACTACCTGCTACAGCAATATGCATCTGTGCCAAGTTTCATCTAGAAAGCTTAAATAAAAAGACAAAAAGCTTACTGAGAAACTGACAGACATGATGGACATTACTCAGCTTGTCGTGCTGATCAAGAATATATACACACTTTATGGGATCGACGCGATCATATGTAAATAAAGAGGAACAGACACACTGAAACGGCTGAAACACCCTGTACCTACTTTGTTATATACATATCAAAGATCTGCAGTGAGTGTACAATACGCGCTTGCAAACATACTCACGAAAAATTTGTATGAAACAATATGAGTACAACGCACAAAAAATAGGAGTGAATGTGTGCTCACACATAGTAACATACATAGTGAATGGAACTCTCGCATGTGTGAAGCATATGTTCACGAGAGTCAGCGATCAAGCACTCTCACTCTCAATATTTACCGTGAACGCGAAATAACTCATGAAAAAGGGCCATCACTCTCAGCGCCGCGAATAATATGTCTAATAGAGAGAGACAGACAACCATTCACTAACGATTTCACGAAAAATGCACAGAGCATTCACAGATTCTTAAGGGTGAGTTGAGAGTGGGCTGCCACTCGCTGAAAATTGGGTGAGTGATTAGGGAGTGAGTATGAGGGGAGTGTGCTCTCACTCACTATTTCGTAAGCATTGCTTGTGAGAGTGAGTATAATTTTTGTTCTTGTGAGTGTGAGTATCATTCTGTCCATGTTTGCTTCATGAAATTGAGAGTATATTCAAAAGCTGAGTTACTCACTGCAGATCTCTGATACATATTGTGGTTTATGAGTAAATAAAAACAGAACACTTATAATTATCCTTCGGTTTATAATTAAACGCAATATTCCTATAATAACTATATATTTAATCATCTTTTAACTGTGCATTGAATTTTCTTTTATCGTTTGTAATATTCCTATAATAACGATATATTTAATCATCTTTTAACTATGCATTGAATTTTCCTTTATCGTTTGTAAAAGTAATTTGATTTGATTAAAGTACTTGCTTAGTTTAGCTGTAAAAGATCCTGATCTCTCAGACAGACAATCAAAAAGGTGAAGAATTATTGCTGAAGCAAACAACAATATACAGATATGTATAAGTTTCTTGTATTGATTGTCAGATGCATTTTGTTGCTAAAAGAAATAAATACTAGTATGTACCTCAAATGATATTTACAATACCCCGTCTGACTTTGAAAGATAAGATTATAAGTGCGTTTTATAATGCGAATATAAAATGATTTCTTTGGCCACTCGCCTGATGTTGTTTTTTACCCAAACATACTTATAAAACAAGTGAAATTTGATATTATTAAATCGATAAGCTGCCATTAAATTTACTAATAATATTAGGTATCACATACAACAGCTTTCAATTTTGCGGATCACGTTCCAATTTATGAAGTATTATTTATATAGGCTATCATATTGCGATTATCACACTTCAATGTTTCAATCGGCCAATGATTTATGCGTTCCGGCCATTGCGATAGGTTTTGTTTTTTATGACAAGTGCTCTAAAAATACCAATTTACCGGTGTTTAAATGAACATTAAAACCTCCTTAGGCCCATGACAGAACTGTGAACCGTATCGACTTATCAATTGAGCTTTTTCAATAGCTGACAAACATCGCGACAAGAAAAAACAAATTGAAATTATTTTATTAGCCACAAAAGGCATTGATATTTATTGTCATGAAAGATGCTCTATAGGTTGATTGGATCGGAATTGAAATTGAAATTTGTTTGTTTAAATAAATGATCTGTTCATTGTTTAAAGGAATCTCAAATCAAAGTGATTCACTTGTTTATATCATATTTGACATTAATGTTTGCTAATTTACTTGGAAACTGGAGCATGTTGAAAAAATGTTTACACAATATTATATAATTAAATTTGTCAAAAGCAATTTTAGAAGTCTGAGAAATAAATCTATAGAAAAATATGTAAACTATGTAAAAAGAGAATTTAAACTTATTTTTAAAAATAATAAACTGTTTAAATTTCAGTTACAGATGCACTCGGGTTTGATCCTCAACCGAAGAAAATCCTGTATTCTCATGACACCTATATAAATTCAAAATTAAATAGCTGCAAAACTAGTAATTTAAACTTAATAAAGTATATGTATGATTAATAGATTCATTCATTAGCTTTCGAAAAATGTAAATTATTTGCAAATCGGCTGTAAGATTCTCGAGTAATGCTAAAATCTGTAGGCTAGCCTCTGAAAAAAAGCTAAAAAAAAACACCAGATTTCAAAAATTTTTTAAAAAAAAGTCTCACCATAGAAAAAATTTTAAAGTGGTTTTTCGTCATCGGGGCACCATATGTATCAGAAAAAGTAGGTTTGATCAAATATACAATTTGTGTGTTGCCTAGTGCTATCAGCTTTAAGTTTTATCCTTATTTTCTTTCCCAAATTCCAATTTACAAAGCTAATAATACCCAAGGTAATGTTTGGATACAGGTTAAGTTTAATTTTCTCTAAATTTTTAGTTCATTCAAATGATCGCAGATTTCACATACCAGAAAATCTTGTTTTACCTCAATGAAACCGATACCACTGTGCGCAGTGTACTATATAGAATGCCTGCCTAATCGAAGCTTAGATAATTTGCCCCGTTGTTTACTTTCTCGGTTTATAGATAATGGCAACGTCAGCGTTAACAGGCGAATGCGCCCACCAGACTTATTTATTGATAAAAATAAAAAAATAGAAAGAGAAAAATAAAAGTGCCCCGACAAAAAAAAAAAATGTTACTATTACGCATAATTGTATAGACATTTTTTATGTGGCTTGTCTGGACAATATCAACAATTGTATTTCCATGTGTTCTGTTATTTTGTCAACGTTTCGTATTCTGATATCGATATTTGGTTTTTGGGTAGGGGCTAAAGCGATAATACTACATTGGGGGGTTCAAATGTATTATATATAAAAATAGCAAAAAACATTGTTATGGTTAAAGGCTTACGCTACGCTAACGATAATAATTTATTATTATACATTTACTGTTGATATGCACTTATTTTCTTTCATAAAGGTTCTCTTATGAAATATCAGAAACATTTGCTATTATACTTAAATATATTAATAAATACATATAAATGGGTACACTCAAAAAAAAGTGTACATCCAATTGTGGAAAACTGACGTCAGTGGTTGGAAAAACAGCATAGAAATAGCGCCATAGAAATTTTTTTATGCCCTGTAGATTTAATTACCACAAAGTGAAGAAAATGTTGTAACTCTGGCAGAGAAAATTTTCCAAAAGTTTCAACAAAAATTTCCATAACAATTTGATAAAATTCTAAGTTTCATTGAAAATAATTACCCTGAGAATATAAAGTTTTCATCAAATAAAAGAAAATATTATTTTTTTTGAAACCAAATTTTCTCAAAATTAGAGAATATTTTCTATTATTTGAAACCAAATAATAAAAAAAATCCGTTATTTTTTTAAATTTGAATAAAAAAATTACTTTACTTTGGTTAAAAAAATAAGTCAACATATTTTGTAAAAATTTATATTGAGCATTGAAAATTTTCTGCAGGTTAATGAATTCTATATTCATTTCATAGAACACCTGGATTTCATATTGTAGAAAATCCATACTTCCGATTATAAACCCATAATTTTTTTCGTTTATTCATATCATAGAAAATATATTCGTACTGTGGAAATTTTCACTTCTTTGTAGAGATTTATACTCTGTTTGTAGAATTTTATTTTATTTTTTTTATCGACAGTGTTTCTATACTTAAAAAAATTTCTTTTTTCTTAGTGTAGGTAGGGGTATTCACTACAATGATTTAGTCCTGATCAACATTCAAACCGATCTAGGCATATTATTCTATATGTTTCTGTTCAAATTTGATTTTATATAAAAATCTTTGTATGCTTTTTAATAAACATTTTTCAATCTTTGACAACCGCAGAAAGTTTTTCCTTTTCATGTTGTTTTTTTTCAAATATGTAAATTCTATATATCTTAAGTGGCTGTCAGAAAAGGCAATACTAAATTTGAAATTGTTTAAATATACTATGTGTACGAAATTTTCACTTTTATTTCTTGTACTATTTTTAATTCATTTGCTTCTTTTCTTAATATCGCGTATAATAATCAGTAAATTTTACAAGCTGCCCACAGTGTACATTCATAGTGCAAGTGTTCCAGGCTACGTCAAAATTCATTTTTGGCACAAGAATATTTAAAGCGCATAAAATGAAATATTTATAGTAATATTACCGCACTCATTTTCAGAAAATTAAATCGTTAAACAATCGTAAAATTTTTCTGCAGCCTTTGGACAATCAAATATTGTACATATGTATATATTTTAATAAATATTTTTGAACATATCAACATGCATGTTTGTATGCTATTACAATTTATAGTTTCTAGAATTTTGAGAAAATATTGAAAAATGCTTAATACACATTTAATATTCATTACATTATTATATTCTTATGATTCAATTCAAACAAAAAATATTATTACAAGCAAATATGATATTAACATATCATTCTCCATATTGTATATTTTTAGTAGAGAGAATGATTTGAAACGATCTAACTATGTTCATAAATATGTAATAATTTTTTTTAACAAACTAGTCGATTAGTTTTTAAATTCTGACACAGATGATAATGAGTCGGATCGGATCGGAACCCAGGAATGGACGTTTATTAGCTTTTAAAAAATTTAATATCACCCAAAACTACTTTTTTGAATAGTAAAAAAATGTAATCTATATATAATCTAAAATAATTATAGACATATAATCTTTTAAGTAGTACAAAAATTTAAAAAACCATTTTTTTTTTTTTAATTAGCAACCTAAATTTACTTAGATGTTCATGATACAAGAATATTTTAAATTTATTTGCATAGTGTTAATATCAAGTTTAAAAACCATTTATGAGCTTCGCTTTCTAAATAAAATATATAAATTTTTATGATCAAACTTGGAAGTATATGTGTTTATAGGCCAAAAATTATTTATTTGTTTAATTCGTTTTAGATCCAAATGTAAGGTAAAAGTCATCATAAATCAACATTACACTGATCTTATCTGAGAGAGATTTCTTGTTAGTTTACTTAAATATCTATTATATAAGTACGGCCATATTTAGCTATTTATAATTGGATTTTAATGCGTAATTACAGATTTCGATAGCATTATATTTGTTTTATATATAGATTATATATTGTCAACTTAAATTTAATTGGTATTTCATTTATATATATATCTATATACAACATCAAAACAAACTTCCAAAAAAAGTCGTATGTGTGTGTGTCCCAAATTTGTTTTTAAACTTGTGCCACGTTTTTCTTTTATTTATTTGTTAACATATAAATTATTTTGTGCTCGATGTGGAAAACAAAAAAAAAATGTTTGTTTTTGTGTTGTACATACATACATATTTATATCATCACATAAAGAAAATTTGGCCGAAACCAAAACAAGTGTAAAATCAAAAAAACTGCGTCGCATTGCCATCTAGTAAAAATAGGAATACTCTCGTGGAGAAGCTGATGAACTGTCTCCTGCCTTCGTCTTCGCCTCTTTGGTTCGGGCTGTGCCCCCTGATCATCACGAGTTAAACCCCTGCCCCCTAGGTTATATATCGGGATTAACGGGCAACAGACGGGGATATAAATAACTCAAGAAGTATGAAGTAACTATAGCTCGACTGTGTTATACCCTGGATGTTAAATCAGATGCCTAAACCTGATTTGCTATAGTATTATGATTAAATTCGTTCGGAATAAAACAAAATACAGATTTGTATATCAAAGAAGGCTATAGTACCCCTCTCTCTCATTTGTTGTGGCTTCCATTATTTATTTTTACAAATTTATTTAGAAATAGTATTATATAAAATATATTGTACCCTGTCTTTTAATTTTTAAGTTCCTCTTTAATTCTATTTCTTGAACTAAATTGAGTTCAATACTCCTGAAATTTTTATTTACAGAAATCTCTCTGCTTTTCTAGAAAAGATGATAAATTCTTCCAGAATGTGCAATAAATTTTCTATACGATATTATTATATATTATATATTTACTCATAATTATATACGTAATTATTATTATACTCGATATTATACATGATATTATAAAAAAATAAGAATATAAGCTAGAAATGTGATTCCATTTGAAAGTGATATTTTATAGGGCTACATTCTTATATAAGTATGTAAAAATGTATCGACATTTCTAAACAATTAAGGATCATACAGGAATCTATTGAATTAAGTACGAAAACAAGTATTTCTTCAATAATAACTTGCAGTACAATTTTTTTTCTAGATATTTCAATTTCAAGTTTTCGAAAAACACCAACTTAAGTACCCTGTAGAACATACCTCATCATTTAATGTATGGTTGCGCGGTATTCCAAAAAATGCGACACACTTTTTAGTATTTTTTTTTTGCGGCTAATGCGCCGTTATTTTGAAGGTCGTCGCGTTGTATATGGCCAGTGTTGGGTTTATTTACAAAGGGCCCTCAGAACAGAAACCTCTTTTTGCATTACGGAATCGCATAAAAAATGAGGGAAAATAAATGGAAAACACAACATCGCCAGCAAAATGGCACACTGGAAGACATTTTGTTGGTGAAGGGGCCAGGGGCAGGAGGCAGGAGGCAGGGGGATAGGAACAAAAAAAAAATCAACGATTAACTTACCACGCGTCGTGTCTCATAGCGGGGCAATGATATGGGCTGAGGCAGCAACGGTGATGGTACGTGCAACATTTCAAATGGATTCAACGAATGCAATTGCTGCTCGCTGTCGCTACAAATGTCAGCAGAGGGCGGTGGAGAGGGTGGCAATGGATTTTCCATAACATAAACGAAGTCTATTTCGGCTGGTGTTGTTGTTACTGTTGTTGTTGTGCTTGTATTGTTGCTTAGTTGCAATTGGGCTGATGTCTGCACCATGTTACCCAAGCCTAGGCTCATGTCCACCATGCTCATATCGAAGAGTCCAGCTAAATTGGAGCAGGCGCCGCCGCTCTCCTCCTCCGTTTCGCCTCTATTCAAGTGCTTATTTGTTGTGGCCATTGCCGTTGTTGTTGTCTCACTGTCCATTATCATTAAATTGAAATCAGTTTGAGTTGTTTGCTCAACTTTACCATCAGGCAACTCATCGTAGCGCCTACGAATATCCTGCATATGCTGACCGCGTATATGATCGATGAACACTGAGAATTGTAGGCAAATGGCCGGACAGAAGGCACAATTGAATCCAAAGCATTGTACATCCGGTGATGTAGTTATTTCACCGCATTTATGGAAATATGCATAATCCTCCAACTGCCAATGGAATGTTTGTGCTGGTGGCCCCACAACGCCTGGCTGCAGCGATAATATTGAGTTTGTTATTTCAACCGCCATCTCACATCAATTGTTATTTTCTTTTTAATGAACACAGTTCTGGTATTTTATAATATTTCTGTTGCGCGCCTACGACAACAAAAACAAAACGCAAGAATAAGACGACACAAAGTGTAAATAAAACGTTGCGGAGCACCGAGCAGCCACTTCAACAACAATGCGTCGCAAACAGCCGGCAAACGTAAACTGTTGTTGTTCCTCAATATTCTCCTTCTTATAAGAATGCCGTAGGCATGAATCAACGTATATATAAGGTAACGTTTGCGCACTACGTTATGCGGCACTCTCTTAGTACGTAAACAATGACAGTCTGTGACGTCACAAGGCATATTGTATATGGTAATAGGTTCAATTGCTTGCTACTATAATAAAAATGCTTAAGCTACATATATAATATGCTTTATATTTCTTAATCAGAACATGAATATGTTTAATTTTATTTTATTGTTTCACAAAGTTAAGCAAACTTAGTTTTTGCTGTAGCCCTGCTTATTTTCAAAATGTGTAGCCCTGTCTGTCATACGGCAAATTTAAGTTTTAGGGCAAATTGAAAACTCTGGATTTTTGTTGGGTTCTATTTAATTTGCCGCAAAATTTCAATTCGGTTATGAACCTTATTGTTCCCACCAGCATAATTTATTGTGAACACGTTACAGTTACTCTCAAAACAGGCCAAATAATGTCAAGACCCTCAACATACATAGTTAAAATGTGTATTTTGCTACTCGCCTCAGTTGTAATTTTGTTGTTTGTTGATTAATTCAATTAAAATCGAATTGGGATTTCTTTTCCAGGAATATGGTAGCCAACATAATGAAATTGTCATCGGAAACGACGCAAATGTATAAATTCCTAATGGACAAATTCATAGGATCAACAGAAAAACTGAAGCCAGTAATAATCAGCATAAGTTGTGATAAATGATAAAAAAAAATGGTTATGAACAGGTGAATTGATAATTTGGTATTCAGGCAATCATAATAATCAATATATTTTTCTATAAAGTCAGCTGTTAAGGTTGCCACTTGATGTCTATTTCTTTTAAATTGGTTATATGTTATGTAACTCTTAATAGACGCGGCAACAGATAGTTCTTTTGATTTCTAGAGATTGATCTATATATATCTGAAAATATGCTTCACGCCACCTTAACAGCAATGCGTTACTTCTGATATTTATTTATGCATAAAAGTTGCTTTGGGGAGCATAAAAAAATAAACACTATTTATGCTGTGCAGCTTTCATTTAATATTAGTTAAATTAAATTCAAATTAAAAAAGTTCCAGCTGAAGGACAAATGAACTCGAATATAACGTTACGTGAATTTAATCCGCAAATTTATGCTGAATGTATAAAAATGCAAATATAATCACAGAAGTTCTGAAACATTTCATTTTCTTTAGTGGATGGAGCTTCTTTTGAGTCCATTGCTTGTTCAATAGGAATTTTTTAATTCTCAGCTTCTTTGGGCGGTTTTGATGTATTTTACATCAGCTCATCCCTGTAATCTGGCTCAACAGCTTTATGCGTCTCCGGAATGTTTTCCAGTTGCTTTACAGACTTTGTTGAGGAATTAAGATTTAATCTTTTAACACGAATGCGAAAATTGTGGCACAAATTGCCACTGGACGTGCTAGAAACTAAAGGGCAGAAGCCCTGTTCTTTTGTAGAAACTTCTTTTTGGCTGCTTTCCTTTTGCTCAATTTTCGTGTTTTTATAAGCATCCTTGTGGGCGATATTCTCTACGTTCGGACTTGTATTTAATTCTTGTATACTAATAATTTGTTCCTTAATTGGATAATCTATAACTGAGTTGGGTTTTGAAAGTGCTACTGTTGTTTCTACTAGTTTCTTCTTTCTTCCGCATTTGCTGATGCTGGAGGATTCCTTGTCTGCAAAAGGTAAAATGTTGAAAATAGAATTTGATAATTTTTTAATAATCATTATAAAGGTCATTCGGAAAGACTTACTTGACTCTGCCAGCGCTTGTCTAGCGGTATCATTAACCTGTTCAGAAGCTGGTGTCATTCTTTTGTATTTATTTCTAGAGGGTGGTGTCTCGGCACAACCTAGATTACTTAAATACAATTGCAGACGTTCATTTTCGCGATGTGACGTGCATTGTCGATGATCCTGCTGCTGTGGTCCCTCGTCTTCAGAAACAACAGGTATCCCAGTGTCTACACTAGCTTCTGCCAATGGTTCAATTAATTTCACTGACGGCAGCATCTCAGTGTCCTCCATTTTGTTTTCGGGAAATCCAACTTCGAGTGCAACTTGAGTACGTAGTTCTCCTTCGACTTGCTGTTCAGTATTATCTGTGTCTTTAACTTTTTTATTGTTTTCAGGTGATTTCAGTTTCTGTTAAATTTTCGGTCCCATTGTCTTCCTTGACATTGTTTTCTTCTGAGCACTGCACAGCACTATTTTCCTTACTGACCTTTACAGCACTGAGTTCCTGAACGCACTGCTCAACACCGGCAAAGTTGTTCGTTTCTTCCTTCGTGAGTTCACTTGAAACTTGACACTAAGTTTCAATTATTGACTGTACTTCTTCAATTGGATTTTGAAAACACTTCGATGCTTTTTCTTCACATTTACTTTTAAGCAAATTAATCGTCAATTTTAGCAACATCCAAAATTGTCTTATTTATTTCGACTTTATCGCTTTCAATCGTAATACGGATTAGTTGACAATCTGAATATTCCATAAATTTTCTGGCTCTCAACCTCCGATGTAGGTAGCTCAGTAGAATACTCTGAGACATATTAAGTAGTTATATTTTCGTTTGTTTTAAATCTTTCCTTGCGTGGCTTATCACGTTTGCCCTTTAATTTATTTGTTTATATGATAGCCAATGTGGAATTCTAAATATACAAATTATTAGGATCAATAGAGAAGTTGGAGCTAGTATTAATCAGCATAAGTTGTGATAAATGATAAAAAAAAGGTTATGAACAGGTGATTTGATAATGTGGTATTCAGGCAATCATAATATTAATATATTTTTCTATAAAGTGAGCTGTTAAGGTCGCCACTTGATGACTATTTCTTTTAAATTGGTTAAGTTGCTTTGGGGAGTATAAAAAATAAACACCATTTATGCTGTGCAGCTTTCATTTAATATTAGTTAAATTAAATTCAAATTAAATATGTAATCAAATTTGGATACTATCCGTCGTTTAGCTACGAATCGTGAACCAAATTCCAGCTGAAGGGCAAATGAACTTGAATATAACGTAACGTGAATTTATTCCGCAAATTTATGCTGAATGTGTGAAAATGCAAATATAATCAAAGTTCTGAAACATATATATGTATAAAATATACAAAAGATTACACTTTAACTGTAAATAAAATAAATAAATGTATATAAATTAAAAATCAACTTTATATTGTTACCCAGTAATCAGGACCAGCAAATTATAACAATAAGTTTAAAAACACCCAAAAATATACAATTTTCGGATTAGTACTTGTTTCCAGCTTGGTGCTACTTCATATTTATTAATAATTATGCCGATCTAGGTAAAAATTTAACAATCTCGAATCTAAAAGTAGTTCATAAAAACATGATTAACCGATGTATGCTGTAGCCTGCTTTCTTTTTTTAGTGCTCTATTAACGAGCGTTGAAAATTTCTTAATACTAAAGGTAAAGTAACTTAAATTACTTTTCATAGATTTTATAAGAATAGCCTTAAGTTAAGATTTCCACATCGTCTACCTCGCCCTTAATCTCCGTTTCTAATGCATTCATATCCGTGCTACCAACGGTATCTGGCAGAATGCACTCCTCCGGCTGTGACAGGACCTGGTTGACGATAAACAGATTACGATTCGTTCCACCATCGGTGGTTATTGTTGTGGTTGTTACTGATGCAATCGTAGTTGGTGTACACGGTAGTCCTAGTATGGGTGCATTTGTAGTCCCAACTTTCGAGGCAGACAAAACCCTCTTGCTACGCTTCGGCGCTGGTGATGGATCAAAAGGAACTGGAGCCATTCTCTTCCTGCCGTCACGTGTAACTACAGCGGTGGTAGTCGCAGGGCTAACCACAGTCACCTATAATGTACAATGAAATAGGTTAGTTATGGAGTAATATCTATAAATTTTACATTTTTATATATTATATATATCAATAAGTTGGCAGGGTGCCTCGAATTAATTTTTGACCACAAATAAGTAAAATAAATATACATATATTGTATATTTATTTCAAGTTGGTAGCATTGTTATTTTTATAAATTATTAATTGCTATTGTTAATCAACAAGATTAAGCGCTTAATAAAGCTTAAACTAGGTTGATTTATTATCTAACTGAAAAGCTGCTAGAGCCTGATGTGCAATAATTCTGTATACTCAAGAATTTTGGCCATTTGTATTTTTGAATTGCTATTGTGGCTTTTATTCTTTAACCAAGGACCGAAACTAACTTTTATCTATTTTAGCTTTTTTGTTATCAAAAAAATCTTGTATTTGGAGCAACTTTATAGATATAGGACTACTCTAATCTAATCCTTCCAGAATAATCTACGCATACCCTTACTGATTTTTATATTTTCGAGTTTTAATCTTTTTTAATAACAATTATTTTTAAGTTGTTATTCTTTTTACCAAAAAGTAAATATTATTGTCAAGTTTTATTTTAAACTCAGAATATAAAAGTTATATCCCATTTATATTAAAAACAAGACAAAGTAATACTCGGCCGATTGCTCCTATGACAGCTATATGATATAGTTGTCCGATTTTAGTCAAACTTTATCACATAGTATAGTACGTATTTTTTTATCGATATTCTCATATCTAATAAATCAATAAAGTTTTTCATCCAAGCACTTTTCGACCGATCGTTCCTATGGCAGCTTATAGCATATAGCAGCATATAGCATATATTTTTACATACAAACTAACTGCTATCACAAAATGAATCTGTGCCAAGCATAGAAACAGACGGACATGACTTGTCCTTCTATATGGTTGTTGAAAATAAAGCATAATCGTTTCGGTTCCTGACTTTTACTTACCTGATTGCTGGCCGCATTTGACGAAGTTGCTAAATTCGCTCGGGCGGCTGGCATTAAGCATATATGTGTTTGCACTTGTTGTGGAACAACCGAAGCTGTCGTTCCTGTGCTCAACAAGTGCTTGGCCATGAGACCTACTGGCGTACTGCTCGCAAGAGGTGAATGCTGTGGTGGTGTTTGTTTTATTTTGTTCTCATAACCAATTACATTATGATACTTGTCATAAATGACCCGGCGACTATCTGCAGCATTTACTTGACGCACGGCAACTGTACTTACATTTGGTGATGATGAGCCGATTGCAGCAACAGCTGACAGGACATTCGATGAGCCAAAAGCTTTGGACAGCACCGAGTTGCTGGTGCTGGTGCTTTGAGCGGAGGATGTGGTGCTTGTAACGGGCGTAACAGTTGAGCGTATGTGTGGCATGGGCGTCGTTATGGTATTTGTGACTGCGTTTAGATAATAAACATAATTCTCCAGCAGTTTGGTGCCCACGTCTACATCTATCGGCAGTAGTGTACTATTTTTAACCATATTCTCAATGACCTGCTTGCGCTCTGAGATGTTCATTGCAACAGCACGCCTAGCCAGATTCTGAAGTACCACATCTAAGACCTGAACGCGTGTTTGCAACTCAACACGCTGTTTGTCCGTTGGGCAAATGGGCGGTAGCTGCAGCAGCATCATATTAGCCGGACTTCCCATTAAATTAGGCACAGCTGCAACAGGGACAGCAGAGGCAATTGGAGGATGAATATTTGTCAGCTGTTTGCTTAGCCGATCAGTATTACTTTGGACTCCTGAAGATACTGGGGGCGTTGCTGCTGGTTCACTTACGCACACAGACTTAGGCAATGATACGGCAGCAGGAGTAACTGGTTCAGCTGTTGTGTTAATGAGCGCCTGGCTGACACTGGGCAGCGCATTTTTGGAAGCCAATTGCTCATATTTTGCGCGCACCTTTTGCGGTATATTTTGTTCCTGCTCCGTGATAATCTTCGTCGTGATAACAATATACTGTGGTAGCTCCAACACTGGCACCTCAGTCTTCGAATGCAATCGTGTCGGATCAATGGCCTGCATGGGTCCATCCAGATTTGGGCAGCAAAAATCAAGACCCACTTGGCCATAGGAACGCTGATAACGTGTAGGATACAAAAATGAAAACATTTTTGTGGTGCCAAAAGTAAGCACATCGTTTACTATGCTCGCCGAAGGAATGCTGCTGCAGTTGTTCAAATTATTGTCCAAAGTCAATGCATTGCTGGATGATATAGATTGCACTGCTTGCGTTAAAATTGGCATAGAAACGGCCGTGGGAACGTCAAGGTCAATTTGATCGTTTAGTTGCAATTGCGCCGGCGTCTGTTCCTGTGGAACAGAAGATGCTCTTTGCTGTGGGAGAGCAGATGCTTGAGCCTGTGGTGGCAGAGACTGTTCCGCTGCTGATGACGGTATTTGTTGTGTTGGTGGTGGCGGTAATTGTTGTGTTGTTGGTTGAGGAAATTGCTGCGGTGATAGTGGTGGCAATTGTTGCGTTGTTGGTGGAGGCGTTGCTGGTGGAGGCGTTGATGGCTCCGTCTTGACTTCCATCACAGGCAGTGGCACTGTAGCTGGCTCTGATTGCTGCTGCTTCTGTTGCGATCTTAACCATCTTTTAACGATGTTTCGATTAACAAGTACTTTCAGTTTTTTTGTGTTCATGTGTTTGACAACAGTTGTCTGAGTTTCCGTTGTGGCAGATGGCACAATCTGTGTGGCACTAGCAGCTGTAATGCGCACTGGAAACGCAATGGTTGCCGCCTGATTTTCTTGTGGTTTTTTCAGGCGTTTGGCTGCCTCCACCGCGGACTTCACGGGTGGCTTGCGTTTGCGCGAATTGCTAACATGTGGCTGCTGTTGCTTTTTAACTGGCTCTTGCGTCAGTGTCTGCTGCTCAACCGGCTCCTGCATATGAGCCTGCGCCTGCTGCTCAACAGATGCCTTAGACGTAGCGGCCACTCTTTGTCTTTTGCGCGGCTGACGTTGTGGTTGTGGTGGTGGCTCTTGCGTCAGTAGATGCTGTTCCTGCTCATTGTATTGTGCTGCTGGCATTGGCGTCTCAACCACACCACGCTTCTTTATACGTGCAGAGCGTTTCGTACCCTCACTGGATGAATCCAGATTGTCTGTTGATGTTGTAGCTACAGCTGCAATTGTACTTTGACCAACAGGTTCGTCTGCTGCAGCTAATGCTGTCGTCAGCGACTCTTTAGATTTAGACTTGCTTTTGGATTGACCAAGCATTTTGTTAACTACCTTTTTGCTGGACTTGACTGCTGGCAATCTAACTGTGCCAGAGTCTTGCGTTTCCGTCGCACTTTGGCTGCTCAATGTGGCAGTTGCTTGCTGTCTCTTTTTCGGCTGAGCTGGCATGGATTTTCTAGCGTTAACAGATTTTATTGTAGCTGCCGGTTGCTGTTCTAACTGTTTATTATCCTTTTTTTCCGACTTTGTGGCGGCTGCTAGAGTTGTGGGTGTTTCTATTGTCTTCTGACTATCTGTTTGGTTTGAGGTTTGCTTACTGGGTAGAGATAGCCGTTTATCTGCTGTGCTTGTGCTCGGAGCTACATCCTTTTTACGTGCATTTACCTTTTTGCCAGTTCCAGCAGCAGCAGCACCAGGCACAGATTTCTTGGCATCCGTTGGAACGGACTTCCTGACATTCGTTGGGACGGATGTTCTGACATCCGTTGGAACGGACGTCCATCCATCCGTTAGAACAGACTTGTTGCCATCCGTTGGAACAGGCTTCTTGCCATCCGTTGGAACAGACTTTTTACCATCCGTTGGAACCGACTTCTTGCCATCAGTTGGTACGGTCTTATTGGCATCAGTTGAAGCGGCCTTTTTACCATCCTTTAAAACCGACTTATTGACATCCATTGAAACGATCTTCTTGGCATCCGTTGGAACTGACTTCTTGGCATCCGTTGGAACTGACTTCTTGGTATCCGTTGCAACTGACTTCTTGACATCAGTTGGAACTGACTTCTTGGCATCCGTTGGAACGAACTCCTTGCTATCCTTTGGAACGGACTTCTTGCCATCCGTTTGAGCTGCAATAGCTATAGCCTTTTGCTTTTTAGCTGCAAACATCTTTTTCACAGTTTCAGCCTGACTCAAAACAATTTTGGGCGGCGTGGCAGGCGTTGTCTGCTTTTCTGCAGTAGCATTATCCGGCAACACTGAGATGGAAATATTTATGCCACTTGCAGCAGCATTTGAAGGTACTTCAGATTTTTTAATAGGTTGTGCTTTGCTTGAAATTGCTGTTTTGGTTATTATCACCGAATTAGTCAGCGTTAGCTGATCATCGTCACCCAGCAACGTGGACAAAGTGGAACTCAGCGGCGAAGTTTTCGGAGCTAGTTTTTTAGACGTCAGCTTGCCTGGAGTCTCTGCAGCTTTAACTGCAGATGAAGATGCTTCTTTGGAGTCCTTTATTTGTTTTGATTGAAGACCCATATAGTTATCATTATCTTTGGCATTGTACTCCTCTGGTGTATCGGCAATCTTTCGTCGTTTTTGTGGAGACCTTTGCATATCCTTGTCCACACTACGCAGGACTGTGAAAAATTGATGAATTTTAAATTTCTTTTCTTCAATAATAATTAATTATATAAGAGTAATATAATTTTAGTATAAGTATAAATTAGAAATTATGAATTTTTTTGTGTAAAAATAGAATCAAAAAGAATAGAAAAAATGAATTTCAAACTATTGCAATATTAAATACAATATTATAATTTTAAGAATTTTTTTTAGTTTCGTCCTGTTTTTTTTATTTAGAAAAGTATCCATCTTTCTAAATTAAGCTATAACAACGCCAAAGAAGGATTTTGAGTAATATTTTTTTTCAACAAATTAATAACAATAACACTGTGATACAAAATTGCCAAAAGTGGAAGACAATGAGAAATGACAATAAGTAGGTTGTTGTCCTAATTGAGTATAGTATTTCTGCATACTTAAAATTTAAATTCAACTCTAAAATCTAGCCAAAAAACCTTTTCAAGCCAGAGTCTGAAAGTCTGAGTTTTATTTTTTATCACTAAAAAATAATTATTTTTTCTTAGTTTTATTTTAGACCCAGAAAATAAATTTAAAATAAGCTCAAAAATGATTGACATGTAAAAATAAATTAAAAATCGTTACTTTTCCGGCTTATAGGGATATAGAACACGTACCTGATTTCCCAGAGGATATCTCACGTTTCGGCGGCGCTGGTGGAGCCATAACTTTGCGGACATTTGATTGTTGCTTGCGTTTGGCCAATTCTAGAAATAAAGAAAATGTTAAGAGTATAGAAAGTGAAATATTATAAACTGTGTGGTCATTGTTTTATAAATTTGTGTAAGGATTATAAAATATATTATAATAGGTATTAACCATCTGGTTGGGTGGCATCTGCCTCGCGTTTCCGACGCGTTTGCATCAAGATCACGGATTTGAGTTTACCCTCATTGTTTATATCATTGTCGTTGTTATCAACACTTGTTGTGACACCTGTTGTTTCAGAGGTAATGAGATCTAATTCCAGCTGGCTGGTCTTATTGTCATTCTCGGGTTTCGACGTTACTTCTGTTGTTTCAACTGCATTCATCAGGCATAGTTCATTATTAAGCTCTACTTTAGGCTGGCTTAAATCCTGTTGATTATTCTCCGCCTTATCCTGCTGCTTTTCATCGTTGTCTGTCCTTTGCTCAGTTTCAGTCTGCGTGGCATGCAATTCAGGATCATGGCTCACAACGAGCTGATCTTGCTCTGTGGATAATACTGTCAAGTTCTGGCTTAAATCCTGTTGATTATTCTCCGCCTTGTCTTGCTGCTTTTCATAGTTGTCTGTCTTTTGATCAGTTTCAGTCTGCGTGGCATGCATTTCAGGATAATTCAGAACGAGCTGATCTTGCTCTGTGGATAATACTGTCAAGTTCCCATTGCTTTCAGCAGCTTCATTTTCTTTTGTGTCCATTGCCTGTTCAATTGGAAGTTTTAAATTCTCGGCTTCTTTGGGCGGTTCTTCCAGCAGCTCATCCCTGTAATCTTGCTCAACAGTTTCATGCGTCTCCGGAATGCTTTCCAGTTGCTTTACAGACTTTGTTGTGGAATTAAGATTTATTCTTTTAACACGAATGCGAAAATTACGGCACAAATTGCCACATGACGTGCTTGAAACTAAATGGTAGAAGTCCTGTTCTTTTGTAGAAACTTCTATTTGGATGCTTTCCTTTTGCTCAATTTTCGTGTTTTTATAAGCATCCTTGTGGGCGATATTCTCTACGTTCAGACTTGTATTTAATTCTTGTATACTGATAATTTGCTCCTTAATTGGAAAATCTATAACTGTGTTGGGTTTTGAAAGTGCAACTGTTGTTTCTACTACTTTCTTCGCAGTCGAGTTATCTTTGCAGTCGTTTTCCTTTGTTTTTTTCCGACATGAGCGTGGTGATTGTGCCATTTCAGTATTTGGACGAGTAGATCGGCAACGTCCTTCAAACGCTACAACGTGCATTTCCTTGTTTTCCTGTAAAAACTTTCTAATACTTCGGGTGTAACGGACAGGTGTTTTAGCAGCCTGTTCAGAGCATGCGTCCGAATCAGTCAATCTATTATTATTGTCGTTTCCAGATTTTTCTTCAACATGAAGAGCAGAAATATCAGCTCCTTGATCAATTCCACAAGCCACGTTTACATCCGTTATCGTTTTGTTCCCTGATTTTATATCAGTCTCTGTAGATGAAGGTATTTTATTTGCTGTCTCCAAATCCTTGTTTATATCAGATGTTGTAATTACTAACTCACCATCGGTAGCGGAAGGAAAAGCTGCGGAAGGAAAGGCTTCAACTGCTGGATTCTGAGTTGTTTCTGTGTTTGCCAGCATTGATGGTGTCTTGTCAATCTTCTTTTTTAGCTTTGTATTTCTAGACTTGCTAGATGATGGTAAATTATCAGTTTTTACGGATTTTGAGTTTTTCTGAGTTGATTTTGCAGAAGTTTCGTGAGTTTCCGATTTGCTCTTTGCAGGAGTATCAATTATGGACGCCTTTGAGCTACGAAAACTTGCTTTTTTGGTTGTTTTTGTATCCTTACGAAATCCTTTACAACTTGCAGGCGACTCGCTACCAGCTGGTGACTTCGATGTAGGAGTGTTGCGTTTTTGTAAACTATCGACATCGCTTCTGAGTATGCGATTTGCACTACGGCTGTCGCGTCCTGAATATAGACTATCCATGGCCGAGCTAGATCGCAACACTTTTTTATTGTCATCCATATTATCCAGAGTTTGTATCTTCATTGCACTTAAAGTTCTTGTAGTCTCAGCTTCTAAATTATTATTATTCATTTGATTTTCCACAATTAAGTTTCCGTCTGTTTCTACGTTCACTGACGATTTTTCTTTATACGTTAAATTTATATTTTCAACTTGTTCAACACCAGCAGTAACAACGTCAATTGTGGAGCTTTCTTTACACTTTTCGACTATTTCATTATATTCTGGTTCAATCGCATCTCCCCCATATTTCATAGAAGCAATGTTTTCTTCAATGATTGCTTCTGATATTTGATCAGTTGGATCAAATATTTTGATATGTTCAGCTGTAGCTTCTGCCAATGGTTCAATTAATTTCACTGCCGGCAGCAACTCAGTGTCCCCTATTTTCTGTTCGGGAAATTCAATTTCGAGTGCAACTTGAGGACGTAGTTCTCCTTCGACTTGCTGTTGAGTATTATCTGTGGCTTGAACGTTTTTATTGTTTTCAGATGATTTCAATTCTTCTACAATTATTTCCTGCTCAAATTCAGTTTCTGTTAAATTTTCGGTTCCATTGTCTTCCTTGACATTGTTTTCTTCTGGGCACTGCACTGTGTCTTGAACGTTTTTATTGTTTTCAGATGATTTCAATTCTTCTACAATTATTTCCTGCTCAAATTCAGTTTCTGTTAAATTTTCGGTCCCATTGTCCTTCTTGACATTGTTTTCTTCTGGGCACTGCACTGTGTCTTGAACGTTTTTATTGCTTTCAGATGATTTCAATTCTTCTACAATTATTTCCTGCTCAAATTCAGTTTCTGTTAAATTTTCGGTCCCATTGTCTTCCTTGACATTGTTTTCTTCTGGGCACTGCACAGCACTATTTTCCTCACTGACCTTTACAGCACTGAGTTCTTGAACGCACTGCCCAACACCAGCAAAGTTGTTCGTTTCTTCCTCCGTGGGTTCACTTGAAACTTGACACTTAGTTTCAATTATTGACTGTACTTCTTCAATTGGATTTCGAGAACACTTTGATGCTTTTTCTTCGCATTTACTTTTAAACGAATCAACGTTAATATCCTCAATTTTAGCAACATCCAGACTTGTCTCATTTATTTCGACTTTTTCGCTGTCAATCTTAATATGTTTTTCTTGTAAATCATTTTGATTTTCGGGCAAAATCGTTGATCCGATTGCAATACACGAAATATCAGTTTCTTCCTGTAAGATTGGATTACTTGACATGTCTGAACACTCCATAAATTGGCAATTTTTGTTTTCAATCTCCGATGCAGGTTCCCCAAATTGCTCAGTAGAATACTCTGAGACTGAAATATTAGTTGTAGTTTCGTTTGACTTAAATCTTTCCTTGCGTGGCCTACCACGTTTGTGCTTTAATTTATTTGTTTTTGTGATAAGTTGCCCAGATTCTTGCTCCGTCGTCTCAGCTCTTTGCTCATCTGTGGTCGCTGCTCTGTTCTTGAGCGGCCTGCTACGTCCACGTATGGCAAGTGCATTATCGCTTTTGGCTCGACGTAGCTCAGTTCTGTGGGGTTCTATCGCATCTAGCTTTTCGTTAGAATAGGTGAGCTTGCGAACATGGCTCTTCGACTGACATGAATCAACTGTTGAGCTTATTAGTCTTGAGGTTGATCTGCTGCGTGAACGCTTTTCAAATTCAATGGAACGTTCTGCATCAATGTTATTTATTTGCTCAGCAAGATTAAGGCTTAGACGTTCCACAGCTTCGTAGGTTAAATTTACATCCACATAATCGGCGTGAGACGATTTCTCGGAGGATTCCTTGTCTGCAAAAGGTAAAACATTAAAAATAGAATTTGATAATTTTTTAATAATCACTATAAAGGTCATTCCGAAAGACTTACTTGACTCTGCCAGCGCTTGGCTAGCGGTATCATTAACCTGTTCAGAAGCTGGTGTCATTCTTTTGTATTTATTTCTAGAGGGTGGTGTCTCGGCACAACCTAGATTACTTAAATACAATTGCAGGCGTTCATTATCGCGATGTGGCGTGCATTGTTGATGATCCTGCGGCTGTGGTCCCTCGTCTTCAGAAACAACAGGTGTCACAGTGTCTACACGGTTTGTTTTACGCACATTATAAATATAATCAGAGGGTTGGCAGTATCAACTAGTTGTTTAATGCCGACTTACCCGCCACTGATGTAATTGTACTCGAATCAGTTGATATATCAATGACATGCCTTGAATCCACGCCATCATCTGTATCACCATCGCCATAAAAATCTGATTCGTATTCATAGGTCGAATCGCTATCAGAATTATCTGAGAATTCTTGCAAATCTGTAAGAAATATTAACGAGAGCACACATTAATTAGGAAAATATAGACTTAATACTATCAAAAGTATAGTCGATTGATTTCATCTATTAACATATATTATAAAGTTTTTTCAATTTATTTTCTTAGGTTGTAAAACTTACTCAATGGATCCTTTTTGGGTTCATGTTTGGAGGGTTTTAATTCCGGCTTTTGAGCTTTTATAATGGTAACCGCTTTTTTCTTATTTGCCACTAGTGAAAAATTGGATGAGCTGCTACTACTGCTCCTATCGTTTGTCCTAGCGATGCTGGGCTTGAAGCTATCAGTCTTGATCTTTGGCTTTGAGACAGCAGGTGAGCTGGGTTTATGGCCATGCAACTTATTGTTATTACTTTTGGATTTGAATATACTGCTAGTTCTGTGTAAGCCATCGCTTAGCGACTTCTTTGGAGCTGTATGAGAGCCAGTGGACTTTGGCACAGATAGCTTGTGTTTTGAACCCATTAGAACATCCCCTATGGAATAAAAGTTTATTTAGAGATACTTTTTTTTTATTATCCATATTACATACCCAAATCATCTATTGAATCATAAGATTCAAGGCGATCGTGCCTTTTGTTATTGAGCTGGTTGCTTTGTCTGTTGTACAGGGTGTCCAGAGCATCGTTAGAGTCGCTTGATGACGAACTTAAACGACGCCGAAAATTTCCTTTTTGATTTGAGCTGCCTAAACACAAACAAATAAAATTAATTAGAGGCATAATTTTATATTTTCTTTTTTATTACTTACTTTCAGTGAGCAACTCATCGTCAAGAAACTTGCCATCAAATAGTTTATTAAAAATGTCCGGATCTATTGACGAGGAACCACTCGAATCTGATGAAATGCGTCTTCGTTGCGGCAAACGCGAGGACGTTAGATCTGATGACGCCGTCGCCGTTGCCGCGCGACCGTCGCTTGTTTTGATTCCTATACATTGGTAATAAGTTTATTTTTTAAATTGCAGTTATAAACATAATGTGAAATATAATGCTCACCTGGAAGCACCAAGTCTTTGTACTCATCGAGATATTCTATTTCTATATCATCCATTATATTAATTGGGCCTTGTCTTTGTATTTTGTTTAGCTACGTTTGCTTGGGAGTCCTAAGAAATAAATCTTGTCCTTGGCTTATGGCATGAAATTGCGCACCAAATAACGGCGCAGCAAAATCGAACGCTTTGCATGCACTGCAAGTTTTAATTTATACACAATCAGCACCCAAAATTAGCTTTAATATTAGCAACACAATCGCAAAAATTGCTAAATAGCCGTGCACGAAAAATATAATGAATATGCAGGCTCACTATCGATAACAAAATTGTACTTTGCGATGATCCAATGATGGTCACAACAATGAACCACAGTGGTTCGATTATTTCGCGCCACAATCGCAATGCATACAAATAATGAATGGCTTCCCGTCATATGTAAATAAAAAAACCTATCAACGAAATGTATATTCTGCAAAAGAAGTAATAAGTAACGTGTACCTGGTAAACATATTGTGTACTATTCAAAATTCAATACTTTTGAGAACAAATCAAAATCTCATTTGTAGTTAAAGTCGTTTAATAATTGTACATAGTGTTTGTTATTTTCCTGTGTTTGTTTTGTTTATTTTTTGTACATTCTTATAATTGGAAATAATAAGTTAAGAGCCGGGCGTGTAATATAATGACAACCGAGTCTGCAACAAGCTACTATCGATATAAAAAAGATAGAGATTTATTTATGTCATTGTATTTTGAATTAGTTCAACTGAACGTGCCAGTTAAATTAACGATTTAATGATTTATGAACGAAATTCTTAATATTTATTATTAAAATACTTTTAAATTATAATATAATTAATTACAAAAAAAAAGCACCAGCGTTAAGTTCTTTTTATATATATGCGTAAGGATATTTTTATGTCAAATAAAAATATAACAATAGAAAATTTGAAATAAAAATATTTCGATTAATTTTTTCTAACGAAATCATTTTGAGCGTCTCTTTATTGTTTCATTGATCATGGTGTTACTACAATTTTAAGCAATATATTCACTAAGTAAATAAAGTCAATTGAAATTATTCATCAAATTGAACTAACATACTCAACTCTAGGAAAACCTATCGAATAGTTGCTGTCAAACGTAGTGTTTCTGGGCGAATGGCAGGTGACGTGGAACACGAAACCAACACGAAGAGACGTCAAATTGATATCAACGCTTTCAACACTTTTCCAGGTCAGCACGCAGCAACACACGAACTTAGTGCAATTTTCGCTCTTAATTCAAATTAAACATATAAATTAAAATGGTAAGTTAAACAGTTCATATTTAATACAACAGCTTAAAATAAAAACTTTGCGTGGTAACAGCCTGCTCCTGCTAGTTCAACGTCTGTTGGCAGTGGCTCTCGCTCGCCCAGTAAATTGTCGGCGCCACGTAGCGCTGGCGCTGGCGGCGGCAGCACATTGAAGCAACGCAAGACGACAACCACAACGGCGGCCAGGAGTCGCGCACCAGGTGGAGCAGGCACTGGTGGCATGTGGCGATTCTACACAGACGATTCCCCCGGCATTAAAGTGTAAGCAAACTTGACCAATTTAATTAAAGCTAAATTTCATTAACCAAAATATATATTTTTTTATTAGTGGACCTGTGCCAGTTTTGGTTATGTCGCTGCTTTTCATCGCCTCAGTCTTCATGTTGCACATTTGGGGCAAATACAATCGTTCTTAGACATTTTCATCATAGCCAATAAATACTTTCACCTCAACGAACGCCGCGGCGCGACCCAATTGTCGACGTCATCAGATTTCATGCAAACGGTAGCCAACAACAACATCAACAAATGAACAGTCGCTTCAGTCGCTGTTGTATCTGCATTCCGTTGGTTGGGGCATTGGTGTTTTCCACTTGAAATTAATTAATGTCTAAGCTTAAGTTACCCGTCGTTAAATGATAAAACTAATTTGTATACTACATAATTTGTCAAAATTTTCTATTTCTATTCATTGCTGCAAGTATCTTGTAGCTGATAAATCCATTCCACAATTTATGGTGGTCATTTTATTCGCGTATCTTTGACGCAGTTCAAAAGTGTTAAGAACAAAAGAATTTGGTATTAAAGTGAGAGATAAAAGAACCAATTTTCTGTGTATTCTCTGCGAGTCATGTTGCGTATTTGAATACTTTCACAGTAGATATATATCGCTTTTTAGGTCAAGCTCGGTCAAATTACATTTACCTGTCGGTAATAATTCTTCAAAATTTATGTGTTTCAGATCAAATAATATTAGATATCAAACGTCACTTCTCTAAACATATGGCATATATTAAGTTTTATAATATATTAGTAATCGATTTATGAACTGGTTAAGCTGAAGCTAAAACAAAGTTCTAAATAGTAAAATGCGCATAAAAGTGTATTTATTCTGCTCCATGCAAGTTTTCAAAATTTTATCTCAACAAGCTAAATGTAATAGGTAGCTGTCATGCGATCAATCAATCAATGCTTAATTGAAAATACTTTTAATTATTGTCTCTGAATTAAATCATCTATATATTCTGCTTTTATTATCAATATAAAATCAGTTTTTATTCAACGTTTTTATAAATTTTTTTGAGCTACTATTAAATGTTGGCCCATAAAATGCGATTCTTTAAAATACCTACAGCGCAGTGAGCAGTTGCGTTCATTATGATCTTGTTCGCCGCATATAAGGCAGCCAAAGGACTTTTTCTTGTCTGGTCGTCGCTTAGTGTGCTTGCGAACTGTGCCCTTTAGCTTTAACCAAAGTCCACAGCTAGTTTCAATGTGACCATGTTGACCACATAGCCAGCAATGCTGCTTGGATTGATAGAGCTGACAAGTGTGGCCCTCACGCTGGCTGCAACGGCGACAGTTCGTACAGTGTACGTAGTTTGGTTTCACGCATAGATCACAGAGCTGACAGTGCTTGTAGGTTTGTCCATTCAGAGAGCAGCAATTTCGGCAGCGTTCACAGTGCTCATTCTCAACGGCCGTATAGCGCTGGCATTTAGCGCAGTATTTATAACCCTCTGATGAGCGCAACTGCAGCAGCTCGAGCGGAACGTTCGTAAAGACTCGCACAGGCGAGCCATACGCACGACAAGCGTTGCCCACATTCGTATAACGTGTATGGTTGGTATAATTCAATTTATAATCGCACATTTGCAGCTCCGACATGTCTTGCTTAATATAGTTTGCCATATAGTATGGGTATACCCAGAATATAGATAGAGGCGTCAAAGGCAGGCAGTTGATGCGATTATGCAGACGCATAAGTGAGCGCAGCGTATGGGCAATGAGTTCGGTGCGACAGCCAAATGGTGGATCGGTAACAATTAAGACACGTTCATGGCTGCAATACAAGAAATTAGCTTTAGTTTCGCAAATCTTACTAGGAGCTCACCTGTTGCACTTGAGGAATAGCTCAAAGGGTTGGCGTGGGTAGAAGAAGTGATTATTGCACATGTTATACAGACAAAACTCCTGGCAACTTAAGTAGGCACCAAAACGCTCATCAAAATCAAGTAAAAAACTTTGAATTTTCTCATTGCGCCTCAGATGAAAGTGAAGGCGGGGAGCGCCCATGCAAACTACCTTACTGTGGAAAAATGAAAGTTACAGATATAGAACTCACTTTATATAATTACAACTTAGTTACTCAATTTTTAGCACTTGACACTGTTCCTCAAAGAAATCCAGCGCTTTAGAATCAAAAAAGTACTGCGCATGCACTTCATCCTGTGACAGTGCTTTTAGATGGCTTGTGGGATCAGGATCGGCGTCGTTATTTGGCTTAGGATAATCGCGAATATCTGACAAACGTTTAAGTTTGTTGCCCTTCCATTTATTTCGCTCCATACGGAAATCGCATAACTTTGGATTGCGATGAGCAGAGCAGGCAAAGTAACCATCACTTGGCGACTGACTTTGTCGGTAAAACAGCACCGTGGGTCCATGTGAACAAATGGGATGCTGTTCAAAGGCCTCTGCGTCGTCATCCTCAACTTCTAATAGTAATTTTTCTTTTATGTTTTTATTCATTTGTTTAAACTGACTAAAAACAAGGTGTCATTATATTAGGTGGTTATCACATATACGCTCGCACGCACGCCTGGTAATTTGATTGCTGTTCTTATTGGCCCGCTTAGCTGTTCGATTTCTTTGGAGGTTTACTAAAATCTATTATCTCTAGCTTCCCAAACTGGTGCTGTCACTTGTTAACCACATACATGCATTCCAGTGCTTGTTAAACTCTGAGACAAACTAGCCTATAAAACACAACTTGTACTTAAAACCTGAAACTTAAAATTGTTTTACACTTATTAGCTCGGTAAAAATTGCATACATTAATTGTTTCAGTTTCATTACGAGCATATTTTTGATAGGGCATTGTGCAATTTTTAAAAACTACCTTTAGCATAAGGATAATAAAAAAAATTTGTTTTATATATATGATGTATTAAAGTTATGAAAAAAAATAGTATTGATACGAACACAATATATATTAAACACATACATATAATACATAAAAAAAGTTCAAGGAAAATAACAAAAATAACCAAGTATTATCTATTTCTTTGTTTTTTAAACCAACAAAACACAAAATGCTGAAATCTTACTATCACTATTTTAACTGGTAACCCACTACTGCACGTTACAACCTTATATTAATACACCATGCTCTAAAACAAGCATTTATACTGTGCCAGCGTTGCCACATGACCAGAAAGAGCAATTCCATGCTATCGACATCGATATACATATGTACATATAATAATAGTATTGGTATTGCATGTTGCAACACAGGAGCGGCAGCACATTTTTCTGTTAGTTTATCATAATAATTTGATATTATATAACAAGATGAACAGCCTGAAGACAGCTACTTTGCGTTTTGCCAATTTGGCTACCTCAGCGACTGGTGCACTGGGCAAACGTGATTTCGCACGGAGTTTGTGGCACATGACCAAAAAGCCGGCGGTAACAGGCGGCGACCACGTTACCGTCTTGAATGTGCACAAGCCCAGCATTAACTGCACATGTGGCTGCAATGTACACACGAAGGGTGAGTATCATATTAAGGAAAATAATAATTGATCCGAATTGTGGCAACTTGACGCATGTTAATACGATGTTACATAACCTCAATAATGTGTTGTGAACTTATAGGATTATTCCCGTTCCCAGTTCCTACATACATATATTACGTGCTGTTCCTGATTTCGAAATAGAATAAATATATGCTTTTTAAGTAATGTAATCTTCAAGTCAGTGGAATTACAAGTAATTTGCAATTAACAGGTTATTAACGCATCTTTCATCAGCCAAGTATTTTTATTGCAATCTTCAATATATTGGTCAAGTTTTTAAAGGTTTCAATCGTACTTAGGAAACTATTTATAAAATTCTTATTTTGAATAGATCGAACCTGTCGTTTAAATAATCAAACAACGTAATTTTTGTCATTCTTTTAAAGTTAATTCCATCGGCATATGTATGTTACATTCAGTCTGAGAAAATTGTCATTCAGTCCCATTCACTTAGATTGAAACATAATGAATTGAATAATCATGTGGATCACTCGGAAAAATTATAAAAATATATTTTTTTAAATTAAATAGGCGAACGTGAACTGGTCGAATTCCTAACCGATGAGATCCTAGCAGAACGCAAGGTACAAAAGGGCAAAACTGTGCCCACCACATTGGATGGCTTCAGTGTAACTCTAAATGGCGCCGATGTGGAACTGTGCAAACAGACAGATAAGGAGAAGGTTGTCATCAGTTTCAATGTCAATCATACTGTAGATAGCGAGCAGGAGGCGGAAGCGGAGGTAAATCTCAATGCAGACAAACCAGAATTGGGTGAAATGCGCAGTAAGCCACAATTTGAGGTGGATATCATTCGTGGCAGTTCGACGCTCTCTTTTACATGCTCATACTTGGAGGGCGAGGCAGAGAAGGGCGAATACAATGATGTATTTTCCATTGATGAAATGTCCATCTATGAGGGTGAATGGAATGATAAAATTTATGCCGTTGCTGGCGATGTGCTCGATGGCTATTTGTATGATCTTCTGATGAACCTGCTGGAGGAGAAGGGCATCAGCAATGAGTTAGCTGAGAAAATTTCAAATCTAGCCACCGCACATGAGCACATATCCTACATTGCCTTGCTGGAGAAGCTATCCAAGTTCACAGCTGGCGGCAAGTAAATTTGCTGCGATTCTACGTTTCTATTTTTTTAAGGTAATAGTTTTGTAGATTTTTAAGTTTGCGTCAGCAGCTGCAAGTTTTACCATTCAATTGCATTTAACACTAAAAACGTTTTTAAATCAATCGTGTTTTTAGTTGTTTACTTGTTGGAACAGCATAGTGTATAAGTGAAAAATTGATCAACTGGAAACATTTTGTGTGTTTTATAGCTATATAGCAAAAACATATGCTAATTGATTATCTGGCATGCTCTTGACTATGGATTGAGTAATAAAATACAACACATTTTGTTCAATTATTTTTATTCATTTGTATTTCTGTGTCGGGTTAAAAGCGGGAGGGTCCAAAATTTGGCGCCTGTGGTCGATTTGGCGGCAAGGTTTGTGGACGACTGTGTCCCCCCAATGGCGACTGAGATCTAAAAGGTTCAGCGTGAATTAGTTGTGCACAAGCTGCGCAAATAACAAGCAGACACATCAAAAGCGTTGACAGAAACTGCATCTTAATGATTGAAAGCGGTATTTGTGAATGTTTGTTAACAGATCTTCGCAGTTCATTTTATATTACATTTATTATCAGTAAAAAGTCCCTGTACCGGGAAGCACGTGACCCAAAGTTCTGTTTGACGATAAGCGCTTCTGGGAGTCCCAGGGTGAAAAATGGGCCCGATTTTAATGAATGTTTATATAGAATTGATAGTAAGATATATTAAATAAACTTTATTCTCATTTATTATAGTTTTTTACTTTTACTTTTTTTTGTATATAGTTTGAGCAAGTACAGAGGGACAAATTTCTTTTGAAAACAGAATTTAAATAATAGCAATCCTTGACTATTATTAAAATATAGTTCAAGTCACTATAATAGAGCAATATTTTTAAAGGATTTTAGAGAATTCTAACGATGGGCAACAATTCGCTCATGATAATTACAGGTCTTTACACAAGTCACTGTAGGCCAAGAACTCATTACAAATTGGATATCGTCAGTAGCGGAACATGCATATTCTGTAATCTTGGGGAAAATTGACACTTCCCATTTCTAGCTAGAAGCAGATGGCTTTTGGGAAAGCATGATATAGATATCATCAAATATCATCGACACAATAGATCATATAAGTCGTAGTAAAATCATAATAATAATACTACTCTTAATACTAATTTGAGCGAAGTAGGGGAAAATGGAAACAATATACAATTGTCAATTTTATTAAATGTTTATTTAAATCATAAACATAAATACATACATATATAAATACAAACTTTAATCGTAACAATCTTTTAATAGTTCTAACTCTGAACTTAAAATAAAATTAACATTGAAAAAATACACATTTTGTGTGTGTAATTATAAAAACTACGACTGGCACGAGCAGCTTCCACTATTAATTAGATTGTGGAGCTGTGCTTATGCTGGCAGCTTGGACGATGGAATGCTTGCTCGTTTCCATCAGGTGTCACTTGGTTGCTTGTTGTTGCTGTTGCATGGTGCGGCTTAAAGTTCAGAGGTCAACTTTTGCTTTGGCCACCTTGCTGCTTGCTGTTACTCGCATTCCCACTACTATTGTCGTATTCAGTGGTGCCGGTGGTGTAATCCGTTTCAATTTCTCGCAATTCAATTTTTTGCTCACGCATGGCACGCTGTATGTTTTATTAAATTGTTATCAATAAAAGTAATTCATTGACAATGAGCCACCCACCTTAACGCACTCCTGATAAACCTTGAAAATGGGCGCACATACAGAATCATCGGTTTGGCCTTTAAGGAAGCGTTCGGAGAACCAGTTATTAAAACATGCATCATACTGCTTCTTCAGCTCATTGCAATCATCGCCAATGCTATTCATGCTTAAGAATTTTTAATTTTAATTCACAACTTCTAACTTGTTAAATAATAAAGCAAATAAAATGTGCGCTGGTTGCAAAAAAAACTGCCGATTAAGTATCGATTTAAACATCAATCGATATGCGTGCCTTGGATGTGTATGTTCCAGTGTTGCTAACTATCGACTAGGAAGAAAGCCAACTAGAAAGAATAGCTGATTTGAGCGAATAATTCAATTGAAAAAGCCACTTATTTCTTAATTCAGATCTGACAGAAAAATAGCTTTAATAGGTAATACTAGAGTGTTCTACGTTAAATGCTGAACACAGAACTTTCTACCACTGAGTAAATCTGTTTACAGTGGCCCACCATTTATTCAATTTATTGAAATAAATTACATGTATATTTCATTTTTAATACCAGACTCTAATTTTGTCATCTTTTTATAAAATACATAGATAAATCAAAGGAAATCTAATAGATTCGCCTTTAGTAATTCTTCTTTTTATACATTTTGGGGCCTTATCATTAATAGTTTATTTGTGTACTAATTTATCTTTTTTACCTGGTGGAAACTTATATTAGAGTTTTACCAAAATTGGTTCATGTACCTTAAATTGTCAAAAATTGCCGAAGCAAAAAGTGCACTGGCAAAATTGTCAACACGAATCCCTTTTCATTCACTATATTGTTGAAAACAATATTGTTTTTTTTTTGTCTTGTTTCTTTTAGAGTTTAATTTATTCATAGACTTGCGCACTTTAGATTTAGGTTCATACAAAATGCATTTATCAATTAGTTTTTTAAGCATAACAAATTCACAGTACATAGCGTTAGTTGAAATTGAATATAATGGCAGCTGACCTCCGATTCAGAAATAAGCTGAACCGGAGGTCTGGCCACAGTTTTTAGCATCGCCAGCTGTTCCAATTCCAACATTCCATTGTCTCAATCGCCGCGCCATGCCCATTTCCATGTATTTGTTTTAGGATTTTAGGTTGTTGTCCGTCTACTCCTCGTCGATGGTTTGGACTTGTTGTTGCTGCTGCTGTTGTTGCTGCTGTTGCTTGTGGTGTCCACGCTGGTTACGATTGCGCTGATTGCGATTATCGCGTCGCTGACCGCCCCAATTGCCGCCTTGATTGTTCTGGTTGCGATTGTAGGCACGATCGCGATCGCGATGTCCCATATTGCCGCGCTGGAAGAAGTTGCCCTGCTTCATATCGAACACCTTCTCATTGACATCGACCAGATTGGTCACCTTGTCCACAAACTGCATGGCCAGCGCCTGCAGACGCGATGGCTCCGATCGATGCATGACCACCGTTTCGCTGGGATCATCTAGACTGGCCATTAGCTCCTCGTTAATGATCATCTTGCTGATGATTGAGTGCACCTTGGGCAGAGGCAGCTCATACATTTGTGCCAGCGATGGTATGCTTATCGAGGTGTACACATTCGAATAGGTAAACAAATATGTGCGCAGTGATTCCTCCTTGATGAACTTAACCAGCATTTCACGCACGCGTTCCGATTCGTAGAACAGATCCCAAACCTTGGTATTCATCTTCTTGTTGACTATGAAATTGGCGCAGGCCTGCCAATTGCCACAACGCATTGCCTTGGCGGCGGCCACAACGTGCTCGCGCATAGATTCGGGCGGTCCGACCAGTGATTGGCGCTCGGAGGATCGCAGCTGCTGGTAAAAGGTTTTGCTAATCATGCGACGTCGTGCATCAAATTCATGTGCAGCTATGTAGGGTATTTCGAGGAGCATGGCAGACACCAGATATACGCATTCAAGCAGCTCCAGATTGATGTGCATATGGAATGGCATTTGACGTTGCTTTTCAATCTTCTCCTGTTCCGCGGAGCGCTCATGCTGTCGCTGCGGCAGCAGACCCTGTGCTAGCAGTTCCTTGGGCTTGCCGGTGACCATCAAATCAACAAGACAATGATGTGCATCCTTAATATTCTCCTGACGGAAAGCGCACAAGCCCAAATTGGCCATCATACGATTATAAAGAATGCGTGTTGAGGGATCTGCCGCATCAATATTATCCTGCAGATGAGACATCAGCACCAAATCGCGTGCCTGGAACCAATTATCGTGCATGGCATGATGATAGATGTGCGCTAAAATGGCACGCGTCCGAATCCGATCCGTATCGTCCTTGGCGTAGATAAACTTGCACAACTTGTCCATAACATCCACAGAGGATGGGGCTGCAGTACCTGCACCTGCAGGCGGCAGATCGCCACGCTTGCGCTTGAGCACCTCAGGATCAAACTTATAGTAAAGATGTTCGATTTTGCGCAAATAAATACGACAGCGTTCGTTGTTGCTGCCGGCGCGCTCAAAGTATTGAACAACCAATTCGATTGTCTTCACCACATTGATCTCATCCTTAAGACGGGAGACATAATCATTCGAATGCGGATCGCATTCTTTCAGCAGCTTGGTAAACTCATCATCCAAACGCTCAACGGCGGCCAGGGGACAACCGCGAACAAAGAACGGCGCGGTTACATATTCCTCATGCTCCTCGGCAACGCTCTCGTTCATGTTGATGTCTGGATTGGCGAGCAGCAACTTCAGCATGCTCTGCATAACCTCCAGCAACAGGGCCCAGTGCTCCAGCTTCATCGGTTCCGAGATCTTTTGATTGTAGTCAAAGATGGCCGAAATGATGTTAAAGTGTATTTTGACGCTGACGGCCGTGCCCAGAGCATGCTGGTCGGAGATATCGCGTAGTTCGAATAGCAAATCGATTTGGAGGCGTCGATCCGTGCGCTTCTTGCCGCGTGCGGACATAATCTCCACCAGCTTGGCCAGCACAAGGGGTATATCGATTTCGGCATCCTTTTCAAACATTTTTGGCTTCTCAACGACATTGCCTTTGACGACAGTCTCCCATTCGCCATCTTCGTCGTCGTCGTCGGCACGCTTGCGAATTTTGTGCTTTTGCTCCTTGCGCTTATCCTTACGCTTGTCATCATCCTTGTCTTCCTTTTCGGTGGTGCGCTTAAGGAAACGCTCACGCATATTCTGATATTGATTCTCATCCTCGGATGACTCGGTTTCCGATTCGGTGTCGGAGTCCCAGTCAATGGAATCATCAGAATCATCATCATCAGCAGCCGCTACTTTGGCTGCCACCAGTTTTGCTGCCTTGGGCTGTTCCGCCAATTTGCCGCTGGGAACGCCGGTGATGCCTCCATCGCTGTCAGATCCTTGATGATCGGCAGCATCGCTGTCATGTGCATCGCCCTCACCCTCATCGACGTCGCTCTCTTGGTCGGGCGCCTCGCGGAAACGTGCCAAATCGTCCTCAAAATCTTTGATATACTTACGCACCTTTTGGCGCAGTGTACCCAGCGATTTGGAGTTGTTTTTCGAGAGATTCTTGCGACCTTCGCGATCCTCCCACACCTCATTGATGAAATCCTCCAACTCTGCCAGACAGCGTATGTAGAATCTCGGCGTAATACCATTCTCTTCCTTGGAGATAACGGGCAGCGCTTTCGTATAAGCGCGCGTTAAATCTTCAAAGCTGCTTAGCGTATTGGGAATGTCCTTAATCTTTTTGTGGTTGCGTATCGTTTTAATGATGCCCGTAAGATTCTCGTAGCGCTTCTCCTTGGTGGAGCGCACCACACGCTTCACCTCCTCCTCGTCATCACTGAATTGCTGTATAAAATGTGTTTTGGTTTTTATTAATTAAATTTAAGAAGGAAATGGAAAATCCTCGCTGAGTTGTTAATAAAATTATACTACAAAATCTTAAGATTCAACAGATATAGTGTTCCGATCTGACACGTGTACTAACTGAAGCAAAAAGCGGATTCCAATTAAAATAGAAATAATAATTGGAAACGGAAAGATAGGAATTGTTCCGTTGATTATTTAAGGATATAAACGATATATACGGGCTACGGAAATGACTCTATCTATGTCTTTCACATTTTGTGACAAAATTTTAACAACTCTGCAATGGTTTACCAACAAATATAATACAATTTAAATTCATTTTGTTTACTTACAAAATTCGAGGCTTTGTTATAGTTTGGCGCTTGGACCTCCTCCTCGCTGGACTCTGACTCAGAGTCGGAACCGTTGGCAAAGAAACGTGACATGTTGTTTACTTTGGCTTATGCCGCGTTGCTCTGGAATTAAGTTAAAAATTTCTGTTTTTTAACTAAAATACAAAATATGTTAGCTGACACTGTGAGGTTGAGGTTATGTTTAGGCGGCCAACATGGCGTTTGCCAAATATTCACAGCAACTATTTGGCTGCAAATCCAACGTTTTTCTTTATGTTTGGGTCTTGGAGCACACGCCGCACTGTCTGCTTTTGCTTGCGGTTATAGTTTTATTATGCACTAGCCGTCGTTTTTCACAAAAACTTACAATTATTACAGCAAAACGATGTCATTCACAAGACATCAAAGAAAAGAGGAATAATACAAGTTGTCGCTTATCGATATATCAAATGTATTAATCGATGTTTTCATATGATACTTTTGACAATTTCCAGCACTACTATGTTAACTTACATAATGTTAGTTATTTGAAACTGTTAGGTTTGTGTTAATGTTAACTTTTGCGGCAAATTGAAAACCCACAACAAATTGTGGAATTTTTATTTACGAGAGTATAACAGAACTACGAGAGTTATTACAGAACTGCGCTAAGAGTTTTAAATGTAAGAAATTTAAAATTATGGAAAAAGTTTGAGTGCAATTTATATGTAATATTTTGAAAACAGTAAAATAGATCTGCGCATGCGCATAAAATTGCCGGCATTTGGCACAAAAATAATGTTTCCCTCGTCGCAATGATCCCTAAACGTTGGTTCAATTCTATGTGAATGAATATTATGGACTGCGGCCAAAATGCCGAAGTCTTTGCGCGCGCCAACAAGTCGCCATCGTTCGCTTGTCGTGACCAGTTCACCAGCTGCCAAACGGCGGAAGCGCTAAATTTCTCACATAGCGCGAAATTTAAGCGTTGAAGACTGTTTCCGGTTTTCAGTGCTTGTGCGAATTCTAAAGTGATAAAAGGTTTTAATTTAAACAGCACAAAAAAAAAAAATATAAGCTCAAAAATTGAATATTCGCAAAATTACAGAAACGTGTGTTATTTGAATCAAGGAAACGCTAATGTAAGCACAATAAATAATTATTGAAAGTTGATGTAAATGTGTGTTTATCTGTGTCGCTCAAATATGCTTCGAAATGGAATTCATTAATTGACCAGGTAAATGTAAATTGCGGCAATAATTTTGCCTTGACATCTGACAGCTGACATGGCACAGAGATTTGCAGAAATAGATTGGCAAATTATTGTATTTGTTTACGAGTAAATTAAATATGTAAGTGCCATGATTTTTGCAACAGATTTTCACTTTAACCTTGTGCAATTTTGTTGGCCTTTACAATTTAACGGTGTTCGCTTAAAAAACAAAAATTAAAAAAACCAACAACCAAATGCAATAATGGCCGTAAATTGACCGCATAGGAAAAGTTTCAATGCATTTGCATAAGAACAAGAAGACAACTGAAACCCAGAAATGGTGTGGTTGACGCTTAAAGTTTGTTAAAGGACCTAGAAATTAAATTAAATTCAATAAATTTAAACTGACAAATAGGGCTAATATTAATTATTTTTAATAGATTTTTTGTAGGCCCTTTTCCCATTAAAATTGGGTAAGACGGGGTCATACAACTATGCAAACAGACCTAAGGTAGCATCTGCGACCTTGATCTTGATCAGGATCAATAGCCGAGTCGATCTAGCCCTGTTTGTCTATCTGTCCATGCGTTCGTATACATTAACGCAAAGACCTCATATCCTGTATTCCATACGCAGATCAAATTTATATCTAATTTACAATACTCCCGCAAATCGATAAAATCGACTTATAGACACAATTTTTAAAATTTAAATTATGATTATGATTTACATACGCAATCCGAACTTGCTCCATAAATTTTATAACGAATGAAAAATAAACAACAATGTGTATGAATATGACAGTATATGTTTTTCCTGTACTCGGACTATAACAGTTTCTTTTTTTTAATTTTACTCCTATATAGAGTGTAGTCATCTGAATAACTATTGTAATATAAATAAATGTACAGTTCTGCATAAAGTCGCTTGTCGGCGAAAAAAGCTGCCTACTTTTTGATATCACAATCTTGTGAAGTAAAATAATATAAATGATATTTGGATAGCCAATTTTTATTAATAAAAGAATTTTGTATTATTGCAGAAAATTGAAACTGAAAGCGAACACACATTATTTTTTATAGACCATCTTAATTAAAATAGTAAAAATGTAAATAAAACCAATTATTTTCAAGCATTTGTGGTACCTAATGATGAATGTTTTTTTCTTTGTTAAAACTTATTTAAAAATTACTTTCTGTCTTTAGTTTCTGTTGGCTTATGTAGTTGACCATAAGTTGTGTATAGCTTAAATGATTTACAAAATTAATATAAACAATTAAAAAATAAATAATTACAGAAAAGTCTAGTTTTGCAGTAAATTGTTATTTGAAAAAAATTACGGTTTAATATTTTTTCCAAAAAGTTTTTATTTTAAAAATTAATTTTATCAACTGCACTAAGAAAAAAGAAATTTTTTTAAGTATAGAAACACTCGATAAAAAAAATAAAATAAAATTCTACAAACAGAGTATAAATCTCTACAATGAAGTGAAAATTTCCACAGTACGAATATATTTTCTATGATATGAATAAACGAAAAAAATTATGGGTTTATAATCGGAAGTATGGATTTTCTACAATATGAAATCCAGGTGTTCTATGAAATGAATATAAAATTCATTAATCTGCAGAAAATTTTCTATGCTCAATATAAATTTTTACAAAATATGTTGACTTATTTCTTTAACCAAAGTAAAGTAATTTTTTTATTCAAATTTAAAAAAATAACGGATTTTTTTTATTATGGACATAAAATTATAGATTTTTTCATGTTTTGTAAAAAAAAGTTTCCTCGAGTTATCGAAATAATTAAATAAAATAAATAAAACAGAAAATTTTATCTGCCAGAGTTACAACATTTTCTTCACTTTGTGGTAATTAAATCTACAGGGCCTAAAAAAATTTCTATGGCGCTATTTCTATCCTGTTTTTCCAACCACTGACGTCAGTTTTCCACAATTGGATGTACACTTTTTTTTGAGTGTGTGTTTCACTTTTCTCGAAAATTACTTGTGTGACCATACACACTATGCTATCGGCTGTGGTCAGTAACAGTGTAACCAGATTGCTACACAACTATTTACAAACTACCTTATATACCTTTATACAAATTTTTGAAATAAGAAACAAAAGATTTCTTGTTAGTCTTTGTATCTGTTAGATGCACTCAATTGCACACCGCAAAGCCAACAAATATTTAATCCAAGTAAAAGTGTCAAATGCATATCTAGGGAATGGTACTGGATGCTCCACCTATTTCATGCTCCTCTGGCAATTTATGAGTAGAACACAGAAACCACAATCGTGGCAGCAAAGAGCCGTGCAGCAATTCCCACTTGCCCCACCGCTGGGCAACTAATGAAAAATGCCATCCCGACAAACAGAACGAAGTACAACTTAAATATATACAGAAGTAGAGAAAGGTTAAGGTTTAAGGGGGTTGACGGTTGGATCTTGCACTTGGCTAAAGTGCAATTGTAGCTGCAGGATAAGCGCGTGCCATTTATTAGCCTTTGGCTGCGGGATATGGCAAAGATGTGCATGGCTTAAACGTGCTCTGGCCGAAACTATTAACATAAGCCCCCCAAGACGAAGGGGCTTTAAAGACAACACGACAGTTTATGAAAATGTTTATAGTATCTGTGCCTAATTGTTGGCCCCATGTGCATATTGAATGCCATAAGCCATATAGACATCAGTTTGACTGCCTGATGGATGGATGGATGGCTATCCGATGTTTGCTTCAGCTAAATATAAATCGGGCGAGTGCCTCAGATATAGTTCGTTATAGAATGCTAGCTTTGTTTATAATTTGGGCGGCGCGACAGCACTAAACAGATAGCGTCCAGCAAAAATAAACAAAGTAGCGCTAAATCGTAAAAATCGTTCACCTGAATCATCCGCAGTGATTGTGTGTATCCTAATATTGGGCCTAAAATTATCAAAATTTGCTCATTTGAAAAGGCTTAAAAGAAAAGCCATTTAAATTTTATACAAAACAATGCTATGCTTTTGTGAATAAAGAAACTAAAGATTGCAAATAAGAAAATACAAGTAAACAAGTTTTAATTAAAAGTTATCGTCTATATTAAAATTTATATATGTATGTGAATAGCGTATATATATAAATATATATATGCATATAATATTTTTTATTATAGCATGAAAAACAAATTGTATTTAAATTTTAGTTTCTGCCTTAATATTGCAGTTTTAATTTGTTTTAATCGATTATGTTAAAAATATAGGATGAAATTCCTTAAAATGTAAATAAAATTGTTTCGTGTTTTGTTTACGAAATGCTGCATTTAAAATTGATGTCTTTTTATCTTTAAAAATCGAAATCGGACATTAAGCAAATACAGTAAATGTTTAGGAGAACGAAAGTTCGGTTATATAATAATCTTGTGAAAGTAAAATTTAGCTATACAATTTTTGGTAGAATTCAGACAAATTGGATAAGCTGCCGAGGTCTGTAAGCCTTCTGAAGAAAAGATTACAATTTGTTGTATTCCTTTTATATTATTGTAGCTGAAAAGGTTTCTTTCATAAAAATGCAAAGTATACTTGAAAATAAGGCACTAAATACAAACAAATTAGGATATTCCTTAGAAATTATTACAGTAAACTTAATACGCGCCCCAACCAGTTTTAATTGACACGGACAGTTTTTTGGATAGGTCAAATTTCAATGGCTTCTATTTATAAATATCTAAGTAATATTTAAAAATTAAAAAGCTTTTTACTTTTTTCAACCATTTTTAAAATACCTTTAATTTCATATCAAAACCTGCACACATTTCGTATGAGAAAAACTAAAAAATCTATTTAAATCTAACTAAATATTCTTGAGGTTATTATTGTATAACCTTAGATATAAATAACTTAATTAAGCGCAGTATATAGAAAGATTATGAAAGCATATAATTTTACATAGCGTATGTGCATTATATTTAAATCGAGAAATATAGACCAGGGCATTCCCTATATTAAACTTATTTCATCGAGAGGAAGGGGAAGAAGCCTGGCGGTTCGCTGTATTCCAAATACCACAGCAATGTGCATAAACTGCGAAAGGATGGTATTTTGTCCAAGCGGAAATACAGTGACGCTGATTTAGATTGTAATAATAACAAATTATATTTAAGACCAAAAGTGTTTTATTAAAATATTCTTAAATTTGAAATGTATCAATAAATAATATATGTAAATTCTACAAAATATATCTCCAATTTAATGAAAGTTTTTTATAATGTGGGTAAAAATTTCTCGTATCTGAGAAAATTTGGTTTCAAATAATAGAAAATATTCTCTAATTTCAGAAAATTTGGTTTCAAAAAAAAGAAAATTTTCTTTTATTTGATGAAAACTTTATATTCTCAGGGTAATTATTTTCAATGAAACTTAGAATATTATCAAATTGTTATGGAAATTTTTGTTGAAACTTGTGGAAAATTTTCTCTGCCAGAGTTACAACATTTTCTTCACTTTGTGGTAATTAAATCTACAGGGCATAAAAAAATTTCTATGGCGCTATTTCTATCCTGTTTTTCCAACCACTGACGTCAGTTTTCCACAATTGGATGTACACTTTTTTTTTGAGTGTACTAGCTGAGAACTAATTACAATAAAACACTTGCCTTACTTACTAAAATGTTATGATAATTACAGATAACAACACCTTTTGAATCTTCTGAATTTGTTCTTGAGTGAAAAATCATGAAAGTACTTAAATATAAATATTAACAAACAATATGTTTTTCACAAGACCTGGCTGTTGTAACGTAACTTTGTAAGTTGAAGTTAATATCTTACAATATGCCACAAATTCCGCATGAGTTCCTTTATGTTGGAAGTTCCATTGTAACATATATAGAATACTTACGAGCATTCCGGATAATCATCAGATAGATCTCTCTCTCTTTCTTGCCTGGCCACAGCTAATTTCGTTTGTAATGCTTACAAATGTGTGTCATTTAATTTCTATGAGCCATAAATTTTTATAATGCACATTCGTTTAGTTTCCATTCTCTTGTTCGTGTGTGTCTGCATGTGACTGTGATGTAAGCAGCGCGCACAGTGGCTGCTAAAAGATTAGCAACAATTAATTGCTGCTAATTAGCTGATATACAAGGAAATCAAAACTTATGCTACAGCGATGTGTACAAAGAAATTAATTTAGCTGTTAGTTTCTCCAAGTCTCCAATTAATCATAAAAAAGGTGGTTCAATCAATTATTGAATATTAAATCCATTTAAATGCTGTAATTACTGCTATTCAAATTTATTTGAGATCGGATAAATATATAGGACATTTTAATATACAATTTTATGTGTATGTCTAATAATTAAGAGACTACATACCAAATTTAGTGTTCGTAGCTCTTAAAGTCCTTGATATCATTCGAAAGTAAGCACGAACAGCTTTAGTAAGGCAATTCAAATTTTAATGTGAACATTATATCGAAAATATTATGTTTAAAAATTTAATATTTCTTCTTGTTCCAAGAAATTACAAAAATATTATATGTAGAGAATCAAGATGTTCCTCGTATGCTGACTAATAAAACCGGTCGGGAATTATATTCGTAAAAATGTGGAACAATCCGTGCCCATAAGTATGCAATACTTTTAACAGTTTTTTACTTTTTCAATTCAATTATTTATTTCATTAATTTTTTTTATTACACTAATGTGATAACTAGCATTAAATATAAATTAAGAATTCAGATTGTATTTTATACTACTTTAATATTTTGATTATAATGAAATTTTTACTTTATTACAGAACTACAATACAATTGGAAAATTTTTAAAAGAATTAAAAAGAAAAATGTATTATTACAGTACAACTGGAACATTAGTTCTAATTTATAGAGCGTTATCAAGCACGAATAATTGAAAATAATTCTATTTTATTTTAGGGGTTGACAAATAAAATTTTGTAAATTTAATATAATATATACCCTCCAGACCGTGCATCAAAGAACAACTTTCAGAAGAAGATATATTTTTAACATCCAAGCGCATTTACAAATTACACTAAGCAACAGCATTTGTACTTCGGCATTTTTAGAGTCGATGGATTTGTAAAATGGGTCACTGATTCCGAAAAAAATTTAATAAAATGGTTTGCCAGGACCATTTTCGAGATAATAAAAAAAACTATATTTTCGACTTTTCAAAAAAGTAGCTTTCGTAAAGTGCAAATAACTCCGAACATAGTTTAGTGATACTAAAGGCGTTTTTCTTTTTGAAAAGATAATAAAATTGCCCATCAACCTTCAATACAACAATTTTTAATTAGATTTCCCGCTAAAAAATTTATTGCAGATTGCAGAAGTTTGGGCCAAAAACATGTCAATTTTAAAAAGTTATTTTTAGTGCAATTTTTTCTCTAAAACTAGAATTTTTTTTTTTGTATTACTCTTTGGATCTGTAGGCTTAAATAATTTTTTTTTTTAAATATCAATTGACAAATATAGAAGTTATTAGCTTAAGAGATGAAAATGGAAACTATTAATTTTTGTGTAAAAATTAGCAAAGTGGGGGAATTATGTTTTTAAAATCTCTGAAAAATTCGAAAAATAGATTGAAAACCGTCAGCTGATTCCTTGGATCCTAACGCGTCAAACAAGGTATAGTTTGTATATTATAAATAAATGTAAATTTATAAATAAATGGCCAAGTTTTAGCTCTTAACCTAAACTTACCGCAACATACTAAAAATCGTTGTTTTGCATTGAGATTTCTTTTATAATGTAAAATGCAGTGACTTACGCCTGGTCTAAATCGGGCAATTCTGATGGGTATGTTGGCTATAAATGGCTAAAACATTGTTTGACGCCTTATTAATATATCTTTATGAATTAAAAGCTGAAGTGTCCACATTAAATTGGTTTCTGAGAACCAAATGCATCAATAAAAATTCAACTGCACCCTTAATTGTTGTATTGCAGGTTAATAGTCCATTTTATTAGCTTTTCAAAAATATAAACACCTTTAATAACAATAAATTATGTTCGGAGTTATTGTCACTTTACCATTTTACATATGAAACGACTCTAAAAAGTTCGGGATACAAGAATTTCTTTCAAAATGTTGCATAGTGTAATCGTTTTTTTAAAGACGCAAATTTTCTTTTGTATAAACAAATGAAAATTTATTATACAAAAATTATTGCTTCTATTCAACTGAGACACCATATAAAGTTCGGCTTTCAGTAGTACTAATACTAAGTATTATGTTTGTTGATTTTGATCCTGTTTCAAGTTTAAGCGGATTAATGCAAATTAAGAAATAAAAATTGACAAAGTTTGTTTCTAATTGTGAAATATTATTTTTCAGAGTATGAATTTAATATAAGTACCTTTATTTTCCTACAGTCTATAATAATACCATTTAATACACTTTACTTTTCTGCTTTGTCTGTGCCTATTTAATTGTCTTGAATTTTAATTTATATTTAATACATTGCCACTTTAGAAAATATATTTTGAATACTTTCAGCTCAGTTGAAAGATCTAATATAATTCCTTGGCATATTAATGAAGTTTAAATAAATAAATTTCATCTTAATAAATTTCTACAGAAATCTGTTATGATTTTAGGATCGTTTTCCAATTAAATAAGTGCATAACAAAGTCTGAGTATTTAAATATGTGTTTAATTGATGCAAAGGACGAATTTCGAACAGTTCCAATAATTTCCTTGTTAAGGTAAATTCTAAGAGGAAAAAGTTAAGTCTAAGCGTTTTTAATAAGGTCCTTAAAGATTAAATTTTTAGAGATGTTTTCATCTTGACACAGGGTATAATCAAAGCTCATTCGATTAGAGCATTTAGAATTTGTTTCGTCTGTATTTTGTATTGTGAGTATTCTTTACTTAGTTTTCGTGTGGCTTTGTGTCTTATTTAAGGCTTTGTGCACACACGTCGTATGCGTAATATTAAACATGACCATGACGAAGGCAGCGTTTAAGCATTTTGTTTGTTCACCACTCAACACTCGAATGTGGGCTTGGGCTTGGGTTTGTGCTTTGAAGCTGCAGTCTAACATTTGCTTGACTTCAATTTAGTTGTGTTTACCAGTTGCCTGCTGAATGTGATGGAGGAGTCAATGCCAGGATCCATTTGGAGTGGCGCACAAATAAAGCCAATCAACACAAAATACAGAAGTAATGATGCTGAACTAGGCAAGTGGCTCTTGTCTCCTATTTTGTGGTATAGAATGTGTCTTAGAATGTTCTATTTGGGGTGTTGGCATTCTTTTATATTACATAGATATCACAATTAAATAAAGAGCTCAATGATTTCATTGTGTTCGAAATGATGATTAAAGGTAAGTTAGAAGGTTAATAACGCACATAAAAGTTATTTGACTTCTTTTGAGATTGACCAACTTGTGTCTGAAAAAAGTTTGCACTGCTTTGATTCCATCTGTCGCACAACTTCCAGAAAGTTAGAAATTTGTTTTGACTGTATTTACAGGAAAAAGTGTATTTAAAGATAAATCCAAAATAAAGTTGTTTAATGTTTAATTTGTTTAAAGAAAAGTGCCATGAAAATAGAAATATACTCAAAGCAAACTGGTTATTCAAAGACTTTGAAATGGTTTTTACAATAGAATATAGTGTCTCTTATTACTATAATAACATTATGGCTTAAATCTATTAACTACGATGTTCAAAGCAACTTACTTAAAAGCCAAACTGTTTAAGAATGATAAATATACAATCTGTACCAATTAAATACATAAATATAATATAACCAAAAGGCATTTAACTTGCCTATAACTATAATGAACTATAATCGAACTAAATTGACTAAAACGAACTAGATAGATAACAATTAGGATAATAGCTTGTTCGTTGACCTCTACGTAATTCGATAGAACTTTCCTTGAGGGATAGAACTTTCTACAGGATCAAAAAACGTGGCATATCAATGAAGATAATAAATACACTATGCAACAGCATTTGGCAATGCATTATAGGGTAGGACACATTCTTCTAAGCATTACACATTGCGAGACCAGATTATAATAATATTTTGCAAAGATATAAAAAAATTCTTCACAAATGCAAGATATATTAAGTAACACCCTGTAGCCAGTGCGAAAGTGGAAGTATCGGAATTTTTAATTAAACGTGATCTGCGTATGGTATACATTAATCTATATACCCAATGCACATTGGGCGGAAACGGCTTTTTTTTTTGGCAAAAACTGTAATTTTTAAGCTAGAAACTTGAAACTTGGAGAATTAGCGGCTCATATTATTTGTGAATTTTTACTTAATTTTTTTTTTTTTTTTTTTTTTTTTTGTGATTTTGAAGAATAAGGATCAGAAGAATCCAAAGCACGGTGAACTACGTCTGTTAAATTGTTGTCAAATGCAAACAAAACGTCTCTTCACAAAATTTTTTGAATTTAATCGAACAAATTTCATATTCGCATGATATTACTATTACTACATTTATTAAAATATTTCGAAAAACCGCAAAAATCCGCAAATGTTTTAAAATCTATATAAATATATATATAATAACACATACTACCACATAATCACTTTTTTGAATCCTACTGTATCTTACTAGATATGCTCCACGAAACACAACTATATTGAAGTTAGATTCAACAAAATTATGGTTTATTAATACCACTGAAAAAATAACGAAACAGAAGCACATATGATTAAACACATATATAATAAATTTCTACATACTTTGATGCATATTTTCCATTTTGAGGTATTAAAATTAGTCAAACCGTTTAAAAATGCGAAACTGTCAAATATTTACAAATTTTTCAATCAGACTGCGTCAGAAACCACGTGGCACAAAAAGCTAACTTTGGAGGGCTGGCGTGAGACGAGGGTTCCATAATAAAATATAAATTAAATATTTTCGATGAGGTGGGACAATTATTCACTGGAAAAAATATTGTAACCATAAAAATATATTTTTTTTTTTTTGGGGTTTTTGCCAAAAAAAAAGGCTTTTCCGCCCAGTGTGCAGTGTGGGGTCTCTAATCCTTATAGTCTTTGCGATCTTTTGATCTGTAAATAACTTAGTTTCATGATTCACAATATTTAGCATTGTGTCATTTGTTCTCTGTTTTCAAAAGATAAATTATTATTGTGATCCATTTAAATACATATGTAAATGATAAGTAAATTTATTTAAAGTCCCTTTTGTCAATAATGCTATGTTAAGTTAAGTTCTGTAAATTCATTCGGCTCTTTATCTTTTTATTCTATCAACTTTGCATGCTGCCAAAATTACCCATTAAACCCAAATTAGCTAATTCCTAATTACAAATCCAAACTGCAATGTTGAACTATCTTCATAAGCGCAATCCATTCACAAATTACAACTTCATTCTGTATTACTAACAAAATGCAATAAACAAATGGAAAACACGAAACCGCAGCTCTGCCAATTCACAAATTGAGCATATAAATTAGAACGAATTTTTTTGTGTGAATATTTTACATAATTTTTGAAACTGTATTGTGTAAAAACCGAAAAGTGCTTTTACTATTTATATTTTGGCGCGTGCCAGAAACTTGTCGACATTCTCATTAATTAAGTAATTGAAGCAGACATTTTTAATACTTTAGCCAAGACAGTTTTGATAAGCGCACGCGCTCAGAATTAATGAAATGGCAGCGACTTTTCCCATTGGATTCCCTACAGGAAACGTTTATACTACTTAAATGTATCTAGTATAGGGAGTGTTCAGTGTCTGGTCGTAGCTGAAATTAATTTATCGTTACCTGTCTCTTACTATTTCCGTGTGTGAATAAATTGTTCCGGTTTATGACATCTATATACATACATACAAATATATTGAACTCAATGAATCGTATTGGAATTTTGTTCTCACATTACTTCCTTACGATAAATCACTTCGATAGGACTTATTTACATATACATATATATATGATGTGTATTATAATTTCACTTGAATTTCTATACAAAATTTTGAATTTTTTAGCATTTAACAGCAAATGTTTTTTACTTGCCATTTATAATTTGCATGAAGTTATATTTAAATTTTTAATTTTTTTTTAAGTCAAGCTTAATTTATAATAAAACTATCTAAGGATAATATTTAAAAATGTAATTAAATTAGTTTATATTTAAATTTTGCTTAACTTAATTTATAATAAAAGTATCTAAAAATATTATTTAAAAATGTATAAATAAATGTATAAAAATGTATATATAAATATATATATATAGAGCTTCTCTGAAAAATAAATTTGGATCCACTAAAATTTCTGTTGCATAAATTTTTGGAGCCGATAAAGAAATTGTTTAAAACATTAAAATATTTGTTTGAATTTCGAACAAGCGGACTTATGAGTTTTTCGGTAATTACGTAATAAATTATAGGATCATATAATAATTTAATTTAATAAATTTATTTTTAGAATTGGGTTTTAATCTGTTCTACCTTGTTTTACAAATTTTAAGTTTTACTTTTCAAATCACCAGAAATGGGGCTGTTAAAAACGGAAATCATATCTAATTATAAGTAAAGTTAAGTCGTTAGCAAAGCTATTTCTAATTTTGATATTAATGCGTACTGCGGTAATATACATATTAAATTAAATGTATAAAATTAATTTTCTGTTGCAAGTATTTATTTATAGCTAAAATTTTATCGCTAAATTAAGTAATTCGATTAAAATTCTGAAAAGTTAAATGAGCCAAAAGTCAGAACCAAATTGAATCTGACGCATTATTCATAATTGATAACCCTCTGGGTGTATTCTTTTCCCACATATTTAATGAGTCTGTTGGCACTTTCCCTCCTCATCCCCGCCTCCGTCTCCAGTTTTTATCATGTAAGCTGTCATGTAATTTAATATGAGGAGCTCCATAGTCGACACCCAACCAATTAACTGGGGGCCATTCTGCACAAATGGATCTGACCGTGATGGGCCCGGGGTGCTGGAATGGGAGACAAATTACAAAATGAAAATGATATATGTATGTATCTGACTCTGACGACTGACGAACGGGGCTGAGACGAAGACAGGGCCTGTCAGTCGACCAAGCGACCATCCAGCACAATTTATGTGTCGAGAGTCATCCAAATTCAAGCTGTTGCTGTTGATGAAGCGACTGGCACTCTGGCCATCAAAGATATGTCAACAAACTACAGTAAAAAACTGTAGCGCTTTGAGCCTGACGCTGGAATTATGCAAATTGGTGCCATTTGGGATCTGGTGCGTTCCTTCAAGGAATATGCTGTACACTTTAAATAAAGAAAAACGCCGCACAAAATAAAATTGGAATTAATGAGCGGAAAAAAATATATATTGACGAAATATTCTGCTCGCATGTGGGAAATTTGAGAGCAAAGCGCACAAAGGCGCCTTAAAGTGGGCATTATTCCTCAGCAATGCAGCTGTGAATGTCTAGATTCTAGAGGAGGGTATAGGAGCTGGAATATCATCGTTAGTGCGAGCACTAAATAGTTTTCATAGTAGTTGAATGACAGGATACCGCTATATACAATTTAAAAACATCCGAACCACTGCTTCTTCTTCTCTTGCATCTTTCGACATTGCCATTCATCATTCGGTTGACGCGCATAAGCTTGTGACGTCATTACTCCACATACAATCAAGTTTTTGCTTACTTTGCTAATTCTTAACGCTTAAATTTACAACACATAGATTGAACAACATTACGATTTGCATTTCCAATCATTCTACGTGTATTTCTCGATTTTTCTTTGGCCTTCAATCTTCTTGCGATTTCAAAAGGACAATTGAACCATTGTGTATAATCATTTTCAGCTCTTTTGTTTTGATAGCGTGTGTTTTAAATAGCAACAAAAGCTGTCATGGCCCAAGCTTTATGGTGAAAGCACCATTACTCAAGCGCATAAATCAACCGCCAGGCTCTGCATTTACATACAAGCGGAAAGACTCGGCCAAGTCTTGTGGAGACAGAAATAAAAATAAATAAACAAATAAAAATGGCAACGACAAATGGCCACTTTTAGTGAACAATTAGCCAGTGCAAACGGTAAATGGCAGGGCCACCAAGAATTTACAATAATAAAACAGCAAATGGTGCAAAATTAATTGACAAAAATTAAATGAGAGCTCAGACCAAGCTTTAATATAATATGGCTGCCAGAATGAACATGTGTAAAATGACAATACAACGGAATTTCAATTGTTACATGTCTTTGTTTAATTGTAAAATATTCCAGAAACAGAAAGTAGACAAAAATATGGAAAATTCCAGCCAGAGATTTCGCTAAGATTGCAACAATTGACCTGTGATTTCTAGTAGGTTAAGTCCACAATTTTTTCGAGTCAAAACGAATACTGCCAAATGTTAATTAATAAAGTTTTTATTAATTGTAATTAAACACATTTTGATTTCCTCTTCATGCTTTTTTCTTCTAACTTTTGTCATTCACAATTTACGTAGCACAATTAGCGTTGCCACTTAGGCAGATTCTAAATATGCGACATGTGCGCCAAACTTAAAAATGGGAGGTGAGGGATATGTTGAATGTTTTACGGCTAAATAGAACGGATTCCTTGTTTTTCTGCTCACAATTTGCAGCTGGTGCATGCTTTAAAATTATTTGTGTGTAAGGGAAATGAGTTTCGTTTCATAAATGTGAGATAATTGCAATTTCAATTGCCTTTGTCCCCAAATTAAGCTTTTGCACCATGCTAATGCAGTCTTAATTGCACTTGACAAGATATTCGATGTGGTATAAAGGGCGAGGCTTTAGCAATATTGTAATGTAAGCCCGCAGCTGCAATTTAAAGTTCATTTATTTTTTTTGTGGCATTGATTGAACATGGGCCCATTACATCACTTGCGTCAATTTAAATTGCATTTTTATTCTGTGAATTTGTTCACAAAATATCATTATATTAAAGTGCGACTGGTCGCCAGAGGGACACTAAGATTTTATCGCGATTCGCTTTGGCAGTCGATTTTTGTTGTAAGCAATTTTAAAGCATACTTTCGGGCAACAAAATTCATAAAAATAATGCCATAGCTTTTACTTATAAATATAAAATATATAGATAATGTTTATACTAGTCCAACACAATCCGCCGCTATGCTTTTTGCGACAGGCACATTTTTGCATAAATATTTCTAAAATATAAACGATTTTCATGCTTAGATTATGAAATGGATTAAATCAGAAAAGTTGCAAATAATAATAAACCGCAAATTCCATTAGCCTCACATACACATCGATTACTGAATGTATGTAAATAAAACTATATTTTATATGATTTTAAAGCTTTAAATTTTATTTTTATTGCAAGTCTGAATGTGAGTGCAAGTACTTAAACGAAAAATTAATTATTCAGACAACTGTTCGTAATTATATTCAGCTTAAGTGGACTTGTCTCTATTTATTAACTAACTTTGTGATTATTTACAGTTACAGTAAAAGCTTCTGAATTAGGAATTAGTAAATATTGAATATAATAAGGGTAGTTCTCTATTTTTAAAAATAAATAAACCAGGTATTTCGTGATTGTTAATGGAAACCAGCGTCTAGAATTAATTTGAAGTGAAATTTGTGTCATCATATAATCATATATTATAAAGCTTACATAGGAGCGAGCGATTACATATTAAATTTTATTTGTTTTTTACAAGGGTATATGGCTTCGGCGTGCCGTCTTTTTTTCTGTTATTATATGTCTCTTTTACTTTGTGTTATACTCTTAGACATTTTATATGTATTTATTCTTAAAATACAAGCATATTTATTTATTTACATAACTTTATGAGCACCCTATTAATTTTGTAGGCAAACTCTCTTGCTCTGAACATATTCAATTACATGTGGCAAAACAAATCTCTTTTTTTTTGTGTAGTAGAGAAATATATTATCATATATGTATGTTTGTTAGGTAGCCAACAATTTATCATGATATGCTCAGACACACATAAAGATACAAGAAAAATAAAAACAAGGACTGTAAAATCGCAGTTGTGTCGCATTATTTATTACAAAATAAAATTTTTGGTATATTATTGTTTTTATGACTGGATTTCTTGCCAGACATAATGAATTTGTGGTATGGGGTTTTTGTCCGAGACTTAACTGCATTTATTAGGAAACACACTAAGCCCCACAGCTGACAGATAAGATTCACATTCACTCAAATATACTCGCAGCTCAAAATGCGGACTCTGTTTGTGTTGAGATAAAAGTGTCCGGGTGCCCAAAAACATGCGACAGATTTTAAGTGAACTGTTGATAAATTGCATTGATTTATCAAATCAACTGTTTTACTGTGTACTGTGTGTGTGTTTATATAAAAAGCCAACACACTCAATGCGAGTCCATAAATACGTGGCATCCAGATGGTCGCCAGATAAGCGAGCTAACCTTTCTCGCCAACGAATTGTCATAAATCATTCTGGAGTTCTGTTCCGTTTTTTTATTTATTTTTTTTTTTTTGATTTTTTTTTTGTGGGTGAAGTGTTTTAAGCTCGTTATTGATACAGGCTAACAGGTTTGTATGTTGGCTTTCATAGTGACATCAAAAATACATGTCAGCGTCTAACAAATTTATTCAAAATGATTTAGAAATTACTTAAAATCACAAAAAACGAATTTTGTATGCTTTTAAAAATTATGCAATTATAAAGCTAAAATGGAAGTTAAATGAAATTATTTGTGAAAATTCAATACCGTGTATATTTATATATATTTGTGTGGGATGGGTCTGGCAACCTTGCTGAGCCTACCCACCACGGCTCAGCTGAGCGGTTACCACGACACGAGGTGTATTTGACGAGCAGTTCTGATCTAGAGGCCGAGGTGAAAGGTCGAGAGAAAAGAGTTCAACGGCGCTGCGGAACGACGATCGCAACAACAACGACGAAACTTAAGAACAATTATAATACATTTAAATAATCAAACATTTGTTACTAAATCTACAAATAAATATATAAAAACAGTCGGGATATTCTAATTTATATAAGCCGAAATCCCGCCATCGTGAGGATAACAACAACCATTTCCCACATTTGTATGACCTTAGAAAATATGTTCAAATATAATTTCACTTTTTATTTTAAAGATAGAGTTGAAACATATATAATCATAATTAAAATATCTACAAGAGTATTATTTTCATCAGCCCGTTGATAATTGTTTTTACTTATAAAAATTTCAATTAGCTAAGTGGCAAGAGAAAAAAAACAAACATATAATATGTAACATAAAATATATGTACATGTAAGTTCATATATTATGTACGAATAGATATCCTTGAAGCTGCTCGTACTTTGTGTTAACAAATTAATTACGACGAACGACAAACAATGCGACAGCGTCGACATTTTGCTGGGTGCACAACTTCATCAAAAAGTTTCTTGAGCACCAGAAAATAATATATACCTAAACATCCCTTTTGCAAATTATTATTAGAATTAAACAATGGAAATGGTTTCAACTGCTCATACAAAGTACTTAATTAGCTTTGGGCTTTGATCCAGGCCCCAAAATAATAGGGGAACCGGTACTTCACCATTAAAGTGATTTCATTCCACTTACATTTATTCAATTTACATAATTTACACTTTTTGTTTTAATTAGTTGTGATATTTTGAATATTAATTTAGTTGACATTTCAAAGGGTTACGTTCGGCTTGAAATTTAGTCTGTAAATGGGCTTATGTAGAGTTGAGTACACATTTGTTTAATTAAGTCTAGACTCTTCACTGCTAAAAGTTATATATTTATATCTATGCATATACAATTTTATATGTTTTTTCTTTCCATAAAGGTTTTTTTTCATAAATATTACTTTAAAGTGTTAATATGATATATTAAACAGTTCGAAAAGCATGCGGGATTGACTAAAAGATATCCTATGACAAAAACTAAATACATATTAGCCACTTATTTAAATAAAGAATATGCACACAATATAATTTTATTCAAAAGTAGATAAATCATATGTTAATTAAAATAATGTATTTTTATATTAATGCATACAAATATATTTCTTTTGATAGAAGAGAAATTTGATGTATTTTGACAATTAAAAATATTTGTACTTATCAAAGTTTTCACCTTCGATCTAAAATCCCATGCCGAAACTACAGATCATATATCTAATACATAATATCTTCGTCGGCCTGAAGGAACACATCAATCATCAATTAGACAAAAAAAAGTTTGAATAAACAAACGAAGAGTTTGATGCACAACGAGTTAAGGATGGATAATACCAAATACCACATTTATAGCCTGATCAAATTAGTCTTAATTATTTTATTATGTACAGAGCATACAAAGAAACAAAATTAATTCATTTTAGCAATACCATTTAAAATGTAAATATGTCATGAACAATAGTTTTCTTCAATAATTTGAATAACAGTAAGATTAAATAATAAAATCAAAAAAAATAAATAAAAAAAATAAATCAATTACTTTGAAATTTATTATCCAAAATGTTGATTTTTTTTTTATTTATTTTTTTTATCCGAAATGGTGAAATTTTCACTGCATATTCAGATCATCAAATTGCGTATTCTTTGTTACCTAGTGTAATTTAAATAAAAGTAAGATTAAATGATAAAAAAAAAAATCTGCAACTTTGGAATTTATTATCCAAAATGAAATTTTTAAAATCAGCAAATTGCGTATTCCAAAAATCAAAGTAAAAACTCTAAAATTGTCCCTATAAATCGTTTTTATCGCTTTGTGGTATTAAGGGTGTAATTATCATAGTTATATATATAAATATATTATATATATATATATAATAGTTTCATATAATTTTTAAATATGTACATAAGTAATTGATTGCCTATATCATTCTTAAGTACATATATATTATTGCTTCACTAGGTAGTCATTTCCATGGCATATTATTACCAAATACTGCACTTAATGGTTATTTTATTGAGCGCAACAATTAGACCGATATTAAATACTGTCATAAATTGATTAAAAATCAATTTTAATAATTAAGTTCTCGCCCACCTAATACAAATTAGCTCACAAGTTGTAATGCAAAATGATACAAAAAAAAAAAAAAACATAATAATAGGAATCTCATAAAATTTGAAACTGTGTTAAAAAAAAACTTTCTCTATGCACGCATACAAGTCTTAAGAAACATTTTTAATAAAATTTTCTTAAAAAAAAATCTTTTCACGTGGCAACACAACCAACGGCACACTTCTAAAGTGAGTTGTAACTTGACTTAATTAACTGTGCACCATAAAGTGCCACATTGTTGAACAGCCGTGTCGAAGGGCAGACGGCAGCAACAAGTCAAGGATATAAACAGGTCCTTACTACCATCATCCTCTCGCCATTTATGTTGAATATTCTATTATATAGATTTTTGGCGCATTGTAATGAAGTCAGCACATGAAGTTTGAAAAGCTTAAAACAATGAAGAAATTTAAAAAGGTAAAAAAATGTTTTCTTTTGTTAAAATTGGCTGCAAGTTAAATCCTTTCAATTGTGTTATTTTGTATTTATGTATATTATCTATTTATAAACTAAATTTCGTTTGACGAATTTTTACATGAATAAAGACTTTATTTATTTCCTCGCCTTCTTTCACTTTATTAAGATGATGTCACAAAAATTTCCAAATATAATTCATATTTATTCTTACTTTCATTCTTTTTGTTATTGCTCATACGCATTGCTGTGCCCCAGGACATGACACATACAATCTTTAATGTGCTTACTAATGTTATAACAAATAACTTGAATGCCGTTAAGACATATTTTATCAACTAAAATATTGCTCAAATTGGCTTGTAAAAGATGATTAGCAAAATCTTTGAAAGCCAATATGATATACTATTCATGATAATTACCTTGGATTTTTATTATAAACATGCAGCATTTTAACTTGTTATATATTGCAAAGGGGTATTCTAATTTTGTCCCGAAATGTGTAATGTATAAAAGGACACGTCTTCCATAAAGTACATATATTCCTGGTCAGGACGACGAGCTGAGTCGATAAAACCATGTTCGTGTGTCTTTTTGCCCGTCTGTTTCTATGTAGAGTTTTTGGCTTTTTTTTCAGCTATCTTGTTGAAACTCGGCACAGATGAAGCTTGATAATGTATGTAGTTTGTATGTCAAAATCAGCCCGATCGGACCACTATATCATATAGCTATGAACGACAAATCAAAGACGCTTCATTTTCATGAAAAGTGTTTGTATGATTAATTTTTTGTTTTTTTTAAGATATCAAAACCAAAACGATGCATATTTACGATTTGTACAATCTGACCAAGTTTGATTAAAATCGGACGACTATATCTTGCAGTTCCCATAAAAACAATCGGACGAAAAGTTCTTGTATGAATAACTTTTTTGTTTTTTAAAATATCAAAATCAAACTTGACATATCGATGTAGATTTACGAGTAGTACAATCAGACCAAGTTTGAGCAAAATCGGACGACTATATCTTGTAGTTTCCAAAGGAACAATCGGTTGAAAAGTTCTCGTATGAAAAACTTCTTTGTTTTTTAAAATATCAAAATCAAACTTGACATATCGATGTAGATTTACGAGTAGTACAATCAGGAAAAATTTGAACAAAATCGGACCACTATATCTTATAGCTTCCATAGCAACAATCAGCTGAAAGATGCTCGTTTAAAAAACTTTATTATTTTTTAAGATATCAAAACCAAAGTTGGCATTCAAAATATTCTTAGGAGACCATTGCAAGGGTATATAGCTTCGGATAGATAGCCGTTTCCTTCTTGTTTATTTTGAATTTAAATCTTTATACTCGGGTTACCCTAACGACTGTTTTCAGAAACTTTATTTCTATGCTTTACTTGAAGTAAAACTTTAAACTGATTTGTGGTGTATTAAGAGACAAGATTGTAATTAAAGGAAACGTAGAGTTATTAAATTTAATTATGACTGTTTTGACATGCTAATTGCAATTACATCTTTAAGTTACAAATTTATGGTCCATTCAAGTTAATAACCTTATGCCAGAAGCTGCTGCTCAGGCACTTTAACGGAGTGCAAGGTGGCACAAAGAACGCATACTCCCACACGTATATTCCCATTACATTTCCAGCCATTAAACACACTCACACACCCATAAATACACACACACACACACACACAGTGCATCATAAAATGTAACTGACGCCAACCGGCAAAACTTCAATGACGCTTCGAGTTCACTTCAGTCTTGATTCTGGGGCTACTGTTCTTGTGTGACCATGATAAAGGATCTCTCCGGTAATTGAAATCTGTTCATGGCTTTTGGTTTGGCAGTTTGTTGAAATTTCTTTGTCATAAAAATATGAATGGTTCACCATTCACCATTTACCATTCAGCATTCATCATTTGTTCAGGTATTGCAGTTCACTGTACGAGTATTTATTGATATGGCTCGCTGAATTCATAAACCATGCACCGATGCTTTCAAAATATTATGAATGCCTCTAAAAATACATTTTACAATCTGGGTTGATGGTTAGAGCTCTGGTCAGAGCGTTTAATGTTTTCACACAAAATCTGTGGGTTTAAAATTGAATTCTATTCTAAAACAGAAATGAAAAAATTGAACGAACTTTTGGGGTATTTACAGCCACTGCACATTGGGCGGAAACGGCTTTTTTTTGGCAAAAACTGAATTTGCGGCTCATATTATTTGTGAGTTTTGAATTAATTTTTTTAAAGCTGCAACCACGCCTTCGCCCACGCCTTCGGCCACGCCCACATAAAAGAACCCCATTAAATATAAAAATGCATGTAAATTTTATTAATATATATTTTCAACTTCTAAATCATAATCAAAAAGTTCTTTGTTGTCAAATGCAAGCGAAGCGTCTCTTCACAAAATTTTTTGAATTTAATCGAACAATTTTCATATTCGCATAATATTACTATTACTACATTTATTAAAATATTTCGAAAAACCGCAAAAATCCGCAAATGTTTTAAAATCTATATAAATATATATATAACAACACATACTACCACATAATCACATTTTTGAATCCTACTGTATCTTACTAGATATGCTCCACGAAACACAACTATATTGACAAAAAATTATGGTTTTTTAATAACATTGAAAAAATAACGAAACAAAAGCACATATGATTAAACACATATATAATACTTTACTACATACTTTGATGCATATTAAAATTAGTCAAACCGTTTAAAAATGCGAGACTGTCAAATATTTACAAATTTTTCAATCAGACTGCGTACAGAAATCACGTGGCACAAATAGCTAACTTTGGAGGGCTGGCGTAAGACGAGGGTTCCATAATAAAATATAAATTAAATATTTTCGATGAGGTGGGACAATTATTCACTGGAAAAAATATTGTAACCATAAAAATATAAACTTTTTTTTTTGGGGTTTTTGCCAAAAAAAAGGCTTTTCCGCCCAATGTGCACTGACTCAACGGGTTAATTGATGAATTAATTAAATTTACAGCATGCATGTATATTTTCCCCGTAAAAATGGAAATCTCGGTTTGTTAGGTCATCGGTCAGCTGTTAAAATTATTTCTAAGCAAATGGAATTATTTTTTGAAATTGTTATGGTATTTTAAATCGCGAAAGTCTTTAGCATTTTGGACTAACAGCCCAACATTTGTATAGCTTCGGTAACTTAGCAATGTTATTAAACTTAAATTGATGACTTTTAAGCCATATTGATTTTCCAATAATGTTTCGCGTTTATTTATGAAAAATGACAACTATATGGCCAAAAATCCAATTACAATATGCACAATTTAATTTAAAATAAAAGCCAAAATTAAATGCATTTTACAGTACGTTTGTTTTCATTTTTGTTTGTGTTTACAGAACACCGCAACAACAACCAAATTTATCGCTACGAATTTGCAAAAAAAAAAAAAAAGAAAGTTTTTGCCAAACAACGTGGAAAAAGAGAAAACATTGACATCCATTTGGGAACGCAGATGGAAATAAAAAAAACTTGCAGAGGAGCCAAAATATAAAATGCATCAGGAAACGAGGCGTGATGAAATTACATTAATCGTTTACGCTTAAATTGTTGACATTGCGTTGTGATAACAAATTCCAAAACGAAGTTAAAAAATATATCTTAAACCATGATGACAAGTCTACTCAATGGCATTAGCAGCCTGGCCATGGACATGGACATAGATTCCGATTCAGAGTCGCCGTTGTCCAATCTTAATGCCAGTCGTGCACTCTGGGAGCTGGTAATGACAACAACAACAGCACAGACGACCCTATTTGATGATAATGCCAGTTTGACTGCCACTGAGACACCCTATGTGCCCTACGGCAGACGACCGGAAACGTATATAGTACCGATTCTATTTGCCCTTATATTTGTGGTGGGCGTGCTGGGAAATGGAACTCTGATTGTTGTCTTTCTGAGCGTGCGACAGATGCGAAATGTACCAAACACGTGAGTATTGTTCAAAGTTTTTAATACCCTATAATAATGACAAGTAATGGGCAATGTTGGGTTCAATGAGGGCTCGAATAAAATAAAAATATACAGGTCGAAAATATTTATTAATAGAGCTGAAAAATGTCTAAAATGTCAATAAATAGTTTCGATATAATATTATATCAATTTATAGTATCGACAATAATGAAAATAAGTGTAAAAAGAGAGTCCTTAGGGACAGCGTAGGGCCACGCTATAGGAAAGCATGTGCTAGAAAGAGATGCCCTTAGCCTGCTTAGTTTTTACTTTTTGTATGAGAAAGGAAAGATATAGCACGATTTTTAGTTTGTTTTGTTTTCCTTGGCAACCCGCACAAGTCTTACAGGACTTCTCCCCAATAACACTAGCTTACAAACTTTTTTTTAATCGAGGAAGCTGGGCTCTCATATACTTTTTTTGATGTATTTTTGGGCGCTCGATTTCAAAAATGCAAATCATTTTTTTTTTTTTCAAAGAATGGTTTTCGAGAAAGCCGCGAATAACTAGTTTTTTGGCAGTCTTTGTTTATTATATTTATATCTACATCAGATATTGTTTGATCTTAAAGCATCACTATTCCAGCCATATTTGAATATGAGAAATTCCAACTGACTAGAAATTTTAGCTATTGCAGCGATTTGAATGGATTGTTTGCTTTATTTAGAGAGAATAATGATCCTGAAGATTGGTGTATCCTTATCGAATATTTCGGCTTTAATTTTTCCGTAGACAATATGCAACATTTTTTCTTTTAAAATACCAACGCATCACTGTTTTCTCTCTTAAATTGTAAAATTTCGTCAAATATGGCTGGAATAGTGATGAGCAAGGTGAATATCTTGGGTGTATTTACTAATTGCTGAATAACTATCACATTTACTGACCGATTTGGACAAATGTATACTTAAAATATTCATAAAAGAATTGTCTAACATTATAAATCTTAAAAAGTATATAAACGAATTTTTTAAATTTTTAAATAAGCAAATGAATTTCTGCAATTTTTCAAATGAATAAGGTTCATATTTTTCAACTTTTAGAGTTTTAAATGGCTTTAATTCTTATTCGATCCGCATAAACGGCATACCGTTAGAAAGGGAATACAATTAGCTGTTGAATTGCTTATTTAAGATCAAATAAGATCTGATGTAGATATGAACAAATAAGTCGAAAGACTGCCAAAAAACTAGCTATTCGCGGTTTTCTCGAAAACAGCGTTCGAAAATACATCAAGAGTAGTCTATGAGATCCCAGCTCCTTTTTTGCTGTAAACTAGTGTAATTTATGGCAAATCGTGCACCATGTGAACATATTTAAGTAATTTGGTATAATAATAAATGCAAAACAATGAGAGTAGCAAACCACTTGACAGCACAAATGTCAACAGTGTACTGACGTCTGGCCCTAAAGAATTGAGAGATTTCTCCCCAATGACTCTATCTTGTTAAGTGCACCCAGAGCTTATTGACTTATAAGGGGTAGTTCGATGGTAGTGGATAAATTCTCGATAGTAAATTATCGATTTTATGAGAGTGGCATTAATTTTATAATAATATTCGGATACATATAATAAAAATATATTACCTAAAATAAAGGAGCTACTTAATTAGAGAAACTAAAATAATATATTAAACTATTAAAAAAAATATATAAAATAAAAATAAAAATATAAATTTCTAAAGAAAGTCTGTAGTATAAATAAAATAAATATAAAGCAACGAAACTATTGTGTATAATATGCAGAATTTTTACATGTTTAACTTAAGTGCTAATAACTTTAATTTTTGTTATGCGATTTTAATGAAAAAGCTGTAGTTTTTAATTAATTTAAATTTTAAAAAATCATTACAAAATAAATAAAATTAAAAATGTTTTGCGCCCTCCAAAAAATAGCAAATATCACGTAAAAATTTGAATTTGTTCAACATTTTCTGCCGAAAAGCGCTAAATGCAGACTAGCATGAAAAGGCTAGTATTTACAGCTACACAAAACTTTTTTAAGCTATTTTAGCTTATCTTAAAAAAACTCTAAAAAAAAATAATTTTCATATATAAATTTCTTCTTTTTTCTAGAAACAACAAACAATTTTATATTTAAATAAAATATAGATTTTTTTTTATATTTTGGCATATTATGAAATATTGTTATTATGTCATATTTTTATTTCAATCAGCAACAATATGATGTCATATTCATAATAAGGTTTTACAGAATACTTGACAATCAATTAAAGTAGATTTTTGTAGATAACAAACTATCTATCATTCTACATATTTTAAGTATATTGAAACTCAAAAGTCAAAGCCTAAAGCACTTTAAATTAATTCATATAAATTTATCAATTTATTGATAGTTTGTCAATTTAATGCAAGTAGAGCTAAGCAATGAATTGAAATATTTTGATAGTTCTCAAGTACTATTAACAATTTGTACATTTGTTCTGGTAAAACTCTAATAAGCAAACGCAAATACAAATACAATTTGGTTGTTATCTCTTTTCGTCGACCGCACGACTTTTCGTCGACCGAACGACTGTGCACTTCCATTTAAAAAATTTGAGTGCCGCTCTTTTTTTTTAGTGTATATGTACCTTGTGAGGAAGACAGTTAGTTGGGCTTACAGAAAATTAAAGTTAAAATTACATTTTCAAACTTATATTACTTTGTGCTATAACTAGGGTATAATTAAGTCCAACATTAAAAACTTGAAGCTCGCTTGAAAAATGGCTTTTTGATTTACGACAAACTTAAATTGAATTTAATTATGCGACGTTGTCTGTGCACGTAAAGTGTATGCCAAATTATGCAGTGAACAAAATTCAAATGTCAGAGCGCCAGAAAACACCTAATTAAGTGAAAAAGGATGTGGGTATATGGTGAATACAGAATGAACCGATGGTGATGATGTTTATGCCTCCATCCGACTTGAAAAATTGCTCCTACTTAGTTAAAATTTACACAGGCAAAACAAACAGTGCCAGAAAAGTTGTTGTTTCTGCTAATTTTGCCACAAAGTGGAAACACTGACAAAAATCTTGAATCCTAATATAAAATATTTTTAAAAAGGCTTTGAATAATGAAACATAATATAAATACCAATTTTTTAATAAATAATTATGTTTATTGATCAAATAATAATGTTGATTGATAAAAAGCTGAAAAATTTAGTTTTTTTTTTTAAATATTTTGAACCAATTACAAATTATATAATATAGTATTTCAAATAAGATTTTATTTCATTCAGTATTTTTATACATAAAACCTACGGTGTTTATATAAGTTTCGTCTTTATTTTAAACAAGTTCGAATTAATTTCTCAGCAAAAAAACAAAAAGGACTATTTTGGGTTGTCTAAAAATTAAAAGCTCGATAATACTAGAGTTTTACTTTAGCCTCTATCAAAAATAATGATACACCAATTGATACAAACGTGATATTTCAAGAATTTCGAATGAACTATGTTTAAACAAAATATTTTTATACTTTTTAAATATGTTTTTATTTCTTAAAGTGACGTAAGTTCGTTAACCAAGAAGATTTTTTTTTAAATTTATATACTATTTTAATTTGAAAACTTAAGCCGAAACAAGTCTGATTTTTTTTTATCAGTGTATATTTTGAGTTATTGGGCTCACTAATTAGCCATGTATCTACATGAGGTGTGTGTGTGTGTGTGTGTGCTGTGTGTGTGTTGTGGCCTTTTTGTTTTGCATAAATTGACTGTCATAAATCAATTTATTGTTACTGCGTTTGGTTACTGAATTATGCGTAGCGTTTTAATGTATTTTAGCCATGGCTAAAAGGCCATCTGTTAACGTGACGAGCAAAATGCCAACGTATGCGATTTCTTCTTAAAGATGTCTGCTGGATGAACATATAAACTTGAGCTTTAAATCGGCTTTAACGCTGACTTTACGAGCTTAAGCACTTTCGAGTATCGAGATTTCATCAGTTTATTACAATAATGGCAGTAAAAGGAATCGTGGTATGAAGGAAAGGAACTTTAGCTGCCGAAAAAGCTGATAATATTTTATATGTTTAATAGAGAAGAAATTTCTAGCAAAATTCATAGCCTTTAATAAAAATCTATTAACTGATATAAAGTTATATTTAAGTTTTGAAGCGAAACTTATTTCAGTAAGAATTGATTCTAGATTTAGTTCAATTAATATGTCAACAGTCATATTAGTAGCCAATAATTGCATTCAATAAATAAAACGTTGATTGGTGTTTACCACAATTCCAACGCTGAGTCTGTCAACATGACTAATTCCACTGAAGTAACATTGCTATGGTTCCATTCCCACAACAACATCCTGTCAACAATCTGAAAGCATCCAATTAAAATACGGAATCTAACTGTTGACGTGGGATAGTTGTGCTGTCAGTCTAGATGTATCCTTGTAGGACTCTCCATCCGCATCAAGCACTTATAAAGTAGTTAAAACAAGTCTGGTAACTAACAAGTTATACTATAGAAAGCTACGTTTATATATACGATTTAATACACATGTGGGAAATGGTTGTTATTATCCCCACGATGGCGGGATTCGGCTTATATAAATAAGTAATCCCGACTGTTTTTATATTAAATTATATAAGTTTGATGTTTATTTGTAATTTTCTTAACAAATTTGGTTATTATAACGATTATTAAGTTTTGTCTTTTCGTCTTGTTGCGTCGTTGTTGCGAGCGTCGTTTCTCAGCGTCTTTGAATTCTATTCTCGACCTTTCACCTCGGCCTCTCGATCAGAACTGATTCTCGTCTACACCTCGTATTGTGGTAACCGCTCAGCTGAGCCGTGGTGGGTAGGCTCAGCAAGGTTGCCAGACCCATCCCACACACATATAGCACACATGTTTTTAATTCAATATTTTATAAATATTAACATATTACAAAATTGCTGTTTTTATCAACCATTTGCTATAAATTATATTATTTATTGATTTATTCTACATACATAGTATGTGTAGCGAAATTAAACACAATGCTAACAATTTTAAAAGTAACTTTTAAGTAAATTATAAACTAATGATCTGAGACAATTTAAAGTAGTTTTTTGTAAATAGTCTAAAAATAAATCCAGCATTTGGATGTCAAGCCAACTAACATACTAATGAAGCACTTGGTGCACGTTTGTCATATAAAACTTGCATGATTATATTAAAGCAGAGGGCAACCGGATATGTCAACTGATCACATTAAGTTAAAATTACATTTCATGGCCAGGACAACGAATCTCTGTCAAAGTTGAGGAAGCAGCTTCGCCCCAACAACAACAACAACAACAACAACAACAACAAAAGCAAAAGCTCTTAAATTCCGAGTGCTCTTCCTTGTTTTAAACTTTGAAACCTCCCCAAAAGTAAAGCCCTAACCCAGATGTGCAGATGTTTATCGCTCACACAGAAATGTAATTTGCTGTGTTGCACAAACTAAGTGCCACATGCAGCTTATTTATTGTGAGAGAGACGTGGCATAAAAGTGAAACAACTATATGAGATCACGGTCTCAATTACAGTTGCAATTTATTTTCAGCTGAAATGTGCTCTACCCACATACAATTACATATGTGTCTAAATAGGAGACAAGTCTTTAATCAAAGTCGCCAATAATGCCATATGGTAATTTATATAATTCTTTTTGAAGTGAAAACTTGCTTGGGAAAATAAAACTTGACTAAAAATGTTCATTTTAAGTGAAATTACAATTTTCTTTAATTTTGTTTAGGAAATACGAGTATGTTTTACATAAATAATGTCACTATTATTGACTTCTTTTAAGCCACCCAAAATGCTTCACCTGTAATATTAAAATGCGTTTTCCACCCACTTCCCGATATATTTTCAATAAATTTTTTTCAGAGTGCCAACCAACAATATAATCGGAAGCTATTATCACAAATTTCAGGTTTCTAGCTACTACCGTTTAGCCTGGCGGTGAGTCAATCAGTCAGGTTGACCAGTTTTATATATATAGTATCTTAATCAGTACGAAGATCTGAGGCAAAATCCTTTTACAAATCTTTTACCTTTTGCAATTTAGGTTTGGTGAAAATTGTAACAAAAATTTTAAAAAATATGTATAAATGAAACGACCTAGTTACTTTTTAAAAAAAATTGAAAAACTTTAAAATCTCTCAAAATTTACAAGTTTATTTTACCTTAAGTTTTATCAATGTTGGCCAAAAGTTGAATATTAACATCTTATTTAGTTTTTAGGAAACAATATTTCATTATTGTTTCAGAAGGGTATTCTTTTTGCTACTCTAAAAAATATTCCTTTTTTTTTGTTAATTTCATACTTCAGTTATTGGCTTTGAATGAATGAAATTATGTAATTATGTTGCATGAATAAAAATTAATTTTATTTTGTTGACAGCCAAATTATTAATGTTTTATATTTTCGTAATTAAAGGACCTATAAAGGACCTGTTAGAAAAAATATATGTAATACAGCAAATGCGACATCAAAAAATTCAATAACTCAAAAAAACTTATGTTACTCTAAGGAATATTTAATTTTAAATTAGTTAAAATTCTCTAGAGAAAGTGCAACAATAGCTACTTACGACTGCACTTTCAAAAGTTAATCATAAGTTAACCTGTCAAATATTGTTATTCGTAGCAAAATACATTCTTAAAGTAAATTCCTTGGAGTGTTAGGCTTCAAAGTCAATTAAAGTTGCAAAATTTAAAGTTCTCGGCGCCACATGCAAACGTCAAAACCACTTTGAACAATTTTTTCTCTCATGAGTTATTTTTAATAAAGTGTCATATAAATCAATTTTATCAGCCCGCACCAACAAATTTTGTATAACATTAGCCCTCAATGCAAATGACAAGGGCGCGCAAATTCCCCTTAAGTTGAGCTACATAAATCAACAAAAAAAAAAAAAATAAAAAAATGAAAGCGTAACACGTGCTAGGGACCATTGAAAATAATAATAAAACAAACTGCTCTAAAACTGAATGGTCAGCCGGGTTATCTCTAAAAAGTATACATAAATATCATACATTTCAGCTTTTTAATGTTTATCAAGTGACAAAGCTACATAAAGTGAATTGAGCTGACTTTGTGTTTTACAAATGTATTCCCTGACACCCTATTGTAACACATGACAAGAAAAACTTAAAATTTTAAACCTACAACTGACTAAGCAGTTTAGCTTGTTATTTAATTGTTAGCTATCTTAGCGATTCTTAAAAATGCAGTCGTAATATCTATCGGAACATTTATATTAATCGTGTGTAATTCGTGTGCAATTCTCAGAATTTAATTTTTAGTATGTGATTCTTACATTTTAATTTTAATTTTTTTTCTACAGCTATATACTTTCTTTGGCTCTAGCTGATCTCTTGGTAATATTAACTTAGCGATTCTGAAGAATTTAGTCGTAATATCTATCGGAACATTGTATATTAATCGTGTGTGTGTTTTCTTGGCAATTCTCAAGATTTAGTGTTAGTATGTGATTCTTACGTTTTAATCTTAATTTTTTTTCTACAGCTATATACTTTCTTTGGCTCTAGCTGATCTCTTGGTAATATTAACTACGGTGCCATTAGTTTCTACAGTGTATGCGGTGGAGTATTGGCCCTGGGGCATTTTTTTATGCAGGGTCTCGGAGTTTATGAAGGATGTGTCCATTGGCGTTTCGGTTTTTACATTGACGGCATTATCCAGTGATCGGTATTTTGCCATTGTTGATCCATTGCGCAAGTTTCATGCACATGGTAAGATTAAATTACATAATATACATATCATATTCATATTTTATATACACAATTTTTTTTCTATTACATAGGTGGAGGACGTCGTGCCACTCGGATGACTTTGGCCATTGCCGTATCCATTTGGCTGCTGGCCATACTCTGTGGTTTGCCTGCTTTGATTGGTAGCAATCTAAAGGTGAGTGATGGTTTACGTATCAATTAAATTTGACTTGCATTAAAATTTTATACTTATTCTTTAGCCACTTGGCATCAATCAGGATAAAAAGATGGTATTTTGTTATCCATATCCAGATGCTTGGGGCGATAACTATGCCAAATTGATGGTCATGCTGCATTTTTTAGTGTACTATGCCATACCATTGGTGATTATAGCAGCTTTTTATGTGTTGATTGCGCTACATTTGATGTATTCGGCGAGTGTGCCTGGGGAGATTCAGGGCGCTGTCAGACAGGTCAGTTAATTCTATATTTAATTGTAATTTTATTTGATTGATGTTGATTGATTGTGATTGATGGTGATTGATGATGATTGATGGTGGTTGATGGTGATTGATGATGATTGATGATGATTGATGGTGGTTGAGGATGATGGATGGTGATTGATGGAGTTTAATGATGATTGATGATGATTGATGATGATTGATGATGATTGATGGAGTTTAATGATGATTGATGATGATTGATGATGATTGATGATGATTGATGATGATTGATGATGATTGATGATGATTGATGATGATTGATGATGATTGATGATGATTGATGATGATTGATGATGATTGATGATGATTGATGATGATTGATGATGATTGATGGTGGTTGATGGTGATTGATGATGATTGATGACGATTGATGGTAGAAAGCTGTGCTTAAAGTTATTGTCTATGCATTGTGGTTGAGGCCCATTATATTTTAGTCAGTTGGATGTGTGAATGACGGTGTTTGATTGAAAAATATTATTGTAAAACCGCAGTTTATTCAATTATATAAATGATTAAATGTGTTTAATTGATGTGAATTGAAAAGCAATTTATAAAGTTCACTAGAAACTTTGCAGAAATTTAACACAATGATAAAACTTTTAAGATTTAATATTCAATTACTTGAGCTAGCATAAATTGCATAACATTTACATTGATTTCGAATAGATTTCATTTTAAACTTTTTTTTCTTTTGCCACAGCATCATTAGGTATGCATGAAGATTTACACTTACTTTCCTAATAAATAAAAGATATTTCAAGATTTTTTCTCAACACAATTTTTGTTGTTGCCACATTTCTATTGTCCGTAAATGTTTTGTTTTTGTTCTTGTTGCAGGTTCGAGCTCGTCGCAAGGTTGCCGTAACTGTGTTGGCATTCGTTGTCATCTTTGGTATATGCTTTCTTCCTTATCACGTCTTCTTTCTCTGGTTCTATTTCTGGTAAGTGCAGCTTTTTCAATCCATACATCAGCGACAAGTGGCAGGTGTGCATATGGAAGAACTAAACGCCGGGGATTTATGAATGTTCACTTTGCCAAGCTCACACTGCGTATGAATAATGCGTTGATAAACCTTTATTCCTTGTTCAATCAATTTATTTGCTTGATGCTGTCTGATGTATATCCATTAGTTTAACATGCAACTATGTATATTCCATATCGTTTACAGGCCCACAGCACAACAGGATTATAACATGTTCTGGCATGTGCTGCGCATCGTCGGCTTCTGCATGTCCTTTGCCAATAGCTGTGCCAATCCTGTGGCTCTCTACTTTGTGAGCGGGGCGTTTCGCAAGCATTTCAATAGGTATTTGTTCATTCACATCAACGCAGCAGAATAACAGCATGATAACGATAATCGATAACCGATTAACGATAACACACTCAAATAGCTGTTAGTGTTAAGCGTAAGAAAAACTGCAATTTGTATTTTCTCTAAAACACACAAAACTAACAACAACAACAAAACAAAAATTGACATCTTAACTTTTGCTTTTAGTAGTTAAAACCTATGTCCTTCTGACATAAATCACATTTATTTTGTAGCTTGGGAATGTTTCTGAAAGTTTTGCTGATTTTTGATGAAATTTTTCGTTTTCTTTGTGCGCCGTAATAAGCTTAAGGAGGCACAAGACAAAGATCCTATGAACCAGGTTGGAAATACAATTGTGGTTCAAAAACACAGAGAATTAGTTTGAATTATAAATGAATACAATTTATTATTCAATTAAATTCTACCTATGTAACATAATATTAAATTAAATTCTGTAGCTAGAATTTAAAAGATTAAGGGATAGAGAGAGAATAGAATAGCCTATTATTTGGCTATAAAAAATGGAAGTAAATTTTATTTTAATTTTAGTTTAACGATTAACTAACAATTTAATTCTTATTCCTCGCAAGTGCATTCATTTTGTTAAATCTTGCTAAAAGTGAAAATTAAAAAAGATTGAAGAAACATTTTATTGATAATATAAATTTTCCTTGCAATTGCATAACACTATAAAACAAAATGCATTTCCATTTAATTTAAATATTTACTTATACAAAGCACAGCAATAGGACACTTGAATTATTCAAATAGTAGAATATGAATTGGTATTGAAATACATTATAGCTTACAAGATGTTCATTAAAATTTCAATCAAAAATTACAGACTTTTTACGCATCCGTGCACACAGTATAAATAGATGTATATATTTTTTTTTTCTGTTTTAAAAAAACCTTTTTGCATCATTTTTTTTGTGTGCATTGCGTTTGGCATCATCAAATAACATCAAAACCCAATCCCAATGCCAATCCATCCTTGTTCCCTGCAGATATCTATTCTGTCGTGGCGTCAGCGGACGTCGCAAGAAGCGCAATCAAAATAATGATACCTTTTGCATGCACCGGGATACATCGCTGACCAGCACTGCTTCAAAGCGTTATCAGTCAAGGCATTCCTGTTATCAGAGCACTGTGCGCAGGTGAGTGGGGCCGTGTCCAGTTCACAAAGGCAAGTAACTAAGGTCTACTCCCATTCGATCCCATAGCTGTCGCCTGCAAGAGACAACAATTACCACGCTGCCCAATGGTGGTCTCAATGGAACGCCAGCCAACCCAGCCGTTTCCCATATTGAGAACTCTGCCTCGGGTTATGAATTTGCGCCCCTTGGTGAGTTTGGTCCGCTTAAGGCAGCACAGATGGCACAGCAAAGTCTGCAGGAGTCTCCATTAAACTAAGCAGTTCCTGATGAACGGAGATTACAGGAAGTCAAGTAGCAGCATAAAGCTTAGTTTAAAATTGTTAAACATGTTCTAAAATGCACTAGAAACTTGAGTTCACTAAAATATTTACTTACACTTATATTATTTAAAGAAATAGAATACTATAGAATAAAAAGAACAATTTTATGCTTTTCTTTAAAAGCCTTTTCACTATTTTATTGAAAAACTCAAACACAACGAAAAAAACTTGACATTGTTAAATTTTAAAGGCTCCGCAAAGTGCTGGCTACAAAAACTTGTCGAAACTGCTTGCGGGTAGATTTGGTGTCGAAAGTGATTTAGAGAACATAATGGCGTTAATATAAAGTTGATGACTTTATTTTAGTTCCTTAGCGTGTATGTTTATAAAGTACAATAGAATTTTGATGTGTTTTTTATGTCTAGTCGTAGTCTTAAGCGATAACTGTGTGTGTCTGTTCCATACTAAAGTATTGCAGCCGTTGCGCGGCTTTAAGCTAACAAAATTTAATTAAAATGTTTACAAATAAGATTTATGTTTAAGACATAAGCATTTAATATGCTTGACATGCACTCAAAGAAAGCAAATCCCAGCTATGTAAATACTTTTCAATATATGTATAGTATATACATATAATATGTATACTTATGTATGTATTTTGTTTGTCCAAAGATTTTAAACAATTGTTGCAATAAATATATATTTTATGTGTGTTAAGATAATTATTGGTTTTTAGTAACTAGGCTGAAGAAGAGATTCCCCCAAGGCAACTGCCCAACCAGTGACAGTTTTCGGGTTAAACTCCCGCTGCACTATGGGACCAATGACCGATTTCGTGGCCTAAACCCAAAATTTCAATTTACGTAATTTATCATAAATTTTGTTGATTATATATAAGAAATACACCAAAGTATCATGTTGCGTACCAAAAATGTTAACCAGGAGTACCACTGTTAAGATAACAGCTGTTAAACACAGCTGTTAACAAACATAAGCGCGTGGTTTTTGGTAAGCAAATTTGCTTGTCAACTTCAGTAAATTATAGTTAAATAAGACTAAGCGTATGTGAAAAACTTTATAATGGATTATAAGCAGTGAGTCTTGTACTATATATTGGTAAAGCTCGTTTGTAGAAATTTAATGTGTTTTCCTTATTTTTATGTAAGTTAAAAAAGTGTCTCATGCAACAATTTTTTTAACAAAATTTGACTTTGGAAAGGAATTAAAAATTTTGGCAGCATTTGGCAGCAATGCGACTTTTTTAACTTGGTGCTGTCATTAATTGTGATTGTAGATCAGTTTTTATAATTGTCAATTTTTGTCAATTTCTTCCACAAATCAAATTTTTAGCAAACGACCTCATTTGTAGAACGACCTCACTTTTAAGATATATTTAAAGTTTGGAAAAAGGTGAAGGGGCGAGTTGATCGGTAAAATGCAATGGTTAAATATAACCTACTATAAATACCAGGAAGCAATATCTAATTTTGCCGTTATAGGTTAAGTGTTAGGAAAAATGCTCAACTGCAATAAAAAAAAAATGTTTACAAAAAGTGGGAAAAGTGCCACGCCCACTTTTCATCAAAACCACTTATAATCATCATTTTAAATGTTATCCAATAAACTAGAGCCAAAATACTTGCCAAATCATTGCATTATTAATTTAGGCCACGAAATCGGTCATTGGTCCCATAGTGCGCTGGTGACCACTCAAATACAGACAGTTTAAACAAATATTTTTTAAGGTTACTGAAGAGACTTGTTGAGCCAACAATTTTATTTTTATTTTCTTTAAATTTAATTTTATTGCTTTCGCAGGCAAAACGTCAAACGCAGCAAATGTTGCCTATCTTTGGGCGTGTTCAAAATTCAACCTATTTGCCATGTTTACAATCCTAAATTATAGGCTCGACTTTGAGTTTTATGTGCAACTTAAGACAAAAAGTTTGGACCGGTTGTGACCTCAAATTCGAAACCAGGAAAAGGGAGCGTCAGAAGGTCGCTTTTGGAACTGCTTAGATTACTTTATGCCCAGTTCAGAGCTGGTTGCAAGTTGCTCTGTGGGCGATAAACTTGAAATAGATTAATTGCTTAGGCTGCGGGCACGGAAACAAGGTGTGGGCTAAACCAAATTGTGTGGCCTTAGGTTTTTAGGCAATGTTTGCTCAAAGCCAAGTTACTTATATTGACTCAATCAACTTAAATCTAGCATATACATATAATGTGTTTGAGTAAGTTTGTTGCTGTGACAGTCACAGAAATTAAATTAAGTTTTTTTTGAAATGTTGCAGGCGTTGCCCTGTCTAACAAATTGCGACGGATTTGCGATTCCTTTGACACATCATCATCATCCGCATCATCATGTTTATCATCAGCGTCACCAGGACCAGCTGCGATGACAACCCATCATCAGTTTTTGCCTCGCAACCAAACTGGCTACAATTTCAGTATTTTTCTCATATTTATTTTCTCTTTTTACTTATTAAAAATCAACCCGCTTTCGCATTCTCAGCTCATCGCATCACTTTACCAGCAGCTATTAAGTACTGTGGGTCCAAATTGATTTGCAGAATCCAAAAATTCTATATTAAGAAATGGCAAACTTATTTTATTAAATTTTTATTTATTTTTTTCATTACACATTTAACTTAATTAATTTGAAACATTGCTCCAAACTTGAAATTGTGAGAATTGAATCAATATTCGGGTTGCAAGGTTTTATATTTGAGTGAAGTTAACACTATTTAAAACAAGTAAAAATGCGACTATATCCGACTACGGGACACACTAAACCCAGTCCACTCCTACTGCGCTGTAGATATGAAATAAGGAAATATTAAAAATAAAATTGTAAATCGTTTTTATCGATTTGTGGAGGTGAGGCGAGGAGAATCAGAAATGTAAAACTCTGCGTATAATATATACTTTCTATACAGAAACCTACAAACAAAAATTTATGTCTATAGCTTTTATAGTCAGACATACAGATAGATAGGGCTAAACCGATTCGGATATTGATTGATCTAGAATACACAAACCTCTACAGTTTCAAGGGTCGTTTCACCAATTTTTAAAGACTCTGGTGCAGTATTGACCATTCAGACTGAATTTTTCTTAAAGTAATTTATTTTTACCATACATTTTTAATTAAAATATATAATTTTTTGTTAATAATTAAACTGCATATATGTGGGAAATGGTTGTTGTTATCCTTACGATGACGGGATTTCGGCTTATATAAATAAGAAGATCCCGACTGTTTTTATATATTTATTTGTAAAATGTATTAATTGTTTAAGAACAATTGTTCTTAAGCTTCGTCGTTGTTGCGTCGTGGCTGCGATCGTCGTTTCGCAGTGGCGTTGAACTCTTTTTTCCCGACCTTTCACCTCGGCCCCTAGATCAGAACTGCTCGTCATATACACCTCGTGTCGTGGTAACCGCTCAGCTGAGCCGTGGTGGGTAGGCTCAGCAAGGTTGTCAAACCCATCCCATATATATATTAATTCAAGATTTCTTCGATTAGACATTTTTAAGATCAAAAAAAAATTTGAAGCTACTTGTTTTTATATTAAAATAGTTCAAGTGGATATACTCGTCTGATTATAACTTCCGAGTGATTGAAACAAATGAAATTGAGGTGCTTCGCTTCGACCTTAACGTTCACATGAACGACACAGTATTGTTGAAGCAACCGGCGGTATCTCAAAAGATGATTGTCAACATTTTACTGAATCATCAATAGATACGCATAAAAATGTATTGAGCTGATTTTTTTATTACTCCAGTTAGTCTTTGTCTGCTCGGTTAATGATTTTGTGGTCATCAGAATGAATTGTATCCAATGCGCTTTTGAATAATCTGACCAATTGCAGAAGATTTCGCCAGTCTAGATTTACGACTGGTCTTTCTTTCCATTCTGCACGTTCCTCTTGCGTTTGATTTTCACGGACATTCTAACATTCTTCAGAAGCAATTGGATAAACTCACTTCGGTAATATTTTGATAGATACGTTCAAATAATGTTACCCAATACTATTAATGCTGCTCAATGTGATTTTCATATTTTATTTAAAATATGCTGACTACAGTGATTTTTGCAACACTTTTCCGGGAAGTTCTCCGAAAATGTTCTCTTCAGAAAATCTTTTCCTAGCGATTACGAACAACTAGAAAAAATTTTGAACTAAATCCGTTCTCAATTGATGATAATGTTTACCTTTTCTTATATATAGAAATAAATAACTTCTATTAATCAAAATTGAAGAATTGGTTTAGTTTCGACTAAGTTATGGGAATTTTAGTTTAAGCAGTAAAGAAACGGTTTTCTTCGACACTTTGAAGCTATATACCTTGGCATGGGTCTAAAAGATTTCCTTTTCTTACCCTATTAACTACTATGGTAGGTAAATGATATATTAATCCAATTTTGATCAACCTTGATCAGATTATACACATCATATTTCTATATGAAACTGTTGAGTTTAATTTCAATATCTTCAAAAATAAACAAGTTTTTCATTCAATCATCATCTTGAAAAAAAGAGTTTTAAACCGATCGTTCCATGAAAAACAAAAATTTTTGACTGAATACAAATTTATTTGGGACCACTGTGAATCTAGAAGTTGTCATCAAGCCAAGTCGAGTGTTTATCCTTGGCTTTATTAACTGTCCCAACTGTTTGCCGCTCTGTCAGCCACTTGCTTATTTTTGGCTTTGTGGTTTTGAATGTCAATTCTAAGTATTTTTGCGCATTTCGTTGATTATATCTTAAGATTCCCGTTCGCTAAATAAGACGTGGCTGCAGCAATCGGAGAATAAGTTGCAAATATTGTTAAAATTTTAAGTTACTACCACGTTATTAATAAGTTGGTCAAGTGGCTATGAATTATGCAAATGCAATTAAAATTGTGTAATTTGCTTATTACAGCGGTAGGAGATCATAGGGTGATATTTCAGTATAATTTTTTTCGTTTTTTGTCCGTAATTTAAAAAATCACTAATGCACTTATTAAAAGTTATTAAAGTTCACTTATAAATACTATATGTATTTACCAATTTGCCGTATTTAAAGTGTAGTCTGTGTCTAAATCAATTTGTTTAACAATTAATATTGCTGTAAAGGGAATTAAAAAGCTTTAAACCTACAACTTGTGTAATCCTTAACATTTCCTACCACAGTTTACAAAGTCACCACTGTGTTTAGTTTAATTGTTTCTTACCCCTCGCCAACCGTCTGCCAAAATAACGTGTGTGTGGGAATTAAATGTTTTGTAATAAAAATAAAATACTTGTAATGCGTTTAGTTATTCATTTTTTATTTAAACGCCCATTAATACGCATTTAAGAAACGCGTCAAGTGCTCTGACACTTAAAAGCCCCAATAACAACAACAATAAGAGAAGCCGTAATGAAAATACAATAACAAAACGTACAAAAACATACAGAAAAAGTACCCAACAACAACAACAACAATAACATATACAAGCAAAGCACAATAATAATAATAATGGGAAATGGCAAAGATATATAAAACATATGTGTGTGACTGTAGTGAGAGAAGGTGTTTGTGTGTATGCGTGTGGGAAGAGTGAGAGATGTGTTGACTGTAGCAAATAAATAAAACGATTTGAGACGCACAACGCAAATGTAAATACACTAAAAAAAACCCCAAGGTGTAAAAGAAAACAATTTATGGGGGGAATGGGATGAAGTGGTTATAGTTGAAGGTGGAAGCGGCTTGTGTGGCTTGCTAATCGTAAATTGCGTTGAGCGGCGTGCAAAAGAAGATGAACAACAACAACAACATCAACAAATGCAGAAAGAGGCTTAATCTACACGCAGCCAAACACACTTACCCACACATATTAACGACATAAAAATTGGTACTCAATAAGCATGAGGGCACTTTTGGGGCGACATCTCTCTTCTCTGTGCTCAACATACATACATATAGTATGTACATGTGTCCCAGACAAGGCAACACACCGATAGACGGCTCTCCTCTTCTTCTTTTCCCTTCTCCGTCTTCACAGCCTTAGACAAGGCACGTAGGCATCTTCCGTTTGTCGCCTTGTATGGTTGTATGGGCGTTTTTGCTGGCGTCGCCTGCCTGACGGCATTCGAATGCTGAAACTTGTCGCCGGGACAACGCCAACGCCAACGCCAACGCCGCTGCCAGCTGCTCTGCTACCAGCTTGTAACGCCTGACAGTTGGCTATGCATTTTAAATACATATGTTAGTATATAAATACTACACATAGACAGATACAGTTACAACATGCAAGTCATTCGCTTGGAAAATATGCCTAGAATTTGAGGTTATATAAAATTACCGCAAGGCAAACACTTAACTTTGATTGATTTAGTTTCGATAGTTTTATTTGTCGATAGTAAAATACTGCAATTATATGTATTTACATATCTACCTACAATTTATATTAGTTCATTAGTTTCAATTGATATTTTTTTTTGTGTATTTTCAATTCAGCACGTTTAAATAACATTTATTTTATTTAAGTTAATTCTTTGTCTATTACCTGATTGTTGTATACTTAAAAACTGTTCAACCACACAACGCACTAACCCAAAAGTCATCACCTGCTGACTTCCGATATATTAAGCTGAAATTTCACGCCTCCGGCAGGAACCTTCACGTAGTACGGCCTACATTTTATTATAAGCCTTGAGGCCCACACCAATCCAATTTATTCCAAGCACTCAGATTCGAGTCTATTTTAAGCACTTACAACTTTATTGTCAAATGGTCAAATGGTCAGGACCCAACTCCAGACTGCTTCTCTTCGTCCTCGCAACCACAATGGTTGGATCCTGGGAGCCTTAGTTGAACCCAGAGTTGGATTAGCCCAACTTCCCTCTTTAGAAACAATCCCAGTGGGCGGTCCCACAACGGGTGGCTTATGTGGTTTTGGGAGTCGCCTCATGATGTTTCATCTTCATCTTTATCTTTATCGGTGCGAACACTTTTGCTGCTCCTGCCTAATTGCAGGGGCAAAGAGCAAAATCTGAGACCAGGACTCGAAATACAAGTACAAATACTGCTGAAAATAAGCATACGCCTCGTCTGACTGACAGTAATTATATAAATAACTCAAAGAGCAGCTGAAGACGAACCAGAAATAAACCAATTACAATTATATCACATTATATAGACAGAGAGCTGTCTTGCGATAATTATTGAAATCAAGTGCATTCTGGCGAATTAATCCTGAAATTCCCTTGCCGAGGACCTTAAAAGTTTGGTGAAGCGTGCAATATTTAAAAAAATTGGGCCTGAATTGGAATTTGCACAGATATCAAAATGCGACACTCAAATTGATTGCGTTTATTGCCTGAACGCAACAACAAAAATGTAAAAATCGAAAGTGAAATTTGTATATAGTATGCCGCAATTTAAATACCCTTTAAATATTAAATATTAATAAACGACAACTATACGCATCAGTTATTCAACAGCTTTCATTTAAACATACAGATTTTGTTGATCAAATATATATAAAATCTACATCAAATATATGTACATATAATTTATTTTGTTATAAAGTTATAATAGCAATTTCTAGGGTATAAAAATACAAAAAAAAAATACGGTGCCGAAGATATAATACCCCTTGTGATGGCAAGTGAAATTTAAAAGAATCAACTAAATCTTTTTTAATTTAATTAATAAAATCCTAATAATCCTATTATTGCAATCATTTCGATTAAAATATTTCATGCTTTAAGAAAAAAATTCAATTTTAATTATAATACCAATACAACAAATATTATATATAGTCTTCCGATATATTCATACCACATAATACAACAAATTACATATTCAACCGAATAATTAATTCAATATTTGTTCATCAATAATAGATATAGAGTCTTTACAACACCTCACACATTTCATAAGAAAATTGGCTTACCCTCTGTAAGGGTATTTAAAAAAAATACATATTTAGGGAGCATATAAAAATAACAGCTTGAAATACTTTGAAGACGACCCCAATCACAGGCCCAAGTGGTATATGGCGAGCCAAAAATGTAGATACACACACACACAGACACACAGACAGACAGACAGACAGACAGACAAGGATACACTTTATTTGAATTCGCAAAACAGTAAAAAGGACATTCGCCTGAATTGTCACATAGTTACAAATAGTTCAGTTAACTGGCAAACCATTCAAAAGATTAAAGTGTTTCAATTTATGCGGCCTTTAACATTTCTCGCTTCAAAAAATACAAATATTGCCAAAGTCAAAGTTAAAGTCCGAGGCACAAAGTTCACATTTATTCGCTGCATTTAACAACGCTCATAGAAAGTTCAGATTGGCATTCAAAATTTGCATATATGAAATATATTTAATATATATGTTTGTATATAGAATAGCATATTTACAAAGGTCAAGTAAACGCCAAGGCATTCAACTTATTTGACTTGTATTCTGTTGAAATGCGAAGTTGCGTTCAATTCAATCTTCAATTCTCTGGTATTTTTGCACCCTGTACTTATTAAAAATGAGTAAAAGGGGGTAATAAATCTGTGTCAATGTATGTAACAGGCATAAGAAGGCATCTCCGATCATATAAGTATAAATATTAGCGGATTTTGAACTTGGTTCAGGGTGCATCGTAGTCGAGTATACTCGACTAAAACAATTTTACTTTTTTGAATATCTATTGAAAATATGAAAATATTTGAAGGGATATTTGTGCCATGTCACTTGAAGGTAATGAATGCTTTACTTATTTACAACATTCTTTGCTGTGAGCTTGTGAGAATTCAGTTAAAGACTTTGTACACAATTTTACGCCAAACGCAAAGAAATTACAAATATAACAAACAGCAAATCAAATGAGAATAGTGCAATAAAATGGCTCGAAATTGAGCTAAGGATATATGTATCTACTAGTATGTATGTGGGATGGGTCTGGCAACCTTGCTGAGCCTACCCACCACGGCTCAGCTGAGCGGTTACCACGACACGAGGTGTATATGACGAGCAGTTCTGATCTAGAGGCCGAGGTGGCAAGAGAAAAGAGTTCAACGGCGCTGCGCAACGACGATCGCAACAACAACGCAACAACGACGAAACTTAAGAATAATTATAATACATTTAAATAATCAAACATTTGTTACTAAATTTACATATAAATATAAATATACAACAACCATTTACCACATATATACCATTTTTGACTTTTTAATATTCTCGTATTTCATTAATAGCTGAATATATAACATGTATAATACATATTTATCTAAGTCTGTTTGTCTCTGCTTCTATATGAGTTAATCGAATTCAAGGACTATAATAGTTTCAATTTTCAAATTTGTCATGGAATTTCTTACAAATATTTTAAAAATATATTTTAAAGTTATTTTCAAAGAGCTAGAATTATTCAATTTGAAACTTTTTCGATATAAATACTGAGTATACCTATATCTGTCTCTCTTACCGAAGTGAACATTGACAAATATTAAAATTTGAAATAAACTTATACCAAATAAAGTTTATTTCAAAATCTTAATATATTTCAATACTTTATAACTCTATTTATTTAATTTATCTATCTATTTTGTGAGCAATGTAAAATTGTAATGTACAGCACAAATCTTTACCCTTTAAATTAAATATTCACTCATCTAACCATTTATATCACACATTTAATATAATTCGACAATTTTGATGCCAACAGACCAAAAAAAAACTTGAACACTTGTATAATTAATTTTATATCCAAGGCATTTGCTTTTGGTCAGCGCTTCTAAGAGAAACTTTTGAACCAAACTTTACTTTGGGCTTAAAGTAAAAATCAAAAAAAAAAAAAAGAAAAGAAAAATAGCTGATAAAATAAAATTTGCTTTTGTTTTTAAACTTATGCGCATCGTCGATTTTATTTGTTTGCTTTTAGTGTGTTCGTAGGAAAAATGGAAATAGAAATTGTGTAGGAAAAACCCTTTTCAATCAAATTTAGCCGCGGCCAAAAGAGACGTTCAATCATTCTGAAGCTGATAAAAATTGAAATAAGCAGCAAAATAAGATTGAGAATTTAAGGGTATATGTCTGATTTGTTTATTTAGTTAGACATCAAATTGAAAAGGATTCTCACATATAGAACGTTAACTGAGATGAGCAATGCCAATTACCGAAAAGTATGTTTACATTGAAAATTGATTAGCTTTGAAAACAATTTAATAAATAATAAAAAAAATAAAAAAAAATACAGAATAAAATATATTAATATTCCTGTTAGTATAGTGTAACAGAAATAATAAATTTAATGAAGATATGGACATTCTAGGAAAGTGGAAAAAATTAACTTTTACTATTTATGATAAAAATAAAGCATTGAATTTCTTTATATTTGTTCAATTCTGATGCATTGTAGTATAATAAATAAATACAAAAATATGTTGTTGAATTTGTGGACAGAGTGTGAATTTGTTCGCCTCAAACAACTCTAAAGTTATTTTTTAAATAATAACAGAGCAGTAAAACAGTTCAACAAAATGTTCTTATTTAAAATATCATAATTCATTGTCATAAGCTTTTTATCAACTCGGAAAGAGTTCAGAAAGTTTGATTTGTAATATTCTATTTGCAAGCTGCAACACTTTGTCACTTTATAGATGCTCATTTGGGATTGACAATGTGGTTTTAACATCAGAAGCATTAACTTTAGTTTTCCCCTAGTATAACTTAACAAGAGTATTAGTCTTAAATCCTAGACTTTATTGTTATACTTGGCGTCCTTTAAGCGCTGCTTATCATTAAGCAATCATTCAATTCACTAAACCAATGGCGAATGGATTATTTAAGCACATCAAGGACAAAGCTGACACAGGACACCAAAAGTTGACTGCACAAAATAAAAGTTGAGTTTCTATAAGAGAGCACCCAAAGGACCTCAAACTATTTTATTTCACTTTTTGGTCAACTTCTTGAATTGGCAGCTAAGTTGATATTTTTGTGGCAAGTCGCTAACTGCAACTGGTGACAACTTGCAACCTCATTTTAAGGGCAACTACAATGATGACAAGTCTAATCTTGAGAATTTAGCGACGCCTGTTCTAGAATCTATTCAAGTTTTGTCCAAAGTTTTGTTTTGTTCGCGTTGAGTGGCTTCAGCTCCCGTTTCTATTCGACTCGTATAAAAAATAATGACAAATTATATCCTGGTAAAAGTCCTCCAGCTGGGGAAACCAGACAATCGACTGCCCAAGTGAGCGTTTAGTACGTGATTGTGGTTGTCCTTTTTTATGCTTTTCTGTATTTCAACATTTGAAATATGATTTTATTTTCTTTTTTTTTATTTTCGGGTAGCTAGCACGTTTGATGAACACGTTAACAAGTCATTCAAAGTCACATTTGTTTCAAAAAGATGTTGCCAAAGTTTGTGGTTAATGTTTATATCTGAATTATCATCTATTATATTGTGATTGGTTGACTGCACTGTTGCTTGATTTAACTTAGATTGAGTCTTAACATAACAACTTAGTTTTCTTAAAAGTTTTCCTTATTTTAGAGCATGTTTGTTAACATTCAAAGTAGCTTTAACTAAACATGCAAAACAAAATTTCATTTTATGTGGAAATTAATATAAACTTGTGAACCTCAAATAAATATTAAAATATATTCTATTGAAATTTGAATAAAAATTAATTTAAATACCATAAATAGAAAATTTAATACTGTCCAAATACAAACAAGTATATTTTGTGATTTTTTCAATTTGTTTTCTTTGTTATTAAATATGTAAATTTGACAAAAGTTGTCTAAAGTCCTTGAGTACACATTGAAGTGGTTCTCAAAGCAATGTTAAGTCTGCTTAAATTAAATTGTGTATTCTAAGTGGAACTTAAGATTAGCCTATCTGGTTTTAAATATATCCATAATCTTAAATAATATTTTGCTTACTTTAAACACAAGTCTATACTGTAGAATATTAAACAGTTTAACTACTAAACTTTCTTTTTGACTTCTTCTTAATTTTAAGGTGTTTAAAAATGATTTTTAAAATTAAAAAAAAAAACATTTTTCCTCTTGAGTGCATTCACAACGACCATTCTGCATTTTATGACAGCCCTATATATTTCAGAGAGTGGGGTTTCTAGGGGGTTTCCAGAAGTAAACTCAGAAAGAAGTTCGCCCAACTGTCGAGGTCAAAGACACGCACGAAATAAATTATTTTTTCTTGTATATATACCATACAAGTATGTTGTTCATCTTGCGCGGTTACACAAATAGAATAGATATATAAAAAGAAGGGCAAGAATGTCATAAGTAAATTGAAAACTGACACAAAAAATGTAGAGAGCTATTTTTTCGATTAAAGCTGTAAAAGAAATTCTGCGAATATCATCTTAAGGCTGTCAGTGTCAGCTGCCAGCAAAAAGATTAAAATATCGAATCGCGAAGCTGTTGCAGACATCATTGAAAACTCACATTTTTATCTAGACAAGTATGTTCTCATTTTTAAAAACAATTCTATTATTTAATATAGCATTATGGGATTATTTGTATCATAAATATCATATATAACATAACTTTACCTCACTTATAAATTCATACTATTAAAGTTTTAAGTAAATAAATAAATGATTAAATATAAAAGTAAAAAGTTGATGAGAAGTTACAAAATTGTTGAAAATTATTTATTTCAAAGGATTTTCATAAAAAATGTAGATTTTAATCATCAGTGTGGATTGTGGTTGAACTGACCCGATTTTTTGAAGTTTCGAAAAACATTTACTCAAATTTAAGATTGCCACGAATTAGTTTAATTAAACTGTTTACATTATAAATATTTACATTAATTATTTATATATTTAAAACAAAATGTTTACTTCAGCTCTTCACCCCCTTAAAACATACGGCGAACGCCACTGCTATATTAATTATAGTTATACTCTTGTAATTGTGCTAAAACAAAACTATTTTTTAATAATTTTCATGAGAAATTGTGTATTAACAAAATTTAATTTTTCTCAAAATATAGTTATCGTTAAGCTGCAAAACTATATTTGACTGTGAGTAAAATTTTTATGGAGAGAAGAGCATTTCGAATTAAAAACAATTCGAACTTAAACTTCGAAAGAAAAGTAATTTTCATGCGAAAATGAGAACATCAAATGCAAAAACGATGCGGAATTGCAATCTTTTCACTAACGGAAACGGGAACACCTGCTAGTCAAATATAAAAAAAGAGTTCAATAGCTTTTGCATCGACATATCGACACACATACATATACATATATACATATGTATGTATACATTTGTATACTTAAGCTACAGGTGGACAAATTGCCCTTAACGTTTGCAATAGAATTTTTTTTCTTGTGCAGCTTCAATGCCATCAAAATATAGGTAGAAAGAAATTGTTCCACATCATTTGCATATTTCCAATTCATCGTCCTTGCGATGCCCGGACGCTTATGTCACATTCATAGCGATGGAAAACTGAAAACTGAAAACGATGCTACCACCACAGGCGGCCAGGATGCGTCCTGTGCATGTCCTACAGCAAATGAATGCTTATGAGCGTTGACACTCAAGGGTGGGGGGTAAACACCCAAAAAACAACAAGCTCCACTCTCGGCTCATTCGTTGTTTCTGGTAATTTATGGAACTGCGCAAATATTTGATTTGAAATAGGTTTCAAATTCGTATTGACATTTGAAATTGGTAAAGCGATTATGCGTATGCAGCAGATAATGAACATTTCAATAATTCAATCTGTTTGTTGGCGACTTTCAAAAATTAATTATCCACAAGTAACTACCAATATTTCTTCTATTTATTGTATCATATAGCTCATATACTTCAATAACAATATATTAAATTAGCATACAAAATAAATTTCAATTATCTAAAATTTAAATTTTAAATGTTACAAATTAGGGAAATTTCAAATTTGGTTTGTGTCTTGGCTAAAGCTTGTTTCGTTCAATGTGGAGCACATTATTTTTTAAGCTATTCGTTAAATTACTTATACTTGGTTAGTGTACGTGCTAGTCAACTAAAATCGAAAATATGTAGATATAAGAAACTAAGTGGAAATTATAACGTGAATATTTACAGCTTATAATTGCAATTTAAGAATAGAGCTTTAAATGTAAAAACAAGAAAGAACGAATATACCTACATATATACCGAAGATATACATATAAACCAAGTGGCAGCTTAGTAAATAGCAACAATTTTGATAAAATTTTGTCTGAAATAAAACTTCGAACTGTGAAAACAAAATCCAAAATCTTGCAAAAACGTATATTTCGACCGATTCTAATAAAATAGTGGCTAGAAGAAGACACAGTCTTCTGGAATCTTTAATTCAATGAATAATCTACAACCGCTTTTGATCTAATTACATTAGATTATTTATAGAATACTCAGATTTCGAATTGGCAAGTTCGATTATTTTTTTAAATAAAAAACTTTCTCATTCAATACATTTTTTAAACGATTGTTTGCATGAAACAAATAAGATATAGAGGTTCGATTTTGTTAAAATGTTGTCAGATTATTTACATTTTAATAAAACATCAAACTGCTCAGTTTGGCTTTGATATCATGAAAAAGAAAAATAGAAAGTTTTCCATAGAACTCATTTTTCACCTGATTGTGCCTATGGCAGCTATATAGAAAAATTGACTGCTTGTAAAATAAATAAAAAATCTGTGCCAAATTTGATTAAGATATCTCAAAAAATAAGAAACCAGTTTGCATGGAAACGGACAGAAGGCAATATCGACTTAGCTTAGTTGTTCTGATCAAGAATATACTTACTTTACCTTTTGCAAGAGTATAATAAGCTCGAAATATGTATTTTAACACTATATACCAGGTATTAACTTATTTTCGTACATTATACTAAGTTTAATTATTTACTTAACACGATCAATTTTTAAGCTTACTCTTGACACTTGACAACCCTATAAATGGCATACACAACACTACCTATGTCTTGGACTAATATGACTACTAAAAGCAGCCACGCGCTATATGCTAAGCACCAGCTCTTCGGCTCTATGTCTCTAAGTCTTCCGAGTTGCCTCTCTCTCTCTCTCTCTCTTGCGGTCTGTCTCTCTCAATTTCTCTCTGTTTATCTGTTTCTCTGTGTTGCACTGCACTTGTCTTGGGCTTAAAACGTGTTTTAGCCGCTTTTTGGCTCATTCGCCCGCCGTGTTCGTTGCCATTCTTCGGTTTCAGTTCAATTCGAAACGCGTCTCAGCTTGGTTGTTGTCTACGGTTCGGCAGCGTCTTGTGGCCAGGCCACTAAAAAAATTCATTTTGCGTATAGCCAGCGAGGCGTTGATGTTTGTAGGTAACTGTGCCTGTGTCCAAGTGTAGTGTGCATTTGTGTGTGTGGAGCAAGTGCGTCCGCGGTCAAACGCTTGATCGGACGGTCGTCGAACCGTTTCCATACGTATAGAGCGCGGCTTTTATTGTAATTCGGTTTTCATTTATTGTTCGCTTTTGTGATTTGTATGCAAAGCGCGTAATTTTGCATTACGGTTGATTCAAACGTCATAAAAGTGTCCAAGACAACAAAAGACCGAGACACGCCTACCGCCGCCCCCTTGGATAATAACCAACCCCCCACTCGCCCCTTTCAGCAGTTCAGTCACTCGGTCGTTGTTGTTTTTTTATTATTGTTGATTTCGAATTTGTTGTATTTGTTTGATGCAAGTTTCAACGTCTTTAGTCGCTTTTACTTTACGAGTGTATGGAAAATTTCACTTTGCATTGAATTCAAGTTTTTTCATTTTTCGTTTTTACAACATAAATCGCACTGTGTGGTCACTGTGCAAGCGTGTATTTTTGCCTCACTGCACTCGTTAGCCAATTACTTAGAAGTCCATTCATTGAGGCATTGAGATTCTTAGCTGTAGGCCCATAAAATAAATAAAAAAAATTAACATAAAAATGCAAGCGCCGTTGAAGTCTTTCGATTTGACTGACCTCCAATTAGAAACTGCCAAGAATATGCATTAAAAGCTTATTAATTAAAAAATATTAATTAAAAACTTGCCACATCAAGAGAGACTCAAGCACATGAACGAAGGTCATCATCGACAAAACTGTTGGGGAGAGTGTGTCTTTAAGAAATTAACTTAAATAAATGGCAAATGGCAAAAATACAAAATTTGAAATAGAAATGACAGCAGCATCAACAGAAAAACTTCATAAATAATTATAGATGCTCACAGCAAAGATAAATAATAAACAACAAAACATATATTCACAACATTTTTGTTATAAATATACAGCATGACATATTCAAGGTGAATGTTGCCATTATTACTTCTCTTTTTTTTTTTGACAAAGCACCCAAGCAGCAGGTGAAAATTTATAGCCACTTTTTACTGTGTGCAAAATTTTAAGTTCATTTTAAAGAAAAATACAATATAAGTAAAATCAAAATCAAAATGATAAAGTTGTTATAAATCACTTAATATGTACATAATATTAATATTAATCAGAAATGAACTTGTTTTCGATTCTTTATTTAAAATACTTGTTGCATTTTACGTTTCGATTTTGTCAACCTCAAGTCCAGTTAGTGCAGAAATTTTGTGCAAGTCTGGCAACGCCAAGTCAATGAGTTGACAGCACCTCGTCAAGAAGGTTGGCAGGGTTTAAAAGAAATGGAATATAATCACACAAGTTATCACTTTAATAAATAATATAATAAACTCTAGACTCTTTTATTATTTATTGTTTGCTTTGTCAGGTGGCACTCTATAATACTTTTTTCATGTCAAATATTAACTTCTCAGGTAGATAAACTTACTTTTAGTTAAACTTATCAGCATGAAAAGGCAGTCCATGATGTTTTCTTTCAATATTGCTCTAAAATTTAAATAAATTTAAAAAAAAGAATTTACTGATCCCACTTAAATAAAAAAATGTATCATACGCAGATTAGCCTTGAACTCTTTGCCATAAAAAGCAAAACGATAAAAAGAATGTGGCTTATACAAATGATATCACAATATTATTAATTACATTTTAACGGTAACCCAGTAGAGCTGGTCGCTAATAATATTTGAGGAGAGTTTGCTCAATTTAAAATTTTATATATGTACATATATGTGCAGAAAATTAAAACCTGTTTAGCAGCTTGAAATTTTGTTAAAATGTGCTTTAAAAGCAATAAATGAAATAAATAAAAAACAAACAAAAATGCAAATACTGAGCAACCAAATAAATTGCTAATAATTTACAAATTGAAAGCTAAACACTAAACAAAAACAAAAAACAACAACAACAAAATTTACAACAAAGTCGCAAATTAAAAACAAAAGCCATTTGGATAAAAAAAGAAAAAAAAAACCAAAATAAAATGCCTGTCAAGCCGAAGCAGGCGTCGCTGTCAACGCCGACGCCGACGTCAATGTGGAGCCTCAGCTTCTTCATCGTCTTTTGCTGCGTCAGCGTCAGCAGCGCACAAGGTGAGTGAGTTTTACATATGATTTTTTTTTATTATATTTATGTACATATACATAACATGTATACAAAAGTTATAATTGAATTTTCAAAACTTTGTCGTCGTATTTAGTCATATTTTTACCCATATTATTGTTGTTCTTGGTGGCATACAATTTGTATATTCATTAAGAAACTCAAGACACAAAACTCTGATTCAGATCGTGCTAAATTATCTCGATGCTGCAAAAACCTTTTTGGGCCTTTACCAGCCGGAACTCAGTCGAGGTCTGGTTACTGAAGAAGAGCCTCTAAAATGATATGACACAATTAATGCGTGTTCAAAATTAAGAGTTAAAATAAAACCCCAATTGTTGTGATTTGTCACGATAAAGTTCAACGGAAATAAAAAGAATCCAAAAAAAATTATTTAAAAAAAAAGCTCCAATGAAAAATACAACACGTATTTCCGTGCTTGCAAAAATTGTCAGCAGTTTAAGCAACAAATCGAAATATGTTTAAACATAATAAAATATGACAAACCCAGCAGCAGACAATCAAATCTCAGTATGCTCTATAAGCCAACTTTATTATAATCACTAGACTTATAAGATTATAAGATATAGAACCTGTCATAAGTCTCTTAAGATATATAAAATTCAAAACAATATCAATAACATTAAAGCTTCTTAATAAACCTGAAAATATTCTATTGAAACAAGATTTGCTTAACAAATTTCCTCCCTTGGAGCTGCCTATTGGAATAGAAGTGAATAAGTTATGAAATCATTAAAAAATATTGGACAATTTTGATTTTAAAGTTACACTTTAGGCTTTGAAATAAAGCTCTAGAGCAATCGTTGCGATCGATCAATCGATCCTTTTCTTACTATCGCGATAGTATATAAGAAACAAATACGATTTAAATTTTAGTGAAATTTAATCAAACTTTGTATTAAATTCAATATATATATTCAATATAAGTACTATATATCAATCTAAACATTATTATTTAGTATTCTAAAATTTTATGTTTAATTTTGTACAAATTATTATCTCGATACAATCGATAAAGCAGGCAGAAAGTATCGAAACAATCGAATGGGCACTATTGATACAATTGTGCACAAATTGTCAAACAGTGAAAATTTAATACAGAGAAGATAATCAGATTTAAAAAAAATAACATTACTTAGTCCAGTATATCCGACTAAAAGACACACTGCACCCAGTGCTCCGCAAACACAAACAGTTTCGCATACACACAAATTCAAAACAAGCAGTGCAAATCAGAATCTTAACATTAAGCAGTTCAAAGGCTGTGTTTGATTCTATATGCATGAAAAATAATTTTCTTTAATAACTTCGGTATTTATTATTTGATCGTGAGGAAATTGTTACAGAGTATTTAATTGGATATTAAAAATATAATATCTCTGTAAATCATTTTTATCCATTTGCGGGGTGAGTGCGGGAGTATGGAAAATTTTAAATAAACTTGATATGCGTATGGCATATAGCGAATTTGTATTTAGCTCTTATAGTCTCTGAGATCTGTGTGTTCATACAGCTGAACAGTTAGATCGTCAGGGCTAGATCGACTTGACTATTGATGGTTATCAACACTACCTATAATTTATATGATCGGAGATGCCTCCTTATGACAGTTACATGCATTTGCATTTGCAGTCGTATAATCGTATTTTATCTTTTTTTTAATTGGAACGGTGTAAAAAAAACACCATTTACATATTTATCTTTAGAACTTTTAGACACGATTTCAACTACAGCTGTTAGCTCCAAATCTGTATGTCTTTTTCCAGGTTGGGAATTCGACGTTCCCGCATTTTACAGGAAAAATACTGTCGAATTAGTTTAAAAATACAAATTTGATTGCACCTGTTACAGTATTTCCAATAAAGCGAGTGTATATATGTATTTATGTATGCCAGGCTGTTGTTACGGTTGTTGCGGCATTTTTCGGCAACCTTTTTTTAACTGCTGTTGTAATAAGATGACTTTGTTGTTTAAAAAGTGTGTTAAAATGTCACTGTGTTAATAAAATTGTTGTTAATCCCGCTTTTGTTGTTGTTTGCTGTGCCAATGTTTACTTAACGGTTAAATGCGAATACAAAGTAAATACACAAACATATCTGTACATACATATTTAAATACGAATTTAGCTGGGTCAGTTTCAATAGATAAATAAATAAAACATTCTCAGAGCAGAGTTAATATTGACTGTAAGTCATATGCTTCTGTACGGAATTATCCTCAATTATTTTCTCACCTTAAGTAGTATATGTATGTGCATATGCACATATATGTATGTACATATGTATTTTAGTCGCTTATTTGAGTATTCCTTACAACGTTGTTTTGTTTCAATGAATTCCTGGCGTTCCAACCTTGTGTCAATTGGAAATTTAATGTCGTTGATGTACATATTTGGGTATTCCTGGAGCTGAGTTGCATTAGGGTTATGGCCCATCAACTGCTTTACATCATTTTTTAATTGGATTATTCGTTTAGAAATTATTGCGGAATGAAATGAAAATTTTGCCTTAAAATATGATCATTTAAAAAGAAAAACTATTTGTTGTACATTTTTTTTCCAAAACTACAATTTTGTTTTCTTTTTGTATCACTCTTTAGATCTGTAGTTTTATTAATGTGGGGAGACTACAATAATTTTGAAAAGTCTGTCACCTGAGCCCTTGGCTTTGTTAAAATCTATAAATAAATGGTCAAGTTATAGCCCTTAATATTTAAACTATGTTCGGAGTTATTTTCATTTTACCAAAGCTACATTTTGAAAAGTCGAAAATTTGTTTTTTTTGATTATCTCCATAACGGTCCCGGCTACCAATTTTTTGAATTTTTATTTTTGGAATCAGTGATTCAATTTACATATAATTCGACTCTTAAAAGTACGGAAAACAAAATGCTGTTGAATAGTGTAATTAAATAAAATGAAATAAGTTGAATATGCAAAATTAAATAAATAAGGGTCAGCTGCCATGACGCTTTTAAGAGAGCAAAGAAATTTTCTTCACTTTAATTTTTGCGACTAAATTTTATTTTAATTTTAAATCATGATTGAGCAAACCAGTTAAAACAGCTTAACAGAAACGAAAACGGCAAAATTATTCCAGCACATGATATTGATATGCTTCTCAAATATATTTGGAAGAACAGCCTAATTATCTTGACATAATATTTTGCTGATTATCTAATGAGAAAAAAAGGTATGCAGACTATGCATATTTTTTTAGTAATAAACAAAAAACTAAAATAAAACACAGAAAATATCAAATTAAAAAAAAAAATTCTTACGTAACGCGGTCACATTGAAGAAGCTGCAAACAAAACCTATGTGCTAATATAAAATTCAATACCGAGACAAAAATCAAACAGCGTAGAAACCATCGAATGAATTTTAATAAAACAAAGATTATGGTAAAACTTGTCAAACAAAAAATGCGTTAATAAAATTAACTTACTAATGACAAGATGATAATCATGCCACAAACAAAAAAAAACACGCTAAAATGTATGTACTCACATATATATATAGTATATACTAAACATATATACTTATTAGAAATCAAGAAATACAACTCTGGAAATCTACATATGTAGATATATACATAATTATATATGTACGAACTGTCATTTTATATGCAGACATTTTGTCGCGCGTGTTGTTGCCATATAAAACAAGTTTCTGATCGCATTTTTGCCGACAACTATGCAAATTAAAACACTAAATATATATTGTCCACCAAAATTGTCTATAGAGAGCTGATGTGTATTTTGT